>JAMPIV010002053.1:252500-749798 GCA_024509875.1 Oreohelix idahoensis
TAGATGTGAGGAAACGCAACGTCTTTCATTTCGCTTTTAGCTCCTTATCGAGCATGGCCAACCAGTGCAGCCAGCCTGCACCAGAGCAATCATGTGCGCCTGCAGCAGCGGTTTCTGAAGCAATTTGTTTGACACGATGATGTTGCGAGCCCCATGCATAACAACATATTAATTGGCTTTTACAACATGCTCTTACGAGAGCAGTATTCATATTCTGTCCCAGTCTTCCCAAATGTCGAGGTGCTGTCACGTGCTGGCCTTCAAAGCATGTATACGCTACTTAGACAGCGCAGACTACGCTGGCCTGGCCATGTTGCCGCATGGAAGATGGTCGCATACGCTAAGATATTTTCTACGGACGACTAGCAGATGGCAAAAAAACAGCAGGCAACCGCAGCTCAGGTTGAAAGATGTGTGCAAGATAGACAAGAAGGCACTGGACATAAAGCCAGCAACCTGGGAGGATGAAGCTGCCGATCGCACCAAGTGGCGTTTCTCCTTACGGCGCTGCCTCAGATTGGGCGAAAAGAAGCTCTCACAAAAAGTAGAAGAGAAAAGAGCACGTCGACAGGAACATCGGGGGAAAAAAAGCAGCTGAGGACTATCACCTCAGGGGCGTATTCCCATAGTCAGTTATGACTTGAAGGGGGCTACTACACTACTAACCCCAGAGAAATAAAGGAGCAGAAGGTAAATTAGATCAAGGTTTATCTCCTTGATTGGATGTCACGGTCGTTACTACTCCTTCCGTATAGGCATAGCGGTAGCCTATCGACATTACCATTACTTCTATATTTACAATAACGACAACAAAAATAACAACAAGGCCAAGAACAGCAACTACGACTAATACAACAGCAACAACATCAACATTGACAACTACTACTAATGCAACAACATCAACAATGACAACTACTACTAATGCAACAACATCAACAATGACAACTACTACTAATGCAACAACATCAACAATGACAACAACTACTAGTGCAACAACATCAACAATGACAGCTACTACTAATGTAACAACATCAACAATGACAGCTACTACTAATGCAACAACATCAACAATGACAACTACTACTAATGCAACAACATCAACAATGACAACTACTACTAATGCAACAACATCAACAATGACAACAACTACTAGTGCAACAACATCAACAATGACAGCTACTACTAATGCAACAACATCAACAATGACAACTACTACTAATGCAACAACATCAACAATGACAACTACTACTAGTGCAACAACATCAACAATGACAGCTACTACTAATGCAACAACATCAACAATGACAGCTACTACTAATGCAACAACATCAACAATGACAACGACTACTAATGCAACAACATCAACAATGACAACTACTACTAATGCAGCAACATCAACAACGACAGCTACTACTAAAGCAACAACATCAACAATTACAACTACTACTAATGCAACAACATCAACAATGACAACTTCTACTAGTGCAACAACATCAACAATGACAGCTACTACTAATGCAACAACATCAATAATGACAACTGCTACTAATGCAACAGCAACAACAATGACTACTACTACTACTGTCATTACTACTACTACTATCACTACCACTACTATTACTAATACAACAACAACAATTACTACTACTACGACTACCATCACCACCACTAATTGTTCCTTCTGATAATACTACTCCAACATCTTCCCTGCGATTATTGACTTCTGCAACGGCTACTTTTTCTTCTGTTACTGTTGTTTTTTGGTCCCCCCCCCCCATTTCTCTTTCCCCTTTAACATCCAATAACCACAGCAATGACAACAACAACCACTACAGCTAGAGCAACTGTTTTTACTATAACAGCAACCATTACGGCAGCTACCACCACTGTTGCTGCTTCTTCAACTTCAGTTGTTCTTACAATATCAACAACTATGACGGTTACATATCACGAGCACCACTTACCGTATCCTTCATCATTCAATTCCCCTTTCGCTCCCTGTAGGGCAAGGCGCCACTAATACAGGGAGTCCGCTGGCAGGAAGCCTGCGTCAATGCTTTCTTTTAATGTTGTAGCGATAGTTTATGTAGCAATTTACTACCACCATTTACTACACCGCCCCGTGTAGTGAAGAGACGAATGAAGAATAGGATTACTACACCCCCAGGCATGTCGTACAAGGCAACTAATATAAGGTTGTGCACGAGGCTGGACACATGCATATTAATACCAGATGACGGAGCAAGCAAAGACATCAACAACAGAATGAATAATGCGAGAACAGCCTTTGCTAGAACAAACACCAAATTAAGATTTTAAGAGAGCTGTGTACTTTCTGTGCTTCTCTATGGTGCATAATGCTGGAGAGTAACAGAGAAGGAAATGTCGAAATTGTCCTCTTTTCACACAATCTGCGTTTATGAAAATTCTCCGAATCTTTTGGCCGAAAACCATCACCAATCAAAGAGCCGCTTGGAGTATCCAAAAAGAGGAGCCAACCAAAAACAACTTAACAGAGAACTGTGGAGGCCGAGATGCAAAGAACGAACCAGAGCTGGGGCACTGTAACGAAGCATGGCCGCCGACCGAACAAAAAGGAAGCAGTTTGTTGCTGCCCTACAAGACGCCACCAGGCGTGATGACCAATGACCGCTTTGACAGTCCGCGGCTAAGGATCAAAGAAAAGAAGAAAAGAATGGGGCTGGGAACCTCATCATACAAAACAAATTGCTACAGAACCAGGACTACAAGAGCACGTGCATGCTTGGTATGTGTTTCCTGTACATGGACCAGTTACAATAGTGGCTCCACGTTCCGTACGGATTGAAAAGGAAAATGATAATGATGATGATGATGCTGATGATAATGATAATGATTATGATGATGATGTTGATAATTTACAGTAATAACTGTTTCTCACAGCTAATGTTTGACATGATCAAATTCATATTCACTTTTGATCACAGACCTCGAGATGACAATTTTGGACACTTCACGTGTGACACACAAGGAGACAAAATTTGTCTGCATGGATGGATGGGACGGGAGTGTGATGTAGGTAAGTTGAAGCTTCCGTGTCTTGTTCGTAAAAAGTTACCGTCTTTTGTGATGATTGCAGTCGTAATGACTGAATGCGACTTGACTTATTCATCTATGCTTTGAGAAACATATTAACAAAAACAACAAAATCAATTACTACCAATGTTCGACCGCACGTATGATTCATTCATTCATAACCCTCCACTCCCAAAGGAGCATAGGCCTTCAACAAACACATGCCAAGTCCTCTTGTCACGTGCCATCATGTCAAGTTCTTTCCACGTTCTCCTTATCATTTTCACCTCTGTTTCCAGCTCTCTTCTCCATGTGCTTCTTGGTCTACCTCTGCTTCTCTTGCCCTGGGGATTCCAGAACAAGGACTGTCTTGTAATGCTTTCAACAGGTTTGCTCAGTGTGTGTCCTATCCATCGCCATTGTCTTCTCATCTCTTGTTCCACTGGCACTTGTCTAGTTTTTGTCATCAGTTCCACGTTGGTAACCTTGTCATACCATTTTAATCCCTCTATTCTACGCAAGCACCCATTTATGAAAGTCTGTAGTATGATACGTGTTGTATTTTTGACGATAAAATACGTACTTGCGGTAAAACATCCGTACGTTGAAATACGTTACATCACTGTGTGAAATGTTTCAAAACCTGAAAATGTATCTCCAATTGAAACATGTTATAGTGTCCTACAGAAGCTAGACAGCTAAAACCAAAAGCAATTTAATTTACTTATTCTTTATTCTAATACGAGCACAAATAATAGAAGCAACAAGACCTTTCATTACAAAAATGGGAATATAAACTTATCTGCTGTGACGATCGGCAAATTAATGCGCCAATGACGTAATTTCTCGCTATACCTAAGGAAAGCTCCCTATGTTAAACTTACGCATATTAATTTAACGTATAGTAAAGTATTATACGCGTATTTTTTTGCCATAAAATACGTATAATACGCGTATTTTATTCTCAGACGTAACATACGGTCGAACATTGATAGTCTACTATTATTGGTACTATTACTACTGCTACTATTACTTCTACAACTACTTCTACTGCTACAATTATTACTGCTACTACTGCTATTACTACTCTACTTTTTTTTATTAAGTTGTTTGCTACTTTTATTTATAGCACGCCCTTTCAACCATCTACCATATACATGGAGCTGCTGGTTATATCAGGACGCGTTTCATTTATTGTAATATTTTCTTGTTTGTATTTATTTTATGCTTTATATTATTTTATTTCTCTAGTAGGTATTTTTAATTTGTAGTTAAAGCTCCTATAGTTTTATTGTTTAAAAGAATGATATTGTTTATAAAGGTAAAGGATCCCGTTAAACGCCCATTGAGGCATAATGGGAATATGGTGTTAGGCCCATATTTTCTTGACCATCGGAACACTAGGGGTGGTGTGGTCAGCATCACGCCGGCCGCCTTAACCTTGCCGGTATTGCTCTGGTACCCAATTTTTTAGGCTGGGTAGACCCCCGGAACCGTTTGCGGTCTAAAAAATCCCACCTCAACTGGGAATCGAACCATGGACCACCGAGCTAGGAAGCCAGTGCACTAACCACTGCGCTACCGCGGCTCCGATATTGTTTATACTGGTAAATGTTTAATGTTGATTGGAGGATTATTTATAGTCAATCCGTTTTTATCTACGGGGAATCGACCACAAATGTAGACTACTGGCTCCTATCCTTATTTATTTCTTTTTGTATATGTTAGGTTTTGTTTGTGTGATATAATGCTTTATTAATTTTTTTATTTCTGGTGAGGTCTTTGTGATAAACGAGCGCAAAGGCCTTGTTGCTCCATCTTTTCCTACATTTTCATATTGTATTTTCTCCGACATTTGCTCTTTCATCTCATATTTGCGATCCACATTTGCTATTTCATTGTTGTGATTACTCGCGACCGGTATCTAGAGAACCACATTTGTTCTTTCATCGGGGGAAATAAAAGTCCTTTGATTGAGTCCACATGCCTGACATTATCGTTTGAAAGCACACATTGCATCGTGATAAATCTGGTAAAAACACATATGGTCATCCGAAACACATCTGGGCACGCTGTAATTTCTGTGACACCACATTGGACGCCCAGATTGGCCAGGGGAAAACGTCTCATGCTGTAATGGTGTTATCTTGGGTCGGCCGCGGTTCAGACAAGCGTTGGTTTACCACATTGGACGCCCAGCTTGGCCAGGTGACTTCCAGAAATATATAATACCGCATAATCCACTAGAGTGAAGCAGTCCAGTTTTTTACCTTGTGAGGAAGAGATTAAACCCAAAAACGCATAGCCTAATACACGTGTTTATTCAGAGTGGATGATAATTCAGTTCTGTGATTAATTGTGTTCTTAAAGGATTTTGCGAAGGGAAAAGAAGGTTAGTAGATCTTATACTTATTAATACATTTTCTTATTTTTGTTTATTTTAACCTCACAGCTAAAATGTCCGAAAGATAAAGTTTCAAATAATTCTTGGCATAACTGATTAATAAAATCAGAAGATTTTCCTAGAAGATGATAGGAGGTAATTAATAGTTCATATTTCACCTTTATCATCATCACAGTCTCCCATGCGCACACACTCTCATGCACAAGATATTTAACATCATTAGAATTGAACTCAGAGAGAGAGAGAGAGAGATGAATAATGAGCAGTAGTTTAAATGCAAGTCAACCAGTGATGTTAAATGTGAAAACTTACGAAGACTTTTGTGTGTCTTCAGTTCATCAGAAGTCTGAGTCTACACGCAACGTGTCTGACGTCTAACCAGAAATAAGTTATTAAAAACGGACATTTGGCTAGCAGAATTCGCCATAGGACATCTTTCATTCCTCAATTAAAAGGAATATTGCCTCACCCACAAGTCAGAAGGTGGACGCAGCATTTTTCGTCACCATATACTGCTTGCTCACAAGTTCAATACATCGTTATCACAAGTTCAATACAGAGTTATCACAAGTTCAATACAGAGTCATCATAAATTCAAATCACTCGAAAGATCATTATTATCTGAAGTCAAGCAAAAGAGCTCAAAAGAGGAATCGCATATTTATACCACGTGCAACACACTCTTAAGCGCATTTTATGAAGCAGACTCGAAAGTATATGAATCACGACTACATACGCAAGATTATGAGTCTACATATCACTAGCTATTCGTGAAGATATCCAGTCTGACCAGTACCGTCGGGAGATTAGACAACAGACCTTTTGTTCATATGACAGCTATTAACTGTTGATCAACACTACAGAGATATACTCAAACAGTGAAGGAATATACATAGATATCTCGTCAGCGTTCTCCGTACGACAACAGTATTCATCAGAACGTCCTCAGCTTAGAGATACCCCACTCGACATAACGTATAACAACTTGGGACATGTTATGCATACATGTGAATCCTCATATCTAGGAGAAGCATTTAGAGACACATGGACTGTGTAGAGTACTCACCATTTTGGTAACACGTATCATATCACATCATCATTTCACTTTACACCAGTTCATTCTTAATTACCTATTACTTAATTAACTGTAATTTTATTATCTCATCTGTGTGTTTTGTGTGAATCGTCTTTCACCATCATCACGTTCTAACCATTACTAACCCTATATGTGTGGATATTTCATTAATAAACCCAACGATCGGTTGATCATTATCAAGAGTTTGTTAATGTATCACTCGTGCTGTCGGTGTTACATATTCACCTATAGGAACCTTTCTCTACTCAGATGAGGTTGGGGGCTTTTTCTTTACGGGATCTAAGGGCAGAAACTAAGGTCGTGGGGAAACAGAACTCTTTCCATAATTAATTAGAAAACACTGTCTAGTGGAAAGCATTCGCATTCCTGTCTTCTTGTCCCTATCTCGAATAGGTCTTTATTCTTTCTTAACGAGCCAATTTCTAGAGACCTTATATCTATATCTCATAGACTATTCCTGGCAAAAACTACTGCAGTAGTTGCCCCAGTGACTCACCACATGACAGTCTTAATGCCTATGAGATTTTCGACACTTATTTCTATCTTGTGGTTATTGCAGTATGCCTTAATGTTTTGCCTCGGCTGGCCATATTCTTTGCAGTCCGCCAGAAAGTGTCTAATTGTGTTTGGTTCTTGGCACTCTTCACATGTGGGTTCCTCTATTACGAAATACCCAGTTCCAAGCTTGATCCTTAGCAATTTTTTATTATTTGGTATTTTTAGTTCATCTTTTATTTGACATTTTTTGCTTGGGTTTTTCAGGATTTTATATGAATGTCTTCTTTTTTTGCTTTGGTCCCATGCTAGTATCCATTCTTTAGTTATTGCTAGAGCAATTAAGCTCTTAATTTCAAATTTCCCTAGGTCTGCTTCAATTTTGTTATAACTAGTTCTTCCCCCTTTGGCTTCTTTGTCTGCAAGCTTATTTACTGCTATCCCAACATGTGCTGTTATCCATGTTAGTGTGACACTGCATCCTGCGGTGTGTAGAAATGTATTGACCTGCAGTATTTCCTCTATAATATCTGGCCTGCTACATTCAATTCTGTTTCTGATTGCTAGTACTGATGACAGGGAATCTGTGAGAATGGTTGCTTTATTTTGTGTCTTTTCTGCAAGGTCAGTACAGACTATCACATTATATACAAGTTTAATCATAAAAATAATACAACACTGCTGGAGAATTAATACGAAGTAATGAACGGCACAGAATTAAATAATAATATTGAATCACACAATAACGGCTCTAAATCTGCAATTGAACTGTAAGCCGAAATGGTAGAGATGAATATAATACCTAAAGAATTATTGAAGAGCAACCCAATAACTCACGTCCAATGGGCTTCTAGTATCTGGTGATAGAACCGGCTCGTAACATCTGGTGTCAGAAGTTCGTAACATCTCTTCTGACACAAGATGTTACGGACTTCTGACACCAGATGTTATGGACTTCTGACACCAGATGTTACGGACTTCTGACACCAAATGTTTACGACACTCTGTTTAGAGTGTGTGTAGTAATTTGACTGAGACAAACATGCAGTAACTTTAAAATGATTAAATCGAAGATAAATTTGTAACATTACAAATAACAAAATTTATTAATCACTTAAGTTTTAACAGTTGAAAAATAATTTGAATAGTTATGGATCAAGAAAAGTTATCCTCACGGTCGTTATGGATTGTTAAATGTTAAAAGAAGTTCGTGGCAGCATAGATTTGAACTTAGATGCCAATGACGATTCTGCTCCTTCTTATGGTTTGGTTCTTTTCACACTGCTCACGCTCGTCTCTGGTCAAGGTTGTCGGAGGCAGCTCGTTTCCCAGAAATGTAAAGGAGAGTCTACCAAGTGGGTCCTTCGTCCTAAAGCTTAGGCCACGGTTCCCTTCTTGTTCCAGAGATAGTACTTTCTGCTGGTATCACCAATAACTATGGTAAAAGAATAGAACTAAACGCTCTTCTGAGTATGGCGTTTTCCACCCCATAATTATGGGTTCCTAATTTCCCATACCATCATCCCAATTAACTCAGACTTTACCCTCGATGAGAATTAAATTTAATCCCTCGGGATAAAACTTTCTTTACATTTAAATAGAACAGCCTTAGCTTTACATTACATTTAAATGAAAAGGTTAATAATACAGATAGAGTCTGTTTACATATACATCTCTACTGATTGAAAAGTGTTCACAATACAAATTGAATATTTTTTTATTTATGTTTACACTGATTGAATAGTTTGAAACTTCCATTAATTTTGAAAAGAATATTTTCACATAGACATTTACACTGGTTTAAAGCTTGAAAACTTACATTAATTTTAACGTGAATATGTTTATATGGACATTTACACTGCTTTGAAAATGTAAGTATTATACTTAGAATGTACACCATTTCTTTCATCTTTCCATCCCTGCTCCATATAGAACCTGGAACTACTTTATGCTTTTAGTTCTCTTTACGAAACTATCAATAAAGCAATCACCAGCCCGTGCAGGGGTGGTTTATGAATTATCATTCTATACACTGGGGTTGCCAGCCTCAAATGACTTTGATATCCACTAGCGAGTTTTGCATATTAAAATTCACATGGTAATATATACATATATATATGTTAGTTCACATGTTAGTAATAAAATATGAAATGTAAATCACAGCTTACGCCAATCCTGGCTCACAGACATTTTGCTCAGATAAATAAAAGAGACTTGAATCGGTCTCTTACACGCGTCTGAGGTGTCGTTAATTTAATTAAGTTCCCTCTCTGACTTCGTGTGTGGTCCTTCAGTTTCCTCAGTCCCGGGTTCCTTATTTAATATGAAAGAGATTTCCTGGGCTATGAAAGTCCGTCCAAAATTCTCCAGTAAAAGGTGTCCGGTATGTTTAAGAAGGAATTCTGAATTCTAATTCTTCAGTCTAGCAAGGTCTGGTATCTTGGCAAGCTATTTCTCAAGTCAAATAGCTTGAGAACATGGTCCGATTATATTCACTGCCTTCCCACGCCTTTGTTATGCGCGCCTCAAAGGATCAGCCAATCTGATTTGAATATGTTGCATGACTCAGCTAATGCAAAATGTCAAACATTACTTTTCTGAAAATGGGCTGTACACATCCGCTTGCCCTTGGGTACCGTTGGGAGTAGAAAATGCATTAATTTTAACGCCGAGTTTGGCACTTTGCCATTTCACCCAAATAGCCACTCTATGTCACGTGATGAGACTGGCTGTGAAAGTATTGCTAACGAGGCGGGTGAAAACGAGAGTTAGCGAAGTGGGCAGTCAGTGTCCAGCCGTTTTACGGTGGAGATGTGTGTTTGGGCGTGTGTGGATAGCCCTAATGTATATTCCTGTTTTTACATGGAAGTATTCTAATGTATGGCATATTTAACATTCATAATTGTTCATGCAAATGAGTGACTATTATTATTATTATTATTACCAAGCTTGTTTGCGTACTCGGTCTTATCAGTGATTAAGCACTGCGCTGAGACGATTTACGTGTTAATCTGTATACTGATATCGCTGCGCCCACGATAGCCAACATGGTTAGGTCGCTGCCACTTCTTGCAACGCAGGGAGAAATGGATAACAACCAGACATGTCTACTTATCCCTGAGAAGGGTGTAAGAAGGAAAATACATAATATCTGCTACAAAAAGCAGGAAAGAAAGTGCGACAAATTGTCGTAGATTTGTGATAGGTGATTAAGACTTAGTTTGGTCCCTTCTGAATAGACATAGAAATAAGTGAAAGCTCAGTGGGATGATAAAATAGAAATAGATTTCACAAGTGCCGTGGAGGAAATATAGTAGATTCTGTCTCTGACACTCGAGAAGCGTCTCTCAGTCAGCCTTTCATCTACAACAGAGTTAGATTAGTCAGACAAATCTAATATAATATATTAATATATATGTACCTCACATACACACATACATAAGTGACTACAATAGACACTCAGACGTGAAACTATGACAATGAAAAATATAGATAATTTGGAACGAGCTGACCAACACACTGATTAAGTTTAAATTGAATTTTAATTATCAGACTAAAATTCCATCACAACACATAAATTTACATCAAACATATACAAATAGTCATAAAGTCAATGAATTGCTACAAGAATGATAGACCCATTGGTATGATCCTTTCCCGCGATGTATAGCCCACAGTCCTGTTAGAAGAAAAGTGATAGCCCCAAAGAGTCACGGATACATATGATTTAGTCTAAGATTTCCATTTACAGGTATGAACAGACTTGGATACTCTGATCTATCCTAAGGAAAAATATTGTTAGCAACAACACTTGCATAAAGAAATTTAAGACAGCAGAAAATGGGTGCCAAAATACAACAATAAAAGAATCGCTCAGTCCTGCATTCACTCTATTCAGTCAGCCGTGATCACTAGCTTTCGTTCGTACTTACAGCTTTGGTAGCAACTTCTGGACAAACAATTTTTAGGACATGCACATACATAATCTCCAGGGTTAGACATTGGCCAAGGGAACCCCAGCTCCAAAAAGATAGGTTGAATTCGCTTCTTCAGGGAACGTTTCCTTGGTATTTCTTAATTAGGGATATCTGGTTCTGTCACATTAAAATTGTCCAGGCACGAACGTTAACAGCAAGCAAAGTGTCAATAGCTTAGATTTCTAGTAACTAGGAATGTCAGGTAACTGCCTTCTCTCAGTATAGGATTTTATTTGGTCACACCACATACTAGTCATTTGAATATGTTGCAACTCCGTCGGAATGTTTATTGATTTTAATTTTTTTACACATTGCCCTTGGGTACGTTGGGGCTTTTGTATTTTTTTTTGCGTTCAGGCCGCTAGCCAATCTAATGTCACGCGATGAGGCGTGTGAAAGTATTTAAATCTTAAAAACGAGTTTAGCGAAGTTACTCAGTGTCTAACCTTTACGACAATGATTTTACGTGTTATCCCTTTATACACCCTGTTTTTACATGGAATATTCTAAATGGCATATTTATAACATTCATAATTGTTCATGCAAATCAGTACTATTACGCTGCGTAATCCCATTGTTTCACTGACCACATAAAGTCTAATGTGAAGTTCGCATTAAGAAGCAGACATCATCATCATCATCAGTTGATAAGATCTCTATGGTGTTGTTTGCTCCACTGTAGTGTATGGAATGTCAACTTGACCTACGCAGTGGTGTGTAGACATGGATTGAGTGTAAAATGTGCGAATGATGATAAGGGTTCGTGTTGTTGACAAATGTTCTTTTCTCACACTCATGTATGGCTGGAAGTCATCGACACCAACGACTGTGTACCTTTTCTAAAGTTTAATTGGACGTACACACTCGACAGCACAGATAGTGACAAATCACAGGTTGGCATAATACATCATGGTACAGTGGATAAATGGTCTTGCAATGTTATGTTACATGGGCACTCATGTAGAATAATATTATAATGGACTGTCAGTAGCCAAGCACTCAGTATCGCCCATACATATATATCATCTGACTTCACTGACTGAGCACGTCAGCTTATAAACAATATTTCAGATGGCTTCTAAACCTAACCTCGTTTAGCGACGATTCTCCAACATAATGTTCAGCACATATTTTTCCATATAATAATATTGAACCGCTAATAACGGGTTCTCATGTGTAGCAGTGATCTCTGGACTAAACAAGCGATAATACGGGCATCCCTTTTCTCTTCTTGAAAGTCACTACATGTTTTGGTTCCAAGATGGCTTCACTCGTGAGCTGTCACTCACGTTTGGATACAGATAATGAATCTGTCCTAAAGTTAGTCATTCATAAAACATTTCATTGCTCTGTAGATTTGATCATGAACAATTGACTGCATTCTACAGGATATAGTGCTGCTAGGAATCGAAGTCGTTTTCATCGAGTCAAATATATTCTCTTAGACATTCAAATCGTACCTATCGAAAATGGTGGCTTCGTACGAGAGTTCATAAGAGTGTCTATTATTACCTTGGTATCAGAAATATGAAAAATGCCATTCCTTGGCAATACGAATAAACACATTGGGGGTAAAGCATACACGATAGGTCTAGACGACTATGTTTCCCCACCAATACTGAGATCACTTTTTCCCGGCGACAAGCCGACATAGAAAACACAGTCCCTATCAGGACGAAGCCAAATCACACCACACCGGGTTTTGATCCTGTATCTAGCGACACATCCCTGGAAATGTTTTATTGATTGTAATAATACAAGGGCTTAAATGTACTTGAGGTTTCTCTCAGGAAGAATTAATTCTGGCGCGATAGGCCCGTTACTTTATTTAAATCTTAAAGTCAGTCTTTAAGAATAAATACTCAACTTGCAAAGTTGGGTCACCCCAGTTTCATGAATAAAAATCAATAACAACATATAAAATACTTATACAGTTCGGTTAAGTTTAATAGCTTGTCTTATCATTTAAATCTCCCGTGAAATAAGTTATATTCACAAAATCAGTCATCATGAATTAGAAATACATACGTATTTCGTCAATACTCAATGATGAATCAGTACAGTTATAAGTTAGTTAAAACATTCTCGACTGATTATTCACAGTTTAATTTAATTCATTTACAGCTGCATGAGTTTAAGCTAGAAATTATAATATATTCTGCTTTCCACTGTAACATGTCGACTAGCGAATATAACAGACTTAATATTAATTTCTTCTGCACAGAAAACTAACTAGTAAAATGAAAATAAGCGATTTATTACTAGATCACTCAACACAATAGATATATATTATTTACCTCCACACAGAACTACGGATTAAACCACGAACTAGAATCCTTCAATATAATGGTAGTCTAGAACTCGGCAAAATGTTGCAAAGAAACTCAGAACTTTGCAATATACAAGATATTTCCTAGCACGAGTGATCTGTCTACTGAAGATTTAGGAGTATGAATGACTAGTTTAAAACTCTCTCGGGTAGATATATCTTAAACAGACAAAGGATCCCACGTTATTTCGCAAACCCCACGACTCCCCCTCTCATCTCTTAACACTTAACTAAGACGCAGGCCATAACTGCCACAACTCGTCTTTGACACCTCCGTCTAACTATTCTCAGTCCTGAGCGATACAGATGGCAGTTTCCACACCTCATGCCGAGAACTTTAATCGTAGAGCGCCCTTTCAGATGAAAATGTTATATGATATGTCTGCCATCCCATGTCTATCGAGACGGATTTCGCAGTTATTCGTCTAGTGCAGTGACTGACACATTATGTCACAAAATGCGTTTCTAGTATGAGAAAAGAAACGGTAAAGTCAGAATGGGAAAATATATTTTGTCGCTAACGAACGAATGCGAAAAAACAGGAAAAGGATAAAAGAGCGATAATAAAGTAGAGGACACGGGTAGAAAAAAGAAAAGAATATAGAAAATTTATTGATCATAAATCTCTATGCAACACAAATGAAAGCACACAATAAAATCAGTACCACAAATGTACCGATACTGTCGGAGTGAAACAAAGATCGAGAATGATCGCCCCATCTTGTGACACCTATGTATTGGTTTCCCCTATCAAAGGTTTTGTGTGCTGGGTGGGTTGGATCTTCTGCCACTTTTGCCTAGTAGTTGTATCTCAGCTCTTTTCTCCGTAGCTCCAGGGGTATAATGCCTAGCGCTACTTCTAACACCTCTACTAATGTTCCCTGTGAAACACCTGGTTTTTATTGACAGTGCCTGGTTTTGGACTGTGTCTAGTTTTTTTCTTATTGCTAGAAGCGGATCTAGTTTTTACTTATTGCTAGCAGCGGCTGATTCATAGACAACACTGGCGTAGTCAAGTTTACCCCTGATAAATAATTTATGGAAGGTAATCATTGTCTTATTGCAGACACCCCAGCCACTTCCTTTTACATATTTTAGCATGTTAATAAGCCCCCTAACTGTTTTCTAGTCATAGTTCCAGTTTAATTACTGGTCTTTAAGAGGCCGAAACAAGTGATCGACGGGGGTCTTTTTCTGATGATCAGATTGCCTCCAGTGGTATCGCTCTGTATTGTTTCCTATCATCTCATATCCAGAAGTGATTTTTGCTGTCTGTCGTAATTTTTATTGAGATAGGTCTTAGAAATAGTGGTCCCGTCCGAGTGGAGAATCTCTGGATGGTGTAAGAACCAAAGTCATTAGGACTCTATGAAATGCTAGGACGCAAAGGTATTGTCCAGCCTAAATGTAAAAAATAGAAAACATGTAATAAAAAAAAATACAAATCATATTCTGACGCGCGTTAATTTTACAGGTAAGAATATTTAAACCACTCCGGTATTTAATTATACATTTAAAAAACTCCCCGCGAGCGTCTAGTCGTTAGAAAATACACACGTATATACAGAACTAAGCTGCATTAATAAATTATCAATCGCCTAGCGGCTTATAACTTATTTTAAGCATCTCTCACTGGGGAACAAACGGGTAATTAAATTTACGTTATATCTGGAGAATTTCTCTATATGTTTATTTAATACGTTTGTCAATACACACAGAAATCCCAGTGAAATAAAAATGAAACTTAAACGATAATCACTTAGATGCTAATAACTATAATATTACCTCAAAAACACAAGAAACTTAGAATTTATTCTCCACGAATTTCTTTTAGGAAGTCTGAAATATTTTGACTCCGAAAATGCGCGCTAGACCATTCTAGAAATCTTGATTTAGCAAACTGACCATGGGTTAGATGCTATCGGCTATATATTTCAAATGGCCATTCTTTCATCCCCTGCGCTGAGTTTACACCTCTCGTTCCATTTTGGGAAGTTTGCTGGTTGATTTGCTAATCCAAGTCCATTATTACGCCTTTTCCCCGCCTGATTGTCGCTTCGCTGGCGTTGGTCTCCTTTAATGTCCGTGTTCGAGAGTAACTTTTCGTCCCTGCGAGCGCGATCAAAGAAGTTGCGGTCGGTGGGTAATCAACGCCCCTACACTGTCATAAACGAACCGTTGACTCTCTAAACTACAAAACCTCTTATGCCCCGCCCTTCCCGTGTTTCAGGTGACGTGCTGACGTAATCCTGACAGCAGGTAACCCCTTTTAAAAGGAACGACAGTTTATGCATCTACATATCTGAGTTCTAGTGCATGAAAACAAAGACAGGAGGCGTGGCTAGACTAAGAATCAGACCCTGGCAATAGAGACGCCTGCCTTCCACGTGTTTGACTTTGCATACTTAATTAGCTCTTACTACTTTTTCCTCTATCCAGCTTTCCCCAGACTGTACCTACCGTTTATTTCTGTTAGATGTTTGCTCGCTTTACACTTCCATTCCTCACTCTGATGGTCTCCGTGCTCTCCGGATTTTCCTGGACCAACGCACGCACTCCTCTATTGCTACAGAAACTCTCCTGCGCCTTGCAGAACTTGTCCTTTGACTCAATTCCTTTGAGTTCAATGGACAGTTCTTTGACCAAATTAGTGGATTCGCCATGGGCACCAAGATGGGTCCCAGTTATGCCTGCCTCTTCATGGGCTACCTGGAGTATCAGGTGTGGCAGCAGTATCCTGGACCTTTTCCATTGATGTATCTTAGATACATAGATGATGGCATAGGTCTCACTGATATGCCAGAGGTTGACTTATCTAGGTTCATTAACTTCATTAACAACTTCCACCCTGCGATCCAATTCACCTCTCACATCTCCACTGTCTCTGTTAATTTCCTCGACATCGTTGTCACCATCACTCCCCCCACCTCACCACTTCGGTGTACTACAAACCGACCGATGCACACAGTTACCTCCTTTATACTTCCTCTCATCCTCCGGCTTATCGTAACTCCTTGCCTTTCTCACAACTTCTCCGTCTCCGTCGGTTATGCCAAGATGATGATAACTTTCTATGCCGAGCACAAGAAATGCTGGACTTCTTTCGTAACAGACAGTATCCAGAGGATGTTCTTGCCTCTTCCTTAGAGCGTGTTCTCCCTATCTCACGTCTAGAGGCCCCAAACCCCGCCAAAACACCTCCTGTAATAGAGTCAAGTTAATAATGACCTATCACCCTCACAACACTGCTGTCAAAAGGATCCTGTATCGTCACCTTCCTCTCCTCCAAGCTGACCCAGAGGCGCGGAAAGTGTTTAGTGAGCCACCCTTGCTGACATATAGACGGGATAAAAATTTGAGGGACCTCCTAGTCCACAGCCGTTTGAAAACCGTCAACGATGGCCACTTTGGGACCAAGCCATGTAACCGAACACGATGTAAGACATGTCAGTATGTTATCGAAACACGTTCAGTCTCGTTCCCTAACGCCAAACTCACCATCACCCATGGCTTCACATATGAGTCATGCAACGTCATCTATGCTATTATATGCAAACGTTGCACCATTACTTACATTGGCCAAACGGGCACACGACTGGGCGACCGATTCTGCAGACACCTCTACGACATCTCTCAGTTTAAATCCACACCTGTGGCCATCCACTTCAATGGCCCGGACCATCACGGTGCCACTGACATCCAGGTGACAGCCATCAGATCCTGTTCCTCGGACGCCAACAGTCGGTTTCGCCAGGAACAACGCCTCATCCATCTTATGGGTTGCCTTAAACCACACGGCTTGAATACTCAACATTCTTTTGTCTCAGACGCCTTTCTCTATCTAGTCCCTATTGTATTATGACTGTCTACTTTGATGTGATCACCCATTTTTTTTTTTAAGTTTTTTATATATTTTATTATTTTATTTTTATTTTATTTTATTTTATTTTATTTTTTTATTTTATTTTATTTTTTTTTTAATTTATTTTTTTAATTTTGATTATTTATTTATTTTTTAAATCGCTTTTCCCTCACTTTATATATTTTAATTTTTTTTTTCCTCCTCACTCTTTTCCGGTCCTTATTTTCATTATTTCTTATTTTTTGTTTTTAATGTACTATCGAATTCCGCTTTCCGGTTTAGTGGCAGCCATCTTGCTTCTGTGACTGGACATGTGACTGGACATAAGGGAGTTGTTTTTCTCTTATTTTTATAGTTTCATGTTCTCTACTTAATTCTCATTTTCTTTCTTTCCCTCCTGTCTCTTGTTTGTCTGTCCCTGACGAAGGCCTTGTGGCCGCAACGTAGGTTTTTCTTGTCCTTTCTCCTTGTAAGACGTATTACTATTTGTGTGTTTTTATTTCCCATTCTACTGTTTTACCCCCGTCTTACGGCAGTTCTCCTCATATACTTATACTTAATTAGCCAGCGAGGGAAATCCAACGTGTAAATCTTTGCTTGAGTCCAAATAGTAAGGGCCCGCGATGATATTAAAGAGAAACGATAAGGATTGCCCATTCTCATCTGTCACACTGTCGTTAGTTTGTTCGTGGTATCGTGGCGTGTTTAGTAGTGTATTTCACATCCTGCCTCGCTAGTTCGGTGTCAGCACTGAGAAGGGCTAGTCATAAAATGGACTACTTGCTGGCTTGTGGGGTCTTGTGTGTTTTTAACCTCCTCGTTTCTGTTGTGTCTCGTCTTTTTCTCCTGTAACTGGTATATCTGCTTCACTGAATTGTCTTCATTATACTTCTAACGCTCTGTATATCAGAAGGAGCAGAACCGTCACTGACAGCTGAGTAACGAATAATAAGAATTCCACTGAGTAAATCAGGGTGGGGGCTTGAACGAGCTGAAATTAATAGTTGCTTAATTCTTCATAAAAGGCGGTGGACCGATATAAGTTAACAATTGCTCTGCATGGTAGACTGATCACGCTCATCGCTGGTCAAGGTTGTAGGGCGCAGCACGTTCCGATCCCAGAAATATCAGGGAGTGTCTACGAAGTTAGTCCCTCGTCTTTACGCTCAGGCCACTTTTCCCTTCTTGCTCCAGAGATAGTACCCTCAAATGGTACCACCAACAAGCCAATCTTGGTTCACAAACAGTTTGCTCAGAGAAGTAGGTTTAAGGCACTGGCAGATGCCTTTTTTTCACGTGGCTGGGGTGTTGTTATTTTAACACTAGATTCCATGACTCCGTGTTTCAGTTTCCTCAGATTCCGGCTCCTTATTAAAATAGTTTCCTGGGTTCCTTAAGTCCTTCAAGATGTTCCAAAAAGTCTGATCTGATAAAGGGAATTCTGAATTCTAACTTCTGGCAGTCTAGTGTCGTCTTGGCAAACGATTCCCACAGTGTCTTAAAACTGCGAAAAGGTCAGGTTATATGGCCTTCTTTCCACGCATTTGTTTTGTTACGATACTAAGAAAGCTCCAATCGTTTCAAACATGCGTGTTTAGTGGGGTAATTTCAAAATTATTTCCGCCTGAAATAATATGCGTGATGCAAAAGGTCACGTCTTCCATATATGAAATGAAATCATCCGATCCTCTCTCGGCTATGTTTACAAATAACTTATTATTACTTTTATATAAAGTAATGTCTTTGTAACGAGGTGTGCCGCAAACGATGATGTCATGCATGTCTGTCCAAAATGGGTCGCACAGACAAGTAATCTCGTTATCTGTTGCTTGAGCACACAAAATCCGTCTCTTTACCATCTTTGTAGAGAACGCACCCTGGCCTTATCAGCGATTAAACAACTGCGATGGGCGATTTTAATGTTACTCCGTAGCCTGATGTCGGGCACACCCGAAATTAACCAACATGGTTGTGGGCTAACTATCATCTCAGCCGTTCCTTGTAAAGCAGGGAGAAACGGGTAACCAAACAGACATGACGACTTATCAGTGAGAGAAGTGTACAAATGTTTTAAAATACAAACTATCAGCTACATAGCAGAGAAAGAGGTGCCGACCATGGAAAAGCACGTAAATAGTCAGTACAACAAATGTCCAGAATACGGCCGTAGTTAAGCAGAAATCGACCAAAAGATAATTGTGTGACACTTCTGCTAACTTCTGCAGCTGTTTTTCAAGCTCAATTTCATCCATGTCAGACACAACTCTGGCCTCTTGCTGTATGTTAAAAATTCCCTTTGCTGCTGTTATTTCTGCTCGGATTGTTCAGTCTCTCCAGGCCCTCTGTGCGTTCCAAATGTTGGTAGTTACCACATACAATGGTGGGGCTACTAAGTTAATTTTGATAGGCATTGATTTTGTGGATAGCTCCAAGCCTTTCTTGAGTGCCCTTTTTACTGCATCTACTCCTTCATAATATTTGCAGGCAACATCAACATCTGCTCTGATTTTGACAGACTGTGGGGTCAGCCTCCGACAAATATTATCATGTAAACATTTCCTGGTAGCCTCATCAATGTCACACTCCTCCAAGACATTTAGATTTTGGACAGCAAGCTTGAAAGCTTCATATGACGCTCCAGCTTTTCCATACTTGGCATCAAAGAACCAAGCTGTTTTCTCATAAGGTACCTCCAATATATGAAAATACACAGGGAAAAGACAAAGATTATGAGAATAAATGCAAGAAATGACAACAATGTTGAACTTGAAGAAACACCACTAAAAGATGAAGAATCGTACACATATCTTGGCAGTAATATATAGAAAGTTGGAGAGACAGACAGTGATATCAAAATAAGAATACAAAAAGCAAGAGGAGTTTTCATTGCATTGGGAAACATATGGAGAACAAGAGAAACCAAGTTCAACACGAAAATAAGATTTTTAAGAATAAGGCTTTATTGTCATTACTCTTGAAGCCCATTAGTTCAGCAACATGCCTCAGTATGCTGTTCACTGCTTTTGCAAATTTTTCCTCACATTTTATAACCTCTTCTGGTGAGACTCTGCTTTGACAAGTCTATGTATCCTTTCTCCTTGTCGACTCTTATGACAACCTCACACTCACTCTGTCCAACACGAATGAGTTTGTTGATGGAACGAATACGCCTTCTGGACAGCTCACTGAGCAGGATTACACCCTCAATGTCATTTTACTCTAACAGCCGCACATAAGCTGCCATCTCTGCTATTGACCGCACATTCACCATCATTACATCCTCAACCTCCGGGAATTTGTTCTTGTAGAAGCGGCACGTCAGTACCATTATGAATGCTTTTTCTTGTTACCGTCAAGTCTTGGTTGCTGAAAAGTTACCAAAAGCAAGAATGTGTTGAACTGTGCAGTCCCTTCTAATATTTAATCCTAAAACGTGGTGGTAAAGTAATTGACACGGAACTGATGCAATTTATTTGGTCTGCCTTTTTTTCGACACAGACAATCGTTTAATTGTACGATAAAAGCTCCAACTGAGTTGATAAACACTGATGATTAATTGCAAAAACTGGCAATCTTACACAAGGCCTTCATAGACTAGAACACATCGAAGGAATGTAGCCGTCTGCATGTCAGCTATACAGTCTTCTACCGCGACATCGTTAAAATATTAGGCTGTAGTAATTTAAAATACTCTCCTGTCAATCGCCACACATCTCTGGCATTCAATGAAATGCAGACATTATATGAAAATGCACGTAGAACAGCGGACATAAAAATGCTTCAGCAGGAGTTCACACTCACACGTCTTGACACCTCGAGAACATTGCCCAAAGAAAGCGTTAGCAAAAAGTTAATCACTTCTGCTTTTATCACGCGCGTCTGCATAAACTATTTTATATCACGTCATTTTAATACGGTAGTTCAATGTGCTCCATTTGAGCACAGCGATGTTTCAAAGTAGTGAACGCATCGCGGTGTGCAAAGGACTTGTAACATATTTACCCCCCCCCCCCCTCCCCCTTCCCCCCCCCTTTTTTTTTTCCAGAGAAAAATGAAATTTGTTTCCAACAAGGACGTCCAACCATGCACCACAAAGAACGCTTATAGTCAGAGTCATGTCAAAGTTTGGCTACGATAAATAATCGTCAGTATTATAATGATAAATACTAACTACAATATATATTCAGCAAGAGTCATGTGAATTGCATGAACTGAATTAAAGTTCAAATGATGAATGAATTAATTAAATGGTAATTAAAAAATGTTTTTAAACTGAGTCATTAATTTTATAGGTATGACTGAGAAGAAGTGTCTGTATACTGAGAACATAAAAGAGTTCTGATATAAGTTTGTACTTCTAATGCTAGAAAGGCACAAATCAATTATATATATCACTGCTGTTGCTAGGAATCCTTTTTTTTTTTTTTGTTGCATTTCTTTTCAATTTATAAAATCATGTACATTTTACAAAATGGAATACAGGTTTACAGTTGATCAAATTTAACATTTGCGGACATGCATGTAGTACATATGTATTCCCTCAAAATTTGGGAAGGAAACGTTATACATCATTGATGCACAGAATTATCTGCATACTAATACATAAACACTTTTTTTCCCTTTTTAAACACATTCATACTTTGTTTTAATAATTTAAAATCATGTGTGCTTATTTGTCTGTGTACAACAGTAGTATTGAAACACCTGGGTTTTATTGCGATGTCAATGAAAACATTTGCCTAAGATACATGATTTAAGATATTACATAGCAAGAGCTGCACCCACACCAGCACACATACATACGTATATTCAAGAAAGCCGAAACTAGGATATCTGTGTACAACAGTAGTATTGAAACACCTGGGTTTTATTGCGATGTCAATGAAAACATTTGCCTAAAATACATGATTTAAGATATTACATAGCAAGAGCTGCACCCACATCAGCACACACACATACGTATATTCAAGAAAGCCGAAACTAGGATGTCTGTGTACAACAGTGTATTGAACGACCAGTGTATTGCGATGTCAATGAAAACATTTGCCTAAGATACACTTTGAAGATATACGCAAGAGCTATCAAATGCCACCGGGTATATTCAAGAAAGCCGAAACTAGGATATCTGTGTACAACAGTAGTATTGAAACACCTGGGTTTTATTGCGATGTCAATGAAAACATTTTAAAATACATGATTTAGATATTACATAGCAAGAGCTTCACCCACATCAGCACAACAATACGTATATTGAAAGCCGAAACTAGGATATCTGTGTACAACAGTAGTATTGAAACACCTGGGTTTTATTGCGATGTCAATGAAAACATTTGCCTAAGATACATGATTTAAGATATTACATAGCAAGAGCTGCACCCACACCAGCACACACACATACGTATATTCAAGAAAGCCGAAACTAGGATATCTGTGTACAACAGTAGTATTGAAACACCTGGGTTTTATTGCGATGTCAATGAAAACATTTGCCTAAGATACATGATTTAAGATATTTAGCAAAGCTGCACCCACACCAGCACACATTTACGTATATTCAATAAAGCCGAAACTATGATGTCTGTGTACAACAGTATTGAAACACCTGGGTTTTATACAATGAAAACAATGCCTAAGATACATGATTTAAGAAATTACATTTCACTGCACCCACACCAGCACACATACATACGTATATTCAAGAAAGCCGAAACTAGGATATCTGTGTACAACAGTAGTATTTAAACACCTGGGTTTTATTGCGATGTCCATGCTTACCCTTGCCGACGATCCATGATTTAAGATATTACATAGCAAGAGCTGCACCCACACCAGCACACATACATACGTATATTCAAGAAAGCCGAAACTAGGATATCTGTGTACAACAGTAGTATTGAAACACCTGGGTTTTATTGCGATGTCAATGAAAACATTTGCCTAAGATACATGATTTAAGATATTACATAGCAAGAGCTGCACCCACACCAGCACACATACATACGTATATTCAAGAAAGCCGAAACTATGATGTCTGTGTACAACAGTAGTATTGAAACACCTGGGTTTTATTGCGATGTCAATGAAAACATTTGCCTAAGATACATGATTTAAGATATTACATAGCAAGAGCTGCACCCACACCAGCACACACACATACGTATATTCAAGAAAGCCGAAACTAGGATAACTGTGTTCTGAAGGAACGACAGTGTACAATTAGAACGAAGAAACTTTGAAGATGGAGATATCAAATGCCCCGGGTTTAAGGAGAGTGGCCAGTATGTGTTGCATAACGCTTTTCTCTTAGGTTGGGCAAGTTTCAACTAACAATGTGATAGTTGAGCACACTCAGCCTAGAGCAGCCTTAAGGGTGGCTGATATTTTTTTTTTCCAATCTTTATTCGCTTTCCGTTTGAATTTACAAACTACGTTAATTTTACATTTCAATAAAGAAGTTTCAATGAAAATACAATTACACAATGAGCAGATGTATAGAAAAACTTTTACTCCCTCGCACGCACTCATTTAAAGTTAGTTGCTTATCCTTTACAGGACGTGGCAATCAACCCCAGCTTTTATTGGCTGTTTGTGATTTTTCTAGGCAATTGTTTCATTCAGTACTTTGCCATTGCTTTCTGAACGGTACGGCGCTTATACCATTGTTAAAAATCCACACAAAGCGATCTGCTACCAAATCGCCTGCAGCAGGTCTCGAACCTGGTATATCTGGATTATGAAACTGCGTTCATATCCATTAGGCCACAGACGCCGACACGCACTCATTTACAAAACTATTTCTTGCACATTTAAAAAAAAAGTTATACATTGTACATTTTTTTTTGTAATGATAGTATTGATTAATAACAAACATTAAAAAATATATATTTTAAACACAGGCTTTTAATGCACTAAAAAGCCATAAGTAATTTTCAAGGAGTTTATAGCTTGCAGTCAAAAAATGTAACATCAAATTGACAAAAAGCCTGTCTCTATATTAAAAAAAAAAAACTGTCATTCCTATAAAGTTATACATTGCACATTTGTATTTTAGCAGTTACTTTTATTTTTCAATCTTTATTCGCATTCCGTTTGAATTTACAAACCATGTTAATGTTACATTTCAATAAAGAAGTTTCAATGAAAATACGAGGTGCTCTTAGTTCAATCCGTCGATTTCCCATTAGAATATTATCTCTATTTATTTTTTGGTTCGTGTTTTGCCTTCTTCTGGCGAGGCGCGTACCTTTCAACCTATTTGGTTATATCAGAGCGCATTTAACATTTTAAAAAAGTCAACTCTGCTTTTTTTTTTTTTTGGGCGTAAAGTGAGGTCTATGACTTTATTGTGTAAAGTGTTTGTGATCTCGAGCTAGTTGAGTTGAAGCTAGTTTTTGTTTTTAATTTTTTTTTTTAAATACCCCCTTCTGGGGCTCAAAATGTGTGATCCCGGTGATCTTAGACAAAAGGCCGAGAAGCGTTTTTTTTCCCTCGCATGAGGTCGCATTTTTTTTTCCCTCGCATGAGGTCGCATGAGTTGCGGTGGCGCACGTTTCGGCCCTAGCCATGACACAATGGTGTTAACCAATAGGCCGAATATCAAGGCGCACGTCTAGCCTCAAAAGATCAAATACATTAACACGTTAATGTCAATGCACTTTGAACTTAGCCAAACGTTTTTTTTGTTTTTTTCCTCGCATGAGGTCGCATTTTGTTCCTCGCATGAGGTCGCATTGATCGCACGCCCACCCCCGGCCCCGGCCAAGACACATGATCCTAGCCAAAGCCGGATAGTAGGCGCAAGTCCAAACACAAAAAGACCCAATGACACACAATTGTCATTTTAGTGATCCTTTGTGTTTTCACACAAAGACCTAATGACACTGAATGTCAAAGTTCTGAACTTTTGTGTCAAGACTTTGATCTTACCCAAAAGTTTTTTTTTTTTTTTTTTTCCTTTTTTTTTCCTCGCATGAGGTCGCATATTTTTTCCTCGCATGAGGTCGCATTGGCACCCGCCCCAAACCCGGCTCTGGTCAAGACCACATGTCCCAACACAAGAAGACCCAATGACAAACTGTATCACTGTAGTGATCTTCTGTGTTCTCACACAAAGGACCTAATGACACATGAATGTCACTGTACCGGTCCCTGTGTCTAGACACATGATCCTAGCCAAAGGCCGGATATTAGGGCGTTGGGTTTGCCCAAAGCATTATTTGTGCAAGGGGGGAACCTCCACCGGCCAGGAACCTTAGTTCTCTCCGTCTACGGACCGCAAGCAGCAGCGAAGGCGTCCCCGTCCTTCCTCACCAGTGTCTTGGTGGGCCCTGGGGAGTGCCTACGGACGGCATTGCAGCACTGTACCGGTTCGAGAACCCTGTGAGATGGTACGCAAACCTGACGACAGAGGCGCACACCAGACTGTATGCCAGACTGCATGGCAAGAAGATCGTGTTGACAAACCCAGAACTTACCATCATGATCGAACACCGGGAGAAGGAGCGGACGAAAGCGACCCTGAACTGGCTCCCTCCAACCATCAAACAACATGCGGTGGAGACCATTGCCAGAACAATGACTGGCGACCCCGAGGCAGAGGTCTACTGAATCCGGAACGCTCCCGACAAGTGGGGAGTCCTCTTCTGCCAAGAAGCGCCAGTTCCACATTTCATCAACCTACAGATCGCAGAACAACAACACAAGGTCCTCGTCACCATGCCAGGTCGGAGGATGGTATGTCCTCACTGTGGGGAAGACACCCATTGGGCAAATAAGTGCTGAAGGAAACCAGGACGACCAAGACCACTAGCAGCACCAACCACAACTGGAAACACCTCGTGGCCACAGCTGCCACAAAAGGAAACGGCAGTGCGAAAGCAAGACAGAGAGAGGCCCCAAGAGTCGCAGGCAAGAGACCCACCACCGGCGGACTTCGAGCTTGTCAGAAACAACAAAAGGGACAAAAAAAGACAAAGACGACACTCGGCACCAGACAGCCCCGACACAGATGACACAGAAACAGAACAGAAACCAGAACTGACATCCACACCAACCACTAGGAAAGCAGCACCACCACCAACCCAGACTTTTGAGACAAAGTACATTATCAGAGCAGAGCAGACAAGCCCACCTGAATTAGACTTACGCAGCAAGGTCATCATCGATCTCACAAGAAAACCAGCAGATGAAGATGACGAAGAACAAGGAAACAGCCGACACAAGTAATTGTGTACGTGGTACAACGAATACAGATTTAACAGATTAAAAAAAAAAATGTGTTGTATCTGTGTGGTGAGTTGGGATTATATAAATATAGTTATAGGGGACTTAGTGTACTGAATGAGATCAGCTGTGAAGGTCTCTGTATCTAATAAGTTTGGTGTATTACAGAGAACCTTGCTTGCTACCACATTTCGACCTCAATCAGACTTATTCTTGAATTGTATGATGACTTCGTTTAATGTCTAGGGTTATGATAGTGATGAAGTGTAAGTTCACAACAACCAACAGACAGATAAACACCTAAATTAAGATCCACAACAATTTACATCACTATGGCAATCACAAACACATAACACTCTAAAGATTTATCTTAAGTAAGTCAAGTGTAACTTTTATACAATGTATTAGCTTTTTCAGCTCTAATGGGTACCTCCGAAATCGGCGAGTATCTGCCTGAATGGCGAGGGACACCTGTCTCTGTACAAGAAAAAGGGATACTCACGTAAAATCAATGTCAGGTTAGACATTAATAATAACCTGAGATTTCGCCTCGAGTATTAGCGGGCGTACGAAAAAAAAAAAAAAAAAAAAAAAAAAATATATAGATATCCTGATCCTACTACAATGTGAATCAGGAATCACAACCAAATGTAAGCACAATGTTTATGTACAAGAATTTATACAAAAAATCTTTGTCCAGACATATAATATTATTGTAATATGAGTGTAGTGTTGTGATGTATTATTATGAGGTAATACTGGCTTTTAGTGCTAGGTTGTTGTTGGTCATCACGACTTCATGTGTTTGTACTGGTGGAAATAATATTGAAGGATTCACAGATTCTGGTTTTTTAAAAATTTCAGTCCCTTTTGTTTTTATAATAAAGTTCAGTTCAGGGTATTTTATTCAAGGTTGAGCTTTTTCGTGCTGACAAGCGCTTATCTCATAATGCAGCTGCAGGAAACCTGTATCCTCTGCTCGCTTGCTTCTCAGTTTGATAGCATGATATACAATGGCCGCTATCTTGTGCAGGGAGTCTGCTGCCAGCTTTCTGGATCACGCAGTACTCAGACCGGACGATGCAATATCACCATCTATACCACGGCCCCTGAAATGAGAAGGTTGTGCCTCCTTCTTCATAACTAATATACAATATTATTCCACACTGAAGTACATGACAGTACAAACAAACATAAAGTTCAGCGCTTTAGGCCAACTGCTAGCTTTTCATGTGACAATATACACCAGTATTCCTCTCCCTAATGGTTACAACGCCTCTACAATTTCAGCTGTAATCCCTTCCATACAATAGGATAGGTGTTATGTTACTATATGGCAATCCAATATATATATGCAGTTATACTCCTCTCTGACAATCTTTTACATGGTGGAGCAATATCTAGGCTTTGCCTCATGTTTGCTACTGAACCACACACATACAGACATAATTTATCATTTCACATTCAATTTTCATATAAATACAGATTAAAAATGTCTAGCTTACTCCAATTCGTAAGGAAATACACACTAAAGATGACTGGCACAGTTTGATCTGCGGTATGTCCAGGCTGTTATTATATATTTAATTTTTGATAACACTGCCTGCTCTCATCTCTCACAATGTGTAACGATATGGCGTCCCCTCTAAGATTTCTTCTGCCAATATCCAGTATATTGGCCAATCGTTTTGAATATTTTCAAAAGAGTACACAGTCATTCAAATATTTTCATTCACTTTTACTCCGTTTCTAGGCATTTATTTGTTATTCATAGGTCACCCAATCAAATTTCTTTTAACTTCAAAGATCAGCCAATGGCCTCCCTCGTACTATCTTAGACTTTCTGTCACTACTACGTTTCAACAAAATTCAGGGAATTCCATCACAAGCAGATATGACCAAACCTGACAGTATCTCTGTTCTCTATATGTTTTATTACCAATATCTAATTATCTAATGGACTTTTTAGATAATTTATTACATATTCCTAGTCCTCTAGCCTTCCTGTACACGAATATATAATTTTCAAGGGGCTAAGTGGCGTAGTTAAGAATACGATCTTTTTTCGATGTTAAGTGTTTAATTTCAACTACCACCTGTTCAATTCTTTACGACTGTACTATCAGTATAAAGTCAGGAGCCCTACGTAAAATATCAGGTTTCCTAATAAGAATTAAACCTGTTTTCAAAACCTAACATCATATCGTTAGTTTTTTTCATCACTGTTTATTTGAAAAAATCAGACCATGCACACTGCGAGTTGGTTTATTTTTAGACACACTGCGAGTGGCTTGCGTTACTGTGTTCCATGGTCCGTCTATCTCTCTCTGCTTTTTTTCTTCTAAGCCCGTCTGTCTTTCCAAGGCTAACCTTGTGCGCGATTTTGCACTAATGTTAGTTTTTAAAATCAAGGTCGTCTAGAAGATTTTACTACACATTCTATTTTTAGAACTACGGTTATCGCCGTATCGTTAAGCCTAAGCATTTTATTTAGGAACGAACGAATTAGGACAAGTAGAAATCTTGTGTTAGCCATTACGGCGTTATACAACAAAGGCGTTATCTATACTGGGAAAGCACTGGTCTTTCTCCATTCTTCTTCCTATCGTATTATTTCGTTCTGCTTTACATTTATATGCTAATTTATATATGGGTATTAGAATTTTTCACCACAATCTGCTAGTTTAAAATGGACATGTATATCATTCTGCTGTATATTTTTATTTGAGATTTTAGCACATGTAGCGATTCTTTTTTTAACATGTTGATTTTTGACAGAGAGTACTAGTTATATTCCATATTGATAATGTATCATTTGTTGCCGTGGGTAATTGCTAACATTATGTCTGGTTCCATTTTCTCTCATTGTTATGTCAATATTTAACCATGCTACTCATTATTTTGAAGAAAAATGTTTGAAATTCTAATTATGTTATAGTTTTCATTTCTCTATTATGTCATAATTTAACAATGCTATCTGTAATTGTGAACAACTGTGTGCAAAATGATTGGAAATTCTAACTATGTTACAGGTTCCATTTGTCCCATTGTTATGTCAATAATTAACTATGCTACTCATAGTTGTGAGGAAAAAAAATTTTGGAAATTCTAATTATGTTTTAAGGTCTAAGTGTTGCCCATTGTTATGTCGAAATATAACCATGCTACTCACAGCCAGTGTTGCCACTCAAGTTCTAGAGATAAACCCAGATGCCCTTCTAAAAAAAACCCAGAAATACCCAGAATATTTTATGCCTCAAATACACGGGTTAGACGATGCTTACATAATCTTTTATGTGCATCTTTAGCACAAATAATATGTTTGCTACCAATTTTTATGTATTTCTTCATTTTTTTTTAATTACCAAAAATTCACAATTAAATAAAAATGATTTTAATAACACCCCAATATATGAACTCTTGAAAATTAGATATTTTAACAGTAATATACTTACATTAGTTACATTAACAAAATGTTCCTCAAATTAAATATAAAATGTTAGTTGTAACTTGTTACTGTTGAAAAATGTCACTTATCAGAGACTCGGCATCCATATCGACAACTTCTCCTTCGTCAAGATCATATGCATGAATTGACAACGTGGAATCTTGATTGTGAAGTTCCAAAATCTTTGCATATCTCTGCCGACAACATCCTTCACGCACATCTTCAACCACGCTTTTACTAGGATTAAACTTATGACAAACTCCGTCTTTGGCAACTGCTTGCTTGGCTAGTATTCGATTGGAAAATGTTTCACACAAAAGCTTGTTGGTTTGTTTAGTTTTAACTAAGTTAACCTTCGAAAACACTCTTTCGACGCATGCTGAGGAGTGAGGTAGTGCCATAAGCGTGCACATGAGGTCAGCCAAAACATCAAATTTCTTCTGGTTATTAGCATCTGTTACTTGTTGCAGTCCCAGCCAGAATGCGGGCGGATCCTCATCCACTAGATGTCTAAGATCTTTTCGGTACGATGCCAGTTCTCGCCATTGATCAGACAGACGATCAAGGCTCTCTTCTGAAACAACTGTTGGGAACTGCGCTGCTAATGGAATGACAGAAGGTTTGTTGATATCGAGAGCTTGCTTTGGATCCAACAGCTGCATTTGCGCCAGAACACTGTTTTGTTCAAGTGGGAACCTGCGTCGTATTTGAGTACAAAGTTCAATCAGGTATGCCAATGCATCCTTGCGAAACTGGACTTCTTTATCTCGTAACGGTTGTCGCATTAACTGCGCTTCACATCGTCCACCCAGCTCAATGTAATTCAGTTTCTTGTGCACCTGTACATCCGAAGGATCAATGTCGGCAAGAGTGCGATGCTCATGCTGCAATACTTCCTGCCTAATAAACATACTGAGAAGAAAACGATACTCTCTTGTTATACTCGGGTACACTTTGTGAAGACGGAAGTTCTCGGACTGGAATTCCATGTTCATGACGTTAACTTTACCCAGTAAGTAGCCGACAAATAGAAGCATGTGCTTCGTGCCGCAGTGTTCATCGTGTGCAGGATTTGCCCCGCACCGTCGACGTTGTCCACTGAAGCTTCGGATTGGAAATACAAGTGCAGAGCATCCCGTTGCTCAAGGATCCTCCCAATGATTGCTTCACGGGACAGCCAGCGTGTTTCACACAGCTTCAACAATTTATGTTTCTGGGCCTGAACTACATCTTGTATTAACTGGAACTGGAGATTTCTTTTACTACTACGCGAAAAATAGAAGCAGACATTCCTTATGAAAATTTCAAGCCAAGATGGTAGGTGGTTGCTGGCAGCATTTGCACAAAGTGCAAATGAATGACAAACACAGCCGAGAACAAAGACATGTGGAATCTCTTTCTTCAGATGTGCCTGTAAACCACTTGCAGTCCCCATCATAGTGGCACAGTTGTCTGCAGCAAAACCAATGACGTTACTAAGCGGGATTTCATGCGTGCTCAACAATTTCTTAACAGCTGTAAACATGCCAAGACCAGTCCCATCCTCCACCTCAATGAGGTCTAACAGTGAATCAACTACTTTTCTTGTTTTTGTGTCACAGAATCGCACAACGACTGCCAACATCTGGTTCGTAGAAATATCAGTACTCTCATCAACGATTATAGACAATTTCTGAGTTCTGCAAATGTTTATAACTTCAAGCCGATCAAAATGAGTAATGCCGTACTGCGTCACCTAGGCAGCCTTGGTGCGCTTCAGTGACATATTTTGAGCAATTGCGCTGTCTGGAAATATCTGCTTGCAACATTCAATCAAATGATCAGCTTGCGAAAACGGAGTATTATGTTCTGCCATGAAAGCGACAACACTATCTCCGCTTCAGCAATTTTGTCTTGGAGACAGGGCTCTTTTGGTTTGATGAAAAACTTGTTAACGTTCAGAGTTTTGCTTTTGGCTTCGAAGTTTTTCATATGCTTCTGTGTGCTTTTATGTGTCAATAAAGCTGTTTTGTTGGCATTAGTTAATGTACAGGAACAGACCGTACAAATCGCAGCATAGCGGTTACCAGAGTCCGGCTTTATCCAATCCTTCAGTTCGCTGTCTGTTAGCCATTCCGCACAAAAAGCCTGCTGATACCATGGCTTCGCTTTTTTACGCGGTGGCGTGTGTGTCGTCATGCTGCTACAACTACCAAGCGTACCTTCATCATCGCTCATTTTATAATCTTATAATAACAAAACAAAAAAAAACCCAATATGCTGTTTATCTGCTTAAGTCTAATAATGTAAAAAGAAGACTTTATAACACATCGCAAAAATGACCGAGTATTGCAGATGACAGCAATTAAATGGAAATAGATAGCTGATTTAAACGAGTCAAAAAACAACGTCATTGATGTGGTTAAAAACAAGAATTAAATTTAAGTGGAATAAAAAATATATAGCACATAATGTTGTACATTTAATTATAATATACATATAATGTATAATGCTCAGTGCACAGAATATACATACTTTGTAAATGCCAATTGTCAAGTATACCCAGATTAATGCACATTTTGAAAAAAATTACCCAGATACCCAGACCGAAGCCCAAAGACCCAGATCTAGCCAAAAGGCCGAGAAGCGATGAGTTAGAGCTTCTGATGATGTTAGTCGAATAATTCTCTTTCTACTATTATTATTCTTATTATTATTACTACGAATGCTGCAGCTGCTGTTACTACTTTATCTAGAATTAAAAACATTAATCATACATTTTCTTTGTGGTATTTACTTCTTGTCATCTGCAACTGTCATAGGAGAATTAACTGTTACTTATTATATTTTAAAGACAATAATTGAAGAAAGCATTAAAATTGTTGTGTAAATGCGTATATATATTGATATTGTTTATAGCCTAATTGCTTCCCTTGGACAATATAGGGGAAAACATTACATCCTTTGAAAAGGATGATATACTGTTAAAAAAAAAAAGAAACGCATAGCTATCCGAGGGCGCGTTGTTTATGAGTTTGTAAGTAAAATTTGGTGCTAGGGTATATAAAAACCAGCCTCAAATGTTCTTTACAGTGTCAAATGCACGTGTTGACCTGAATTGCGTTCGTTTTTGTAATCGTTACAACGCAGTGGTCAATAGTGTTTATGACGCAATTTTTGACCACAGCTCATGTTGCGCGCACGTGAAAGCAACAAAATTTGGGGTGAACACTATTTACTGACTACGCAACTGAAACCCTATAAAAGGATAACGCTACACACACAAAATTCAGTTCATTTTCAAGCAGACATTTATGGCGTCTCTATCGATAAATTTAAGGAACATTGCTATTGGCCGACTGCATGCAGGCGAAAGTCAAAGTCAGGTTGCCAGGCATCTTAACGTGCATCAGAGTACCATCAGTCGACTTTGGCACCGGTTCCAAGCCACTGGCTCAGTTGAAGACCGGCATCGCAGTGGACGACCCAGAGTGACAACAGCAGCGGAGGATCGCATTATTCGGCTTCGTCACCTCAGAGACAGGTTTACAACAGCTTCCTCAACTGTCTAGTCATTGCGTGCAGGAAGTCATGTGTCTGATCAAACTGTCCGGAATAGACTGCATGACGCTGGACTTTGGGCACAACGACCTCACCGAGGACCTGTCCTTTCGCGCCGCCATCGCCAAAATCGACTTCTTTGAGCCAACCAGCATCGTCCCTGGGCAGCTGACAATCAATGGAGACGTGTTTGGTTTAGTGATAATCTTTCTTTTTGTTGCAGCGTCATGATAGACGGCGTAGGGTCTACCGTAGGCGAAATGAACGTTTTGCCCAAAATTGTGTTGATGAAGCTCCGCCGCACGGTGGTGGAGGTGCAATGGTGTGGGGAATGATCAGTTACAACGGAAGGAGTCAATTGGTGCACATTGAAGGAGGCTTGAATGCGCAACGATACGTCAATGAAATTCTTCGACCCCATGTCCTTCCACTTTTGGCTGCCCAAAGGTCTGTGTTTCAACAGGACAACGCCAGACCCCATTGTGCACGGTTGACCACGCAGTTCCTGATTGCCAACAACATTCTCACCCTTCCCTGGCCATCCCTGTCTCCAGACATGAGTCCGATTGAGCACCTGTGGGATGAGCTACATAGACGTGTTTGTCGCCGAGACGTTGCTCCAGCCAATCGTCGTGATCTGTTCCAGGCACTCCAGGAAGAGTGGGCAGCCATCCCACAGGCCCACATCAGACGTCTGATCGCATCCATGCCCAGGAATAGCCAGTCGCTGATCGATGCAAGAGGAGACAACACACCATACCAACGGGAAAGCCCGTACGCCAAAAAACTCTCGTGACCCAGATGCAAAACAACTGTCAATTGATTGGTTGGACCCTAAGGTATTCTTGTGTGCAATTTGAACAATTAACTCATTAAATTAAAAAAGTTATTGAATGTCAAAATTATGGCTATGTGTGTGCCTTCAGTAGCTATGCGTTTCTTTTTTTTTTGAACAGTATAAAATTCAAAATTCTTTTTCAAAACTTTACAAATATCTTAAGTAAATTCGTTCATAATTAATAAACAGAGCTCCAATTAAGATCCCCGGTATTCTAAATGCACTGCTGAGGCTGAATATTAAAATTTTAGCTTTAATTCTTCCCCCGTCATTTTGACTGGTATCCTTTCTCGATATATATGAATATTCTAGGAGAGCAAAGATACTGTACTTGGATGAATCAATAATCGCACAAGGACGTGAGTCATCATTGATAAAATATAGACAGAGAAAATGGAAATGATAAAGGCATGCATAATAAATAGAAAAAAAAGTAGATACAAGAGACTGAAATGGAATGTTGTAGGGAAAAGAAGAGAGAAAAGTCATAGCTGAAGGCGAGAAGAAGCAGACAAACGAAGTAAGAAGAGGCGGAAAAAGCATGGACTGAACTGGGCTGGCTTGCTCAAGACAGGTCTAAATTTATTGGGTCAGTTTGTCCGAACCTTATGCACATGAAGAACCTAAGAGCACCTCATATGTGTATCTTTTGGCTGCGTAATCGGCATCGACCGGCTCAAGATTCCCCGCAGTTGCATGTTACACTAATGACTATCATGGTTCTTATGCTCCAGAACATTAACTTGTGGTCTAACAATCACACTATCATCATCTGCATGATTATGTGCCAGATGAACGAATGCGATAATTTCTTTTCTTAGCTTCCGGTCCAAGAGATGCTGTGTCCATTCTATACTCCACGCTGTTCTGTTTTTTTTTTTTTTTTTTTTGTTACTAGGATATCAGGCGTTTGTTTTTTCTTGCAGTCCAATTTTTACCATCAAATGCGTCAGATGTTACAATGTTTTCTCTTTATTGCCACAAAATACTTTAGTTTCTTGAGTATTCTAACGTTTGTTAATCTTCATTAACTCTGTATTATTTATTTGCAAGTAGCAAAATTGCTTACATTATTTTCTTCCAATATTTTAACTTCCACATCTTGCCAGGTTGTACTTTAAGAGCATTATACTTTTATACACACTGTATTCCTTATGTTGAACAAATATCTGCCCAAAAAGTAAGTTATGCGGCACTTTTCTTGTAGGTATTTATAGATTGACGTCAAAATATCATAAATTTTGTTGAGATGTATACAAGCAGAGTAGTGAAGGAATGAGGGCGTTTTGAATAAATTAAAAGGTCAGGACGTTATATAAAACCATAATTAGAAGGATTAAGACGTCGCAAGTTTAATAGAAAAGTGAGAGATGTCATGAAGGACAGGAAACAATGGAAACGGATTAAGGAAGAGCAGAACAGGGCGATTTAAAAAAAAAAAATTGAAAAGAAGTAAGTGAAGAATAGGCAAAATTAGAAAATAAAGTAAAGGAAATTGATGTGACGATAATATTTCTGTCATCTATATACATTTTATTTTCTTCAAGTCTGTAAAATTGTGAACACTACTTCATTTTGTTATGTAAGATTAAAGTTTCATTATTTTGGATTTTTTTTTTTTTATTGCAAAAGTTATGACGATTCACTGTTTTTCGGAAATGTAAAAAAGATTTGTAAAAATTACATTTCGAGGACATCTTTTGTAACGTAAAGCAGCATTTGTTTTTATTTTAATGTTTTATGTTACATAATTTAGGAGGAGGATTTTGTTACAAAGTAAGGATGATTTATATTTACTATTAATGTTCAATACGTATCATCGTTTCTTGCATTAATTTTTTTTTTGTGGGGGGAGGGGGACTAGAGTTAAAATTAATTTTATGTTGCTATGAACTTGACACAAAATTCTGCAGCTGAAAGCTTAAAGCTGATATTGTTAACGTAAGCCACGAGAGATAATAGGCGCTCAAATGAAAACGAATCTGCTGCAAAGGAGATCATCCATCACGATGTGCTCGCGAGTGTCAAAAACAAAAAAATCGAGTCATTCGTTGCTTCAGAGCTTTCAGATTAACCCTCCTGAATGCAATACATTTGACACGATTCCTCGCATGTTCTCTCGGCATTAAACAAATGAGATTTTTTTTATGAGGTAATGTTCCTAGCTTGTCTCTGTTTCCATGTATTGTTGTCGTGTTGGTGTTTAATGGTACTTTAATTTTGTCGTGTCGTTTACTCATCAGCCATCTGTCGACAAGGTTGCCACGCGATTTATGGATCCTGCAACAAGCCAGGAGAATGCAAGTATGGATTATTTGTTGTTGTCGATGTTGAGCTTTGCATATTACTTTTCTGCACTTTTTTTTTTTTTTAGGTCCTTAGGTCATAGTTAAAAGTAGAACATTCAGATTCAGTTGACAGTATTAAAAGACAGTTCTTTGTTTTGGAATCCACATGGTAAGTGAAGTAGAGATAACGGACGAACACATGGAGAAAAGAGCTGGAGACAGAAATGAAAATGAGTAGGAAGACACGTAAAACCCTTGAGCTGATGGGCAACAGATGGACTTGGCATGTATTTGTTAAGGCCTATGCTCCTTGTGGAGCTAAACAGTATTGACTGAGTGCCCGCAACATACAAGTTTATGTTTGTTATTTGCTATTCACATTCCTTCGGATTCCCTCTCTTTTTCGTTCTATGTTCATACATGTTATTTTTTTATTTTTTTATTTTCTTAACCAGCGGCACTTGGGCTTTCAGCCCTTCGGCCCAATGACATTTCATTGCGAGGCTGGGGAGGCTGTGGACTTTCCTTCCAACCCGGTCAGGAGCTTCGCTCCTTCCCATCCACAGAGGGTTTATCTCAGGAGCCGTTCAGGTTATTCAGTCAAAATCCCGGTCGATGACACTCTTTCAAATGCCCACGCCCGGGCTTGAACCTTGAACACCTGATCACCAGCGCAATGTGGTAACCATTACACCAGCGCGGCTCCCATATACATGTTATTAACTTGCCTAGGTACTTTCCGATTGACAGAGGTTTAAAGCGCTGGTCTTTAGCGGCACAGGTGCCGGAGTCGATTCCCGGTATCGACATGCTCCAGTCTACTCAGCTGTAAATGGCTACCTGACTTTTCTCTTGAGTTAGGGAAGGAAAAAGCAGCGAGAAAGGGAACTGGTCACACCCCCACCTCTCGATGCTGGACCTAGTATAGTGGTCTCTAACACTTCACTCCCTACTACATTATCTGCGGTTGGACTACCTTTAACTTTGTTTACTTGCTGGGAACGACTTAACAGATTTCATATTTTTGTAATAACATGTAATTTTGTTGTCATTGCTGTGGAAAGAAATTATGGGTTTGGTTTTGAAGACTATCTTCATTGATCACGGACAACTCCATCAGTGCTCCGATCTTCTCCCTTAAATCACACAAGGAGGGTCTTAGCACAGTGCACGAACTCTGTAGCACCGGCGAGGATCCCAGTGTGTGTATACAGGTATCACACATTCTATAAATATTTTGGTGGCGGGTAGGTTTTTCCCTAATTTTGTAAGTTTTGTCATGTGGCTTACTCTTTACGATTTCCAACTGCCGAGGGATTACTTGCATACGGGACCTCCTATTTTTTTCGACCGTATCCGAGAAGGCTAGACATCCGATCTCACTACCAAGGGAGATCAGCGTAGATTATGACATCATTAGGGCCTACTGGTTCTGAAAAAATTGTGAACCGAACCTGGTACTTTTCGAATTAGAGGCGGTTAAATCAACAAACACATTTTCCACTGTAATGAAATAGCGAGTGGTGCCAATAAACGGTGGACACACACAGCATTGAAAGATTGAACAGATAACTCCCCTGTGATACCTTGCAGTTATACGATAATTATGTTATCTGTCAGCATTACACATCACCAATGCATCCATTGATTTTGGAGTGACTGCTTTTGAATCCAACAACCGATAAGTTACTAGTAGCATTAGATTGCTCCTTCGTTCTGGAGATATTAACTATATTTGTTATTTCTGTCGTGAGAAATTCTAATCCACATATATAAATTAAAACGTAAATGTAAAGCCTAACAAATAAATTTAATAAAAGGAAAGAGAAAAGGTAAAAGAGAACAGTGCTGTCACAATGGCGTACAAAAATCCCCCTTTTTCTGCTTCGTCTGCAAATCGTAACGTTTTCACGTTGATAGTAAAAGCCTACTGCATCACTACACGCGTTTCAAAAAATAAAACGTGTACTGCATTTCTTAGAAAAACCTTGAGATAGGCGCTGAGTGATGACCTAGATTTAATATTTCATTCATTCCATTTTATGCACGGCGTAAATAAAAGACAGATGAAAGTAGGATAGAGAGAGAGAGGGACGACTGAAGGCAGGAAGCATGCAACACTAACACGCGTTTCGCGATCAAAAGTGAACGCAAAACCCATGCGTAAGGCATGAAGCACTAACTTTTTTTCAAATAGTCAGTGATAAAAAACACTACTACTACAAGAATCAGGTTTAAAAACATGAAAAATGCTTATTAGGAAATATGAAATTCTACTGATTTACATCTAAGCTCCTGACTTTAGTATGACATAACAGTGGAAAAGGCAGGACAGGTGGCGGTTCTAAACAACGAAAAGGAATAAAGAACAAATATACGACTATCTTTGGAAAACACATATTTTGAACGCCGCCATGTAGCTCACTTTAACTTATATATTATTGTACGGCCGGACTTGCTAACCAAGAATATGTTATGTGTTACGCCTTTAGTCTGTTAATAAAATAGTTATGGCCAAAATACAATAGTGGGGGGTGCCTGACAGCATGGAATCATTTCTGCTCATAAAATTTTTTTATAACGTGTTTGAAAAACATTACGTTACGGAAATAGCCTACCATGTTAACTCCTATTTGATTGGAGCGCAATAAATGTAAGGCTAAACACGATTAGTCGGGCTATAAATACTAGTTTAGTTGTTAGGGGAAACGTGAGAAGGGTAATATTTTTTGAAAAGTAGGTGAACATGGCATGATTGGTTAGAGCTGCCAATATACTCAATTCAGGGCGTCTGTTCCGGGCCACATCTTGTAATAAACCTACTAAGAAACAGTGCGTTGAGCACCAGTGCATAATTTTTCTAAATAAAAGCCTGGGACAGAGGCAGATCGGAAGTTGTGCCTATTCATTGCCAGTCAACGAAACTGTTTATTTTTCCATGAATTGTGGTAAGCTTGAAATATTTGATATCTTTTAATGAAAATTGAATGTAAATTGATAATTTATGTCTGTATATATGTGTGGTTCAGTAGCGAACATGAGGTGAAGCATATATAGTGCTCCAACCTGAACAGAAGGTGTCGGAGGAAAGTAAAACTACATGGAATTGCCAAGCAGTACACTGACACCTATATTATTGACTAGAAAGAAATAATGCTGGAATTGCAGAGGCGTAGTAACCATTAGGGAGGAAAATACTGGTGAAAATTGTTTCAGATGAAGATAGCAGTTGGCCTACCGCTCTGAACTCAGTGTTTGTTATGTATTGTGCTCAGTGTAGAAATAGAGTATAAATTAGTTCTGAAGTAGGAGGTACAACCTTCTTGTTTCAGGGACTGTGGTCCTAAAGCTATTGAGCAGTACCTGGTCAGAGCTTTGCTGAATCCAGAGGCGGACAGCATCCTCCCTGGTCCATATAGCAAACAGTGAGGTGTTTCCAGAACACAGGGGAGCAATCGAGCAGAGGAGTCTTTTCCTGCCGCCATCACGAAAGTTAAGCCTATGTGGCCAGCGGAGCTCAACATTATGTATACCCCCTTAAACTGACATTGTATTAAAATAAGAGGGGAAATTAATTGTTTTAATGAAAGGAACTGAGAACATCTCCAATACTAGTTCCAACAGAAACAAACACGTGAAGTCATGATGACACATAACAACATAGCTTAAAACAAAACAAAACCAGTATTACCTCATATTACTACTACACAACTGACACACATATGATAATATTAATAAAATATGTCACTACAAGATTCATATTGATAAATTCTATATATATAACTTATAATTGAAATTGATTGTGATTCCTGGTTCACTTTGTATTTGAATCAGGACACATATATATATTAATGAAAAGTACTTAATACATCTTGATATTTGAAAATTTACCAGTGACTCGTTTAAGATAGTCTCATAGAATGTTTCATGTGTGTGAGTGTCACAGTGTTGTCAAGTGTGGTGGAATAAATTAAATTGTTTATCTGTCTGTTATTGTTGTGACTTACACTTCATCATTTACAAAACCCTAGACATTCAACGTAGTCATCACAATATTCCAGAATAATTCTGACTGAGGTTAAATATGTGGTAGCAAGTAAGGTCATCTGTAATACACTACACTTATTAGATACAGATACCTTCACAGCTGATCTCAGTCAGTACACTAAGTCCCCTATAAATATTTATAATATCCCACTTTACCACATATATTGGGGTCTCGCTCTCGGGATTTTGAATCTTTCCCTATTAAAAATATTGGGGGAAATTCACTTCAGGGAATAATAAGAATTAAAAAGTATCCTTGGGTGGAATTAAATAAGGTTGAGCTCTCAGTGCCTGTGGTGTCATTAAATAAATAATTATAGATTATATTGTTTAGTTAGATATTATTTACATTTACCTGTTAGAAAATGGCGGACCTGGCCAAATTTCGATCTGCTGCTGTACAGACTGCAAAAGAGTTAGGAATGGACGGGCAAATTATGATTTCTTATGTCACTGCTGAATGTGACAAATATATTGAACGGGAAGAAAGAAGATTAGAAAAAGAGGCCGAAAGAAAGTTAGAGGCTGAAAAGGAAATTAAGAAGATACAATTTGAGGCTGAGGCTGAGACTAAGAGGTTGCAGATTGAGGCTGACAAAGAGGCTAAGAAATTGGAAGTAGAGGAAAGAAGATTGGCTGCAGAAAGGGAAGCAGAAAAGGAGGAGAAGAGATTACAAAGGGAACATGAGTTACGACTAAGGGAGTTTGAGTTTCAAGGCCATGCTCCTGAAAATGGTGCCAGTCCCTTTACCTCTGATGTCACTGCTAGTCAGGGAGCCTCAACCTCAGCTATGAATTTTCATTTAGATCATTTCGTTGAGAAAGACGATGATATTGAGAGCTATCTAAATAGATATGAACTATTAGCTACCACATATGGGTTAGAGAGAGAAAGGTGGAGCTTAAAGTTATCTCAAGGACTTCGTGGGGCAGCTTATGAAGTTTTTGCTAAAATGAGCAGAGGTGATCAGGAAAATTATGACATGCTAAAGCAGGCTCTTTTGTTAAGATATGAAAAGAACGCAGAATTTTATAGGAAAAAATTTAGGAATGCTAAACTACTGTCAGGTGAAACCTATCACCAGTTCTCTGCACGAATAGAGACATACTTGGAGAAATGGACTTCTCTGGGGAAAACCCAAGATCTTAAGGAAATGATCCTTATAGAACAATTAAGAGAGTCCATGGCTCCAGACCTGAGAAAGTTTCTCATGGAACAAGGTGCAGAGAGGCTGGGTGAGTTGCTAAATGTTGCTGAAAGGTATCAAGCAGCTCAAGCAGAGGTAACAGGTAATAAAAAGAAACAGGTGGATAACTTTAGGGCACCACAGAACTTTAATAAATTTGATCCTAGGGATCAAAACAAAGGTAAGCACCAGTTTGATAGGCCACGGTATGACAATAAAAATAAAACCCCACAATTCGATGAAAGGAAATATGATGAAAGAAAATCTTTCAACCAAGGAAAAAGGTGGTGTAAAAATTGTAAGATGAACAATCATGACACTGACCATTGTAGAAGGAAACCTCCTCATTGTGCTGCTATGACATCTGGGAAAAGGAAAAAAAGGTCAAACCTGCAGAACTACAGGAACCATACCATCCCCCAGTGTGTGAAGATGTCATCTGTAATGGTGTCACTATAAGGTGTTTATATGATACCGGTTTAGATTACGATTCCGTTGTGAGTTCTCACCTGGTGCAGGCCGATCAATACACCACAGAAACAGTGGAGATTCAAACTGCAACCAAGGATGTAGCTACCATGACACTTCCCGTCGCCCGGATAAAGGTGAAAACGCGATATGTGGAAGGAATCATAAAAGCAGCAGTGATAAATGAGCCAATCTACCCTCTGATATTGGGGTGTAGATATGTCTTCTTGGGGAATCCCAAGAGACCTGTGATATTGGCAACAGTGCAGACCAGATCACAGTCTAAAAAGGAGGAGGATAATCCAATAAATACTCATCCAGATGAGATGAGGAAGGCACAGGCTGAGGACAAAACACTCAAGCCGTGTTTCAAGAAGTTGCCCAAATCTCATACACCTCCAGGCAAGGGAGAGTTTTATATGAAGAACAAGCTGATATATAGGAAGGCTGGATCTGAATCCAATGGTCACGGACAGCTGGTCCTTCCCACTTCATATAGGACTAAAGTGTTGGAACTAGGGCATGCGATTCCCTTCAGTGGTCATATGGGGATCAGCGCAACAGGACAGCGTATAGCTTGTCACTATTTCTGGCCAGGAATAACTGAAGATATCAAACGATATGTAAAATCCTGTCCAGAGTGCCAACGAGTAGCACCTAAACATTGGACTGCACCAGCAACTCTGGGGGAAATGCCCATAGTGGGAACACCCTTTGAGAGAGTTGCCGTGGATCTTGTGGGACCTCTCACCCGAACCAAGAGAAGGAACAGCTACATTCTGACTCTGGTGGACACTTGTTCTATGTGGGGAGAGGCGGTAGCCCTGTCATCGATTGATTCTAAACATGTGGCAGAGGCATTACTCACAATTTTCACAAGGTTAGGCTTTCCCAATCAAATCTTGACTGATAATGGCTCTCAGTTCAAGGGGAAACTAACTGAAGAAGTTTTCAGGATCTTCCAGGCCAAACACTTCCATTGTAGTGTGTACCATCCCCAAGGGAACGGCCAAGTGGAAAGATTTAATGGCACGTTGATGTCGATCCTGAGAAAGTTGGCACACGAAAAACCAGATACATGGGACCAGTACCTGCCCGCCGCCCTCTTTGCTTATCGGGAGGTACCCCATAGTTCAACCGGTATGGCCCCGGCAACATTATTGTTTGGAAGGCCAATAAAAGGTCCACTCGAAGCTCTGTTAAGAACGTGGACGGACGAAAAGGCAGAGGAAAATATTACATCCTCATACCAATATGTGAATGAGCTGACCACTCGTTTAAAAACTGGCTGGAAACTTGCCAATGAAAATTTGAAACAAGCCAGGAAGAAACATGCTGCCTATTATAACAGGAAGGCGAAAGACAGAGATTTTGCTGTGGGAGAGAAGGTACTGCTTCTTCTCCCCGGGAGTCAGAATAAGTTACAAATTGGATGGCAAGGTCCATATACAGTTCTAGAGAAGGTGTCTAGAACAAATTATAAGATAGATAAGAAGGGGAAAGAAAAAATCTATCATGTGAATCTCCTGAAGAAATATTTGGAAAGAGAACATCAGGAAGAGACACACTTGTTGACCTTGTCTATCGCCATGGAGATGAAAAAGGAACCACTTTCATCATTTGAATATCCATTACACCCCTGTGAGACAGCAGCACAGGTGAAAATCAGTACACATTTAACGAAAACTCAGAAAGAGAGAGTGCAACAGGTTCTAGATAATCATACAGAGGTGTTAACAGACCGACCTGGGCATACAAACTTATTGGAATATGATATGAAACTGATAGACCCACACCTGTCTGTATGAAACCATATTCGATTCCTTTTGCTAAGGAGAAAGCTTTGAAGGAAGAGATAGACTATTTGTTGAAGGAAGGAATTATTTCACACAGTGAATCTTCTTATAGTTCCGGTGTTGTACTCTTAAGGAAGCCCTCTGGAGAACATAGACTCTGTATAGATTACAGGAGACTGAATGCTATTACAGAAGGACAGGTGGATCCATTGCCGGATACAAATCAGCTGTTTGCCAGACTAAATAAAGCTAAATATTTCTCAAAAGTGGATCTGAGTAAAGGATACTATCAGATTCCAGTAAAGCCTGAGGTTAGACCATACCTAGCTTTTAGTACCTCAGAAGGACACTATGAGTTTAATAGATTGCCATTTGGATTGAAGAATGCGCCTAGTGTCTTCTCTAGGATGATGAGAAAATTATTGGACCCTCTGAATAATCCATGTATCACAAATTTCATGGATGATATCCTTATAGCAACAGAAACATTTGAGGAACACATTGACTCTCTGAACATGCTGTTTAATCGATTTAGGGAAGCGAATTTAACAGCCCGACCAACCAAATGTTGCGTTGGATGTAAAGAATTGGAATTCTTGGGACACACAGTTTATCAGGGAAACATGACCCCTGACCCAAAGAATTTAGAGAAACTAAAGAAAGCCCCGAGACCACAAACCAAGAAAAACGTGAGATCCTTTGTCTCATTATGTGGTTTCTACCAAAAGTATATCAAAAACTTTAATTCCATATGTGCACCGTTAACTGATTTGACACGTAAGGGAAATCCAGATCGAATTACATGGACACCACAATGTGAAATGGCTTACCAGGAATTGAAGGAAAAGCTCACAAGCAAACCTATTTTGAAATTACCTGACTTAAGTCAAGAATTCATTGTAAGAACGGATGCCAGTAATATTGGGTTAGGTGCAACTCTGCTACAGAGATCAGATACATTGGATGGGGAATTAAGCCCAGTGGCATATGCTAGCAGAAAGTTGAATAAAGCTGAAACCAACTACTCAACTAGCGAAAAAGAATGTCTTGCAGTAATATGGGCGATAAAGAAATTCAATATTTATCTGTATGGGAAGGCATTTAAGTTGCAAACGGATCACAAACCTTTGTCGTTTCTGGCACAGGCTAGACATGAGAACTCGAGATTACTCCGTTGGTCTTTATTGATGCAGCCATTTGAGTTTAGCATAGAGTATATAAGTGGAAAAACAAATCTGGGAGCGGATTTTTTAAGCCGCCATCCGTGTGATGAGAATCACCCTAAACCCCAGGAAAAATAATAAATTTCTCTATGTGTATATAGAATTATAGACTGACATATAACGTCTGTTTTAAGTGGGGAGGATTTGTCGTGAGAAATTCTAATCCACATATATAAATTAAAACGTAAATGTAAAGCCTAACAAATAAATTTAATAAAAGGAAAGAGAAAAGGTAAAAGAGAACAGTGCTGTCACAATGGCGTACAAAAATCCCCCTTTTTCTGCTTCGTCTGCAAATCGTAACGTTTTCACGTTGATAGTAAAAGCCTACTGCATCACTACACGCGTTTCAAAAAATAAAACGTGTACTGCATTTCTTAGAAAAACCTTGAGATAGGCGCTGAGTGATGACCTAGATTTAATATTTCATTCATTCCATTTTATACACGGCGTAACTAAAAGACAGATGAAAGTAGGATAGAGAGAGAGAGGGACGACTGAAGGCAGGAAGCATGCAACACTAACACGCGTTTCGCGATCAAAAGTGAACGCAAAACCCATGCGTAAGGCATGAAGCACTAACTTTTTTTCAAATAGTCAGTGATAAAAAAAACACTACTACTACAAGAATCAGGTTTAAAAACATGAAAAATGCTTATTAGGAAATATGAAATTCTACTGATTTACATCTAAGCTCCTGACTTTAGTATGACATAACAGTGGAAAAGGCAGGACAGGTGGCGGTTCTAAACAACGAAAAGGAATAAAGAACAAATATACGACTATCTTTGGAAAACACATATTTTGAACGCCGCCATGTAGCTCACTTTAACTTATATATTATTGTACGGCCGGACTTGCTAACCAAGAATATGTTATGTGTTACGCCTTTAGTCTGTTAATAAAATAGTTATGGCCAAAATACAATAGTGGGGGTGCCTGACAGCATGGAATCATTTCTGCTCATAAAATTTTTTTTTTATAACGTGTTTGAAAAACATTACGTTACGGAAATAGCCTACCATGTTAACTCCTATTTGATTGGAGCGCAATAAATGTAAGGCTAAACACGATTAGTCGGGCTATAAATACTAGTTTAGTTGTTAGGGGAAACGTGAGAAGGGTAATATTTTTTGAAAAGTAGGTGAACATGGCATGATTGGTTAGAGCTGCCAATATACTCAATTCAGGGCGTCTGTTCCGGGCCACATCTTGTAATAAACCTACTAAGAAACAGTGCGTTGAGCACCAGTGCATAATTTTTCTAAATAAAAGCCTGGGACAGAGGCAGATCGGAAGTTGTGCCTATTCATTGCCAGTCAACGAAACTGTTTATTTTTCCATGAATTGTGGTAAGCTTGAAATATTTGATATCTTTTAATGAAAATTGAATGTAAATTGATAATTTATGTCTGTATATATGTGTGGTTCAGTAGCGAACATGAGGTGAAGCATATATAGTGCTCCAACCTGAACAGAAGGTGTCGGAGGAAAGTAAAACTACATGGAATTGCCAAGCAGTACACTGACACCTATATTATTGACTAGAAAGAAATAATGCTGGAATTGCAGAGGCGTAGTAACCATTAGGGAGGAAAATACTGGTGAAAATTGTTTCAGATGAAGATAGCAGTTGGCCTACCGCTCTGAACTCAGTGTTTGTTATGTATTGTGCTCAGTGTAGAAATAGAGTATAAATTAGTTCTGAAGTAGGAGGTACAACCTTCTTGTTTCAGGGACTGTGGTCCTAAAGCTATTGAGCAGTACCTGGTCAGAGCTTTGCTGAATCCAGAGGCGGACAGCATCCTCCCTGGTCCATATAGCAAACAGTGAGGTGTCTCCAGAACACAGGGGAGCAATCGAGCAGAGGAGTCTTTTCCTGCCGCCATCACGAAAGTTAAGCCTATGTGGCCAGCGGAGCTCAACATTATGTATACCCCCTTAAACTGACATTGTATTAAAATAAGAGGGGAAATTAATTGTTTTAATGAAAGGAACTGAGAACATCTCCAATACTAGTTCCAACAGAAACAAACACGTGAAGTCATGATGACACATAACAACATAGCTTAAAACAAAACAAAACCAGTATTACCTCATATTACTACTACACAACTGACACACATATGATAATATTAATAAAATATGTCACTACAAGATTCATATTGATAAATTCTATATATATAACTTATAATTGAAATTGATTGTGATTCCTGGTTCACTTTGTATTTGAATCAGGACACATATATATATTAATGAAAAGTACTTAATACATCTTGATATTTGAAAATTTACCAGTGACTCGTTTAAGATAGTCTCATAGAATGTTTCATGTGTGTGAGTGTCACAGTGTTGTCAAGTGTGGTGGAATAAATTAAATTGTTTATCTGTCTGTTATTGTTGTGACTTACACTTCATCATTTACAAAACCCTAGACATTCAACGTAGTCATCACAATATTCCAGAATAATTCTGACTGAGGTTAAATATGTGGTAGCAAGTAAGGTCATCTGTAATACACTACACTTATTAGATACAGATACCTTCACAGCTGATCTCAGTCAGTACACTAAGTCCCCTATAAATATTTATAATATCCCACTTTACCACAATTTCAATAGATTCAAGTACCTAAAGATAGTGGTAGTCCCGTAGCAAATACTACCGTGCTATCGATCAGCACCATCGTACCAGCAGTGCCGCCGAGAGCTCAGGTGGGGCCCAGGTAATTTCACGTTATGCCCCCTTATTGTTTGGGAAGAAAGGTAAAAAATAGTTTAATGTAAAGAAAGGCGTGGAGAACCACGCATATTTGGTTGAGGTGAGGGGACCCCCCCCTCCCCCTTCTCACCCCGTGAGGTGAGGCCCCCCTCACCCCGTAAGGCCCGGGTCAAATAACTTTACAGGTCACCCTATCATAGGCCCTGCATATCAGCACACGCTTTTCCATTATAACTATCATCATTATAATCACTATTGTCATCATTGTCATCATAACTATCTTCACCATTATCTTAAGTCATCACTGCTAAATACCTAAATCTACTACTATTCTCCCTTATTTCACAGCTGCGCCTATGGCTGGCAAGGTCCATTGTGCGATCAGTGTATCCCATACCCTGGATGCAAGCATGGTTCGTGCAACGGGTCCCCGTGGCAATGCATCTGTCATCTGAACTGGGGAGGAATTTTGTGTGATAAAGGTATAACCTGCATGATTCAACACATTTGAAATGTATTTTGTAAAATGTCAGTTGCACACAATTTGTAATCTTTATTACTGGATTTTTGTACTGAACTGAATACTTAGAGAAGGATCAGAGACTCTTACAGTGTAGATAAACCGAAGAACAGAGATAATTTTCTGGTTGAACCCTCTGCAGTATTATTCTTAATGCGGTAACTATGGAGTTTGTGATATTATGTGTGACTGTGAAGTGAATTACAAAACTAACTCGATGTCTGTTGGTGTCTAGCACTTTTTTTTTCGCCACTCTAAGTTAGAATAATATTTTTGTGATTTCAGTAGCGGTATACTACCTCCATCTTACGTCAAGTTTTGCCAAGATGCTAATAATTTATTTTATCATAAACAGTTATTCGTGTTCAGTTTTCTAATTTTTCAGTTCACATGTTTTCCATTTATGTTTGATATCCTTTGTCGTTACTGGTATGTTTTTACACAAGAATGAGTGTGTTGGTTTCTTGTTTGTTCTCTAGCTAGAATTACCCACAGTGAGCTTACTAGGCAGTCAACGTTGCGCCTGTGCGTGTATGTGTGTACGTTTGCGTGCGTGCGTCGTGCGAGTGTGTGTGTGTGGTCTTTCTTGTTCCCAGGTGATTATGAGGATCAGCATATTTGCAATAGCCATTAAAAAAAATGCTATTAGTTTCCAAAAGACCCAAACAGCACAGATGACAATATACATCTGACTCGGAGAATTATATTTGTTTAAAATTTTGTTTTCTGAAATCATTCATTCTTTACCCTCCTGCACCCCAGGGAGCGTTGGCCTTCACCAAAATCATGCCACCTTCAACAAATTCATGCCATCTTCAACAAACTCATTCCACCTTAAAAAAAATCATGCCACCTTCAACAAACTCATGCCACCTTCAACAAACTCATGCCACCTTCAGCAAACTCATGCCACCTTCAACAAACTCATGCCATCTTCAACAAACTCATGCCACCTTCAAAAAACTCATGCCACCTTCAACAAACTCATGCCACCTTCAACAAACTCATGCCACCTTCAACAAACTCATGCCACCTTCAGCAAACTCGTGCCACCTTCAACAAACTCATGCCACCTTCAACAAACTCATGCCACCTTCAACAAACTCATGCCACCTTCAGCAAACTCATGCCACCTTCAACAAACTCATGCCACCTTCAACAAACTCATGCCACCTTCAACAAACTCATGCCACCTTCAACAAACTCATGCCACCTTCAGCAAACTCATGCCACCTTCAACAAACTCATGCCACCTTCAACAAACTCATGCCACCTTCAACAAACTCATGCCACCTTCAACAAACTCATGCCACCTTCAACAAACTCATGCCACCTTCAGCAAACTCATGCCACATTTTAAAAAAACTCATGCCACCTTCAACAAACCCATGCCAGGTTCTCCTGCCGCGTGCCTTAAGTTTTTCCGTTTCTACTCATCCCTTTCATCTATGTATCCAGTTCTCTTCTCCATGTGTTCTTCGATCTCCTTCTATCTCTTTTATCCTGGGGATTCCAGAACAAGAACTGCCTTGTGTTTACTGTACGAGCATTCCTGGTGCCAAATCTGGAGATTGTCCTACTAGGAAAATAAAAGTAAGTCAGCAATCCAGACTCCTTTCGGTTTTCTCTCAAGGCGTCGTAAACCTCACTACCATGAACTTCTTCTGTCTTGGATGGTTGAGCTGAATTATATTCTTTAGTTGACTTGTTAATATTGTTGATGATGTTGTGGCCGTTTCTACAGGGTCATAGACTGGAAGGGAGGCATCAAAGAAGAGTTGGCTACCTGATGAGCAGCAGCTGTGAGACTTTTTCAGGCCATAAATCGAGGATTTCTCAGCAAAAGAGAAGTTGGCAAGAAGACGAAGATGGCTCTCCACCTATGTCCCAGTCTTGACGTATGGATGCATTGCATGGGCAATAACTACAACCCACAAAAGCCAGATCGAAACCTCTGAAATGAGGTATCTGAGGAAGGTGGTTGAAGTAACAAGAAGAGACATGGCCTAAAAACTCAACCCCTGCATACCCAAGTAAAACAGTCCAAACTAAGATGGTTTGGCCATGTCTGCAGAATTGGAGAAGATCGGCTCCCACGACAATTATGGGAAACTAAGAGCCAGGGTTTTAAACCTCCAGGACAACCAAGAGTCCGCTGGGAGGACAACATTAGACAATCTTTGAAGGATCGAGGACTAGAATGGAACCAAGCCAGGAGGAAGACAGCCGATAGGATAGTATGACGCTCTCTCTTCCAAAGCTCTACACCTCACAGTAGAAGAGGTACGACTAAGTAAGTAAGTTTCTACAGGATGGCGTAAGCTTTACCGTGCCCAATCATCCTTAGTTGCATGTTACGAATTGCCTGATATGTTACTATGTAATTATTCTTTGCCCTGCTTTTAAACCGTAGTAAATAATTTAACGTAATTCACTGTAACTTATTTCAAAACACTCTTCTCATTGAATGGAGTGTATACATTGCGGATGTATTCCTTCGACTAGATAAAGTATACTTATTTCTGATGTATTCTTCTGAACTAATATTATATTTCTTTAATATTTATTCTCCTGACCCAAAAACCTACAATTAATTTACTTTACTCATCTGACTAACCTAATGCAGTATATTTATTGCAGACTTAAATTATTGTGGACGACACCATCCTTGCAAAAACAGCGGACTGTGCCGCAACACCGCACCGGACAATTACGACTGCTCCTGTCCGCTAGGGTTCTCTGGTAAAAACTGTGAGATCGGTGAGTAAACATGTTTCTTGTAGTAGCGAGTAGTAAAAATCGGCTGTGTCCAAGTCCAGTGTTTTTTGTGATTAATTTTTGTTAGTTGCCGGGAGTGCATATTATTACAGTGACAGTGAGTTTCAAGTTGTAAGTCAATTAGTATTTCGGAGATAATTGACATATACCCAAAATGCAAGTGTTGGACGACATCGCTAAAAAGAAGTTTTGTTCACTAAGTTTTAGTGAAAAACTATTAATTGTGAGTAACGGTAAACCCTGTCCTGAGTTAAAATTTTCCAGAGGACCTCATCAAAAAACTAAAAGACGTTTATGTTCGACTATGTAAGATTGAAGAATGAATTTGTTGTACTTTATTGTTCGGATGAGTTCTGCAACAAGTCAGTTCATGCGTTACTGCAGTTCTTAGTTGAAAATGATCTCAGTTCAGGCTTTAAGGAAGTGTTCAAACTGGCAGAATTGATAATGACAATTCCAGCAACTACTGCTTCTGTAGAAAGATCGTTTTCAGCTTTAAAGCGAATCCACAGTTACCACAGATCTACACAAGGTCAAGATCGACTCTCCAGTCTCAGCCTATTGTCCATTGAAAAGGAACTTTTGAGCAAGGTTAGAATGAAGAATACATTTTACGATGCTGTAACAGAGAAATTTCTGCAAAAGGAAAGAATGATAGATCTGATCTTCAAGTGAAATCTGTAAGTGAAAATATGTATTATTTAGTTAATGTTTTTCTTCCAGCCGAATAATTATCGTTGCGTAATTGAATATAGTTTGTTTTTAAATTAAGAGGGGAAGGGGTTAAATAGTAGGCGTACATATTCATTTTAAGTAGCAGCACACCTAGCTCGCATTACCAGGATACGCCACTGTATAAAAGCCATTTCAGTCATAACTGACTATGGGACTATGAGGTGACAGCCCTCAGCTTCTTATTTTGCTGCTGTTCTTTTTGACGCTTTCTCCTCTCTTCTGCTTGTCGTGAAAACTTCTTTTTGCCCAATCTGAGGTGGCGCTGTAGAGAGCATCGCCACTTGGTACGATCGGCAGCTGCATCCCCCCAGGTTGCTGGATTTATGGCAAGTGCCCTCATGTCTCTCTTGCACACGTCTTTGAACCTCAGCTGCAGTTGCCCTACTGTTCTTTTGCCATCTGCCAGTTGTCCGTAGAAGATATCTTTCGGAATTCGACCATCTTCCATGCGGCGAAGAGAGAGAAGAGGTCTCAACAATGAATTTCAGTTTTGTGGGAGTAAAGCATGAAATCGCTGCAAAGTTCATTTTTTTCCACCAGCTCAGTAATCCGACTCTCGAAAAATCTGTTAAAGGATTTTCAAAATCCCGATCCTTAGATTCTTTCAACAATCCAGTAGAGTGTTGATGAATAACCGCACCCTGGTCGAACTCACCATTTTGACAACTGTATCCATCTAATGTGGTTTATTATTATTTTTATTTTATTTTAGAGGTGTCAGTTTCTGGCACTTGGACTTAACGATTTTTCTGGTGCAGGTTAGCAATGGAGAGACAGCAGCACGGAATATATATAATTTTACTTTTCAAATGTTGTTCTCAATGAGAAAGAATCTGCAATTTAATTCAAATCTTGGCGGATATACAATCAATTGTGACGTCATTTTTCAACTATTCTATAACTTTTTTCTGCATTTCATATGCTTGTGTGTGCTACAACTACTGTGTACTGCATTACATTTTACTTCCTATATGATCAAAATGAACAGAAAAGAAGTCCGTTATATTAGGGCGCATCTCCAAATATAAAAGACATTTAGGTCTGATTTTTAAATCATTAAAAATCAGACATAAAGGTCTTTCATATTTGGAGATGCGCCCTAATATAACCCACTAGGTTGAACGGGACGCGCCTCGCCAAAACGAGGCAAAACTTTATTGAACAAAAAAAAAAAAAAAAAAAAGAAAAGCAAAATACAATTTTGTTTTCTCTGTTTAATGCAAACTTGCGAAAACGTGAATTGGCCATACTTTTACAACCAGTTCGCTACATTGTTTATTTCAAGTGTTTGCTTTAAGGGGAGGTTAAACCCTCAAAATGAAAAACACAGAATTATAAGTTAATATCTATATCTGGTCATTTATGCAAGCAAAATGACTAAAAAAATACAAAACATTGAGGTATATACTAAATACTTGCAATCTATGGCTGAAAAACAGTGAAAAAACGGCAAATTTTTAGCTTTTGTGAGTATTTTGTTGCCCAAGATATCTCAAATGTGAGTACAACTTGAGTTATGAAATTTGGCTGTTTCATTTGTTAATATATGATAATGATTGTATACTAAAATAATTTTGATTGGTTTGATATCTGAGTTTTTTTGGATTTTAACATACCAATCGAAAAATAGTTGAAATTTTTAAGGGGGGTATCTTAGCTATTTCTTAACAGTTTTGTAGTTTGTTAACATATATCCTTTATTTTAGTTTATTTTAATGAGCACTATGTGTACAGCATGTTTCCCAAAATTTACTGCTGTATCACCATTAGTTTTTGAAAAATCATGGGCAACGTACCCACATTTGTGTGAAAATTGAGGTTTTGAGAAAATTAAGAAAAAAGGGAGGAATTTCACTTTTACACAAAATTTACTCTGGTAAACATGTACTATGTGGGGGGAAGCGATTGCTCTACCCTCAGCAGACTCAGTACACGGAGGAGAGGCTTTGCTCTCAATATTCACAAGATTAGGACACCCTTATCAGATATTAACTGACAATGTTCAGAGGGAAACTGATAGAGGAAGTTGTTAGGATTTTTCAAAATATTCTCGTTCGCACATTTTATCATCCACAATTGATTGGACATGTGGAAAGATATACGGGACTCTACTTACAATTTTACGTAAGCTCGCACAGGAGAAACCAGAATCCTGTGATTCGTTCTTACCTGCAGCATTATTTGCGTATGAGGAGGTACCCTGCCACTGTTTTTTTTTTTTTTTTTTTTTTTTTTTTTTTTTTTTTTTTTTGTTTTTTTTTTTTTTTTTTTTTTTTTTTTTTTTTTTTTTTTTTTTTTTTTTGTTTTTTTTTTTTCTACTGGAATACCTCCAGCCACGTTATTATTTCGATGACCCATCAAAGGACCCCATGGTTAATAAAAATTAGCCAGTCAAAATTATTTTTACACATGAAACTATGTTTGAAAAACTTGAATTCTATTTGCTTCAGGGAAATGAATACGGTACCAAAAATTAAAATCCATGCATTAGAAGCAATATAGCATCACAAATATACCAATTTGTATATTTTACATATATAATTAGGTAAAAATACACTTACTTGACATACTTTAAAAATTTATGTAAAATCATCCACAAAGGTTTTAGTGAAAATAAACATACAGAAATGTGGGCAAATGAATGTACTTTCCAGTGCAATATGTATCTAAAATTTGATATTTTCAATGAAATTCTTCATTTTTGGGGGTTAAACCTCCCCTTAAAACCACCTACGTTACGATAGGCATAGTTTCTTTTGCAATAAGTTGTGAGAGTTTGCTAACGTGCATTTTAAAAGTCGTTTACATACGGTAGGCTTGGTATCACAGCCTTTATCACTTTTCCAGGGAGCTCAAAATGCAATTAACTCTGGCTCTTATGTATTTGCAGCGGAACGTGCGTGCTTCTCAAAACCGTGTCGCAATGGAGGATCCTGCGTGGATGTGGTCAGTGGTTTTGTCTGCAACTGTCCGTCGGGCTGGACAGGAGAAGTATGTGACATTGGTAAGTAGAGTTGAGTTGATGTAGAGAGAAATCCTTCTAATCAACGTTAACCAGCGCGGAATGGTATTGCGCTGATTGTCTCTCCGAACATCAGTCTACAATGTTTTTAAATCAATTCAGTTTTGAACTTATTCTCATGCAAACGGTGTGCAGTTATGTTTTATGATTTTTTTCTTTTTTTTTTAATTTTATTTTATCCATTATTCGACAAGGAGCATAGGCTTTCAGCAAATTCGAGCAAAGTCCTCCTTTCCCGTGGCATCTTTGACTTTTCCGACTCACTAGGTTACGAGTTTTCACTGTTTTTTCCATCTCATGTTTTTTCCATCTCATGTTTTTTTCCATCTCATGTTCTGTCCACGTCTTCCTCATTCCTTTTCATTTCTGTTTCCAGTTTTCTTCTGCGTGTGTTTTTCGGTATTCCTCTATCTTTCTTACCTCGAGGATTCCAGAACAAGGACTGCCTTGTAAGGTTATCAATAGATTTTCTCAGTGCGTGGCCTACCTATCGCCAGCGTCTTCCTCTCATCTCTTTTTTATTTTTCTTGTACTCTAGTTATCCTGCTGTTACGATTTTGTTATTATGTTCAACGAAGGTTGAATGTCTTCCTTTGGGGCTATATGTCTTCCTTGATTGGATAGTCTTAAGCATTATTTATTTGTTTTTGTAAGCTTCATTGTGGTATAGCATTCTTTTGAGAAAGACATTTATGTTGCCTCGATAATCTTGTCATAGATGAAGTAAAGTACAAGGTCAAGGTAGTCCCATAGCAGATACTGCTGTAGGGGAGTGATGTGTTAGAGACTTCACCATACTAGGTCCAGCATCGAGAGGTGGGGTGAACAGTTCGCTTCTTCTGTGCCTTTTCCTTTCGTAACTCAAAGATCAGAGCCAGGTACTAATTTACAGCTAGGTAGACTGGAGCGTGTCGGTACCGTGATTCGAAGTAAAGCAGGTGGTTATTTTGAGAGAATAACAGGATGACCTAACAAACAGGGATAACAAACGCCAACACGTTGCAGCTGCATGTCTTAATGCAAATACGAAGCCAAAGGAACAGTAAAGATGATTAAAAAACGGACTTACTAGGAATAATGATTCAGTGTCTAGCAGCTCGACTATTTATTACTAATGTTTGAAGACTTTGCTTGGGAGTTTTATGGAGATGAAGGCAAAATGTATTACCACAATTATTATTTTGGTGGTTTTTGCGTGATTCATGTGACTACCAAATGGCATCTTGCTTCCTCTTAACTTCTGGCCAATGACGCTCTAATTCAGTTCCGTTATTCGCTCTGCCCTGTGTGTCGAGTTGTTAAAAGATTAAATAGTGTCTTCTGTAGTGGACAATGAGACCAATAGTGAAAAGGGAAAACTGCAAGGCACGATAACACAGAAGGAAAGAGCGGCAGACAGAGACACGATGACACACAGGAAAGAGTGGCAGAAAGAGACACGATGACACAGAGGAAAGAGCGGCAGAAAGAGACACGATGACACACAGGAAAGAGCGGCAGAAAGAGACACGATGACACACAGGAAAGAGCGGCAGAAAGAGACACGATGACACACAGGAAAGAGCGGCAGAAAGAGACACGATGATACACAGGAAAGAGCGGCAGACAGAGACACGATGACACACAGGAAAGAGCGGCAGAAAGAGACACGATGACACACAGGAAAGAGCGGCAGAAAGAGACACGATGACACACAGGAAAGAGCGGCAGAAAGAGACACGCTGACACACAGGAAAGAGCGGCAGAAAGAGACACGATGACACACAGGAAAGAGCGGCAGAAAGAGACACGATGACACACAGGAAAGAGCGGCAGAAAGAGACACGATGACACACAGGAAAGAGCGGCAGAAAGAGACACGATGACACACGGGAAAGAGCGGCAGAAAGAGACACGATGACACACAGGAAAGATGGGCGGCAGCTCTTGAAAGAAAGGAAAATACAAGAGGAAGAAAATGTTCTATTCCTAATAGGTATCGACTTCTAGGGGATGTCTCCGATTTGTTCCCATGTCTGCTGTCGGTAAATTTCTTGACCTATTATATCCTTAATAGGTATCGACTTTTGCGGGACGTCTCCGATTTGTTCTCTGTCCGCTCTTGGTAAATTTCTTGACCTATTCATGTTAACTTGCGTCTTTCTGAAGTAGTTTTGCACCCTCCTTTGTCAGTCTGTCTCCCACGTTTTTCGATATATGAGATATTGCAACAGGAGGGTTACATTCTAACACAACTCTTCAGAACTACTGGCAAAGACTGCAGAGTGTTCCTTTAAGGAAATGTGGGTCTTTGTATCTTTTGACTTGAGTACAGTTGTTACTGATTGTTAAAAACACTACTTGTCTCTTTGTGCTTTTTTCCATAATTCAAACTCCATGTCCAGTTTCGAAGGCATCAATCTCTGCTGTTTTTTTTTCTGTGTTGTTTGTTTTGTTTTTGTTTGGTGTAAATAGTTGTTAGAATCATATAGATCCCTCCACATGCATTTTCTGTCGCATTGGTTGCCAATGCTTCTACCCATTTATAGTCCAGAAGGAGCTTGGGTAGTGTTCCTCTCTGCCTTTTAAAGTGATGCCTTTTCCTTGTGCCTTGGTCTAGTTCATCTTTCATTCCAAGAATCTCTGTTTCCTCTAGACAGGAAGAGCGTATTAGCAGAGTGCACGCGCTTGGCAGTTGATGTAGTGTGGAAGTCCTAATGGGAAAATACACTGTCAGGGTCGTTTGGTTCTAAGTAGACAGGAGAGGAAGACGTAGACTGTAGTCTACGTAACACGTATTTAATACCACTGATATATTGCATTTCACCGGGTAGTTCCCAGGGGTGGGGGGGGGGGGGGGGAACAGAGAGAATAAGCATACTGCTCTATCAGGCTTGTTGAAAGAGGCGACTGTTGTATAACCCTGCAAGTTCATGTTGGATACTTCTGTCAGGATGGACTGAATTAAAGATTCACACAACATGGATTGAAGGAATAAACCAGGTCAGGTCGATCCAAGGTTTAATTCACAAAATAAAATGCAACAGATCGAACTGTGTACAGATAATTTTAGGCTTCACTTTCTTGGTTACTCCGAGTAAGCATTTCTTGGTTGGTGATGGTATTCGGCATTTTCCTTAGGCAGATTGTGTGGAACGAGGACAATTTCGACATTTCCTTTTCTGTTACACTCCAGCATTCCGCACCATAGAAAAGCATATAAAGTACACAGCTCTCATATAATCTAAATTTGGCGTTTGTGCTGTACTGAGAGGACTTCCAGATGTTGTTTAGACTAGCAAAGGCTGTTCTCACTTTATTCATTCTGTTGTTGATGTCTTTGCCTGTTCCGCCATCTGGTGTTACTGTGCATCCTTGTTATGTAAATGTATCTATCTGTTCCAGCTTCTGGTTCCTTATTGTTATGGGCTCAGGACTGCACACATTGAGTGTCATGACCTTTGTCTTCTTTAGATTGATGTTCAGACCCACATGTTGACTATACTTATTCAGTCTATCTGTTTTTATTGGATGTGTTGATGCGAATGTGCATTTTCCAGATCCAGTTTTATTTGCATACGAGTATAAATAAAACAAAATGGTTTATCGTTATGTTTTTACTCATCAGTATAATAATTATTTCACGCAGACCGGGATAACGACAATACACCAAACTTTTGACACTGGATATTGGTCAAATCCAGTAGCCGACCATTGTTACAGGGCATATTTTAAAAAAAAAATACTATTAAAAGAAAAAGAAACGCAAAAAGTACACTTCTTTTTGTTTCATGCGTAAAATTTAGAAGTTTTTTTTTTTCTTGTATCTTTATCGGAGTTTAATAACAATATCAGTTCCACACACCATTTACGGTTGTATGTATTTATTGTTGTCTTCATCTTGTTGTGATGTCTTCATAAACAGATATCGATGAGTGTACGTCCAGTCCATGTTTAAATGGAGGAAAATGCATTGACCAGGACAGTGGATATCGGTGCGAATGCCCGGAAGGTTGGCAGGTAATAATAAATATGATTGTTTTTGTTTGTTTGTGTTTTTAATCTTAAGATGACTAAAAATTCAGAATGCGCAGCATGATTGTATACATTCTTTTTTTTTCTTCCTAATTGATTGGTTGTTACATGAAACTTTGCCTGAATTGCACATTTACAGGCATGCAATTCATCCATAACTGTGGAACAGGTGTTGAGAATAGATAGACCAAGAAAATTGCACAATATAGTAAAACAGTATATAACAAGAACTAAAATTGATGCATATGGATCGATTATGGTATGTGGAAGAGGGGTGGTCTAATGGGGTGCTTGTATGGCTGATGACAGATAATTGGTGGGTTTGGCGTAATCTCGGACACACTCGGGCTTTCTCATTCCTTTTCGCCTTAATAACAACAGGGCAGTTATGAGAGACTTCATTTAAGTTGTTTGTTTGGTTTTTTAATTCGTTTGTTTGTTATTTTTATTGTTTGTTACAAAAGCATTCACATACATTTGGTTTTGATTTACTCTATTTAGACTGAGTGAAGGAGGGAAGAAGGTACTGTATATGGATATTGGAAATCTGACTTTGTTTTCTTGAGTTATTACACCATATGCAGGGCCGTGGATAAAGGGGTGGGGGGTTCCCCCCCCCCCCCCCCCTTCTTTGTAGGGTTTGGTGAAAAACATTTGTGGGGAAATTTTGCTATACAAAAATAGTGCATGAAAATTTAAAAAAAAAATAAACCCCCCATTATTAAGTCCTATCTACGGCCCTGACCATATGTCCTAATTATAACCCATCAAGGTGGTACTTTAAAAAAAAAATTTGCCTGGAGGATTCACGGCATATAGCATTATGTGCGGTCATATTGTGTTTCTTTGAAGAAGTTGTAGTGTCAGTTTTACAATCTCTTCGGAGTTAAAGAAAGTATACGACTTCCACTTCTTCATAAAAGAGGCGGCTAACGAGGTTATGCATTAGGCTGGCAGCTTGACCATGTAATACAAAGTGCTACCAAAACCACCATTGCATAAGCGTATAAATGCTTTGCTGCTGGCTTTCCGCAAAGTAGATCAGCTGCAGTGGTGCTCCTGTGCTCCATAAAGAGTGAAAAGGATAATCAAACTATATATATATATATATATATAATCCCAGCTTTTTCTGTCACTAACGCTACGGGATGCAAGTTGAAAGTTAGACATTAATTGTATTGTTTCCCTTTTATGTAATCACCGAAAATAGTAACACTCGAAAAAGAAAAGTGCGCAAATGACGGTGTGCACAAAAATATTTATAGAACTGTGGTGATGCACAGTGGTTTTTAAAAATACTTTTGAATATGTAAAATTGGCGTTAGGTATTGGTGCTTTTGAATTTAATTCCCGTCTTATGACGGGCTTTTACACTAGTGATGGTGATAATTGACTTTTCTTTTACAGTATTTTTGTGTTGTTAATTTTTTCTTAAGTTTTATCACTGCTGCACGTCTCATGGCGTAGAAATAAAGAACAGCAGGTCGTGTGTTCGAAGTGGCCTAAAGTATAAACAAAATAAATAACAATTTTGACATGCAGTAATAAGGGGTAAGGGATAGGTTTAGGAATCTGAAACAGTATGTAAATACAGTACAATATATATTTAAGCATCCTAAACCTAACCTTGAACTCTAACCTTAATGGGGGTCAGAGTGGCTAAGATGTATGGCGTCCGCTTCTAATTCTAAAGGTCTGAGCTCGTTCCCAGTACAGGGAATATAATTGATGGCAATTTTTTAAGAACCTGTGGTTCCTAATGATGTCATGCTCCCCACTGATCTCCTGAGTAGCCTTCTTGGATAAGGGCGAAAAAAAACCTAACCCTAACTGCTACGAAAGAACACATAACTACACATATTCACTGCGGAGCAAAAAAGCAAGAGCAATAGAAAATTACCAAAAAACTTGTCTGCAAGTTGCGCATGTTAAAAATCCCAGCAGTTGGAAATCATAAAAAGTAGACCTGGCAAAATTTTAAAATTAGGAAACCTACTTACCACACAAATTTTTAAAGAATGTGTGATTTCATGTACACACGCATTGGGATTCTCACCGGTGCTACGGAATTCATTCACTGTACTGAGACCCTCCTTATGTGTTCAAAGGGAGATCGAAGCACTGATGGAGTTGTCCGTGTGCAACGAAAATGGTCCATAAAAAAACCAAACCAAACCAGACCTAACCTTAATACTAACTTATTTGGATGGTATCGAAGAACACATCTCACTCTTTTTAATTTCAACCATCTCATATCTACAACAGCGACATCTTGCTAATGTTTGCAGGGTCCACACTGTCAGCTTGATGCCGACGAATGTCATGGAAGTCCATGTGTGAATGCATTAGCCTGCAGGAACATACGCGGTAGTTTTATCTGTGACTGTCAGCCAGGTTTTACTGGAAAGAGGTGTGATGTCAGTGAGTAGGAACACGTTATGATTTTACTACTCTTGATATTGTTATATTGTTTTATGTTATTTTGGGGGCTGTTAAAATTATATGAGATATCTGAGGAAGGTGGTCGAAGTAACAAGAAGGACATGGTTCACAACCTGATAATTCATCATGACCTCGAAACGCAGCTCCTGCAGACCTGATTGGAATAGTACCAGTTAGGATTGTTTGGCCATGTCTGTATAATGCAAGAACGTCAGCTACTACGGCTAATACGGGAAACCAAAAGCTGAGGATCAAGACCTCCAGGACGACCCAGAGTTCGCTGGGAGAACAACATCAGACAATCTCTGAAAGACCAAGGGCTGGACTCGAACCGGGTTAAAAAGAAGACAGCTGATAGGATAGCATAGCGCACTTTCTGACAAATCTCTGAATCCCAAGGTAGAAGAGAAGCAACAAAGTAAGTTAATATGATGTGAATATTTTTGCAGTTGCTGTATCGTAGTTACCCTCATGTAAATGAAATCTGACGTGTTTAGTCTTTGTCAGTACGTGCTATTTGCCATTGCTATTCAGTAAGCCATTGCTATTCAACGCAAGGAAATTCAGATCCTGTTGCAACTGTTGTAATATAGTAGAATGTCCAGCATTTTTTTCTTCTTCCTTGTTATTCAGCTCCCTGCGGAGTATAGGCTTTTAACAAATACTTGCCAAGGCTTCCTGTTTTTTTTTTCTTTTTGCTGTCCATTCAAGGTCTTCCCATATCTTCTTTATCACATTTATGTCTACGTCTAATCCCATTCTCCGTGTTTTTTTTTAAAGTGTGGTCTCCTTCTGTTTCACTAACTCTGGGAACCAAAAACAAGGACTGCCTAGCAGTGGCGTCACTAGGGTTGGTGTCACCCAGTGCGGTAACTCATGGTGTCACCCCCATGGACCTCCTCCCGTACCAGACTATACAGAATCCTTAGTAATGTTTTTTTGTACTAATGTTACTCGTAAATCGTAATTCCCGTATATCACTGAATGTAATGGCAACAGTAGTGACATAAACAACTAGCAAAATTAAAATTACACCTTTAAAAGCAGACGAAACCACGTGATTCGAAGCATCATTGTAATTGGGTAATAATAATAGCTCTGACGGAGCGCATGCGCATAAGAAGGTTCAAAAAGTAAATTAGCATATAGCTTTAGCCTTGTAGGTATATTGATATAGTACATGTAAGCTGGGCTTACGAAAAATGTTTTTGTGGTTATAACTAACTACAGGGATATTAAAAAAAAAAAATTCTGTTGAAACACTGCACAACAATTTTATAGACAGTCATTTTTGTGTCACCCTCTCTGATAATGTCACCCGGTGCGGTCCGCACCCTCCTAGTGACGCACTGCTGCCTAGTAACGCTATCAGCTAGATTTTCTCAATGCGTGTACTATCCAATGCCAGTGTTTTCTCCTCACATCTTGTTCCGTTTGATTTTTTTCCAACAGTTTCATACTGGTGATCTTGTCATCCTTTTCTGTACAAGCACCCATTTACTAAAGTCTAACTTTCGGGTCGTTGTTATTGTTGTTCTCCATATTTTAGAGCCTTGTAATAGGACAGCCTTAACACGAGTTGAGGATTCCGAGTTTTATATTTTTTAAAAATTTCGCTGTCATATCTTTCCCGCGCTGAAGTTTACATTATGTGAGTATCACTTGCAGAAGCAATGAAAAAATACGCAATGACGTCGGCACTAAGGAACATGGTCTGCTAAGCATTACCATTCGAGAGTTTTATTAGTAGGAAGTTCACATTTTGTATCTCCTTCTTCTTCCTCGTTCGTCCTGAAAAGGACGTTGGTTGCGTTGTGTCCGTTTACAGCGGAGCTGCGATATTTGCGCCTTTCGGCCGACACATCCGACTTCAGCACGGCATTTTTTTGGGACCGGGTTTGCCTTCCCTCTTCGATCCCTACTCTCTCAGCCAGACTGAGCCGCTGACTGCATTCATCTCGTTTGCTGCGTCTTTGGTCCCTGTACATACATGCCACACCTCGGAGATGAAAAACCTGTACAAAAAATCCAAAACCCTGTACAAAGACCCGCAAAACCTGTACAAAGACTGAAAAAAACATTTCAAAAGAGTTAATTCATGTAAAAATATTTTCAATTACAGTGGGCTGCATTATAAATGAGGCACTGGGACTTTGTATTTTAAAGCAGGTCTTCATTTATTTAAAAACCCAAACAATAAATGTCTGAGTTTATTTTACACTGTAAAAATAATGAGATGGTGTCATCATTTAGTCTATTTCTGTGCTTAATTATCACTAACAGACTGGGAAATCATGTGTTCAATAGCACCTTATAAAAGAACTCTGAGTCACAGTAATAAGGGCAATGGGTTAGAAAACCTGTACAGAAATTATGTACAAGGTGTACACATCTGAAAATGCAAACACCTTGTACAGATTATGGGTAAACCATAGCATGTGGCATGTATGCCTGTATTTTGTATCTGAAAAGTTGACTGTGGCACATGGTAGGTAGACAGTGCTGCCATTGGTGAAATTATTTTAGCCGAGTACAACATGCTCTTGCTGCAGTAGTTAGCCTACTTGGCTTTGCTGCATGAAATATCCAACCGATGAAATTAGTAGAGTTATCTGAACACAATTTTAGTGTTGAGGACTTTACTGATTAACATAACATTGTAAACAAATTGTGTTGGTTATTAAGTATCAGTTGCATTAAATGTATTATTGAACGCAGAAGGTAATACTTTCCTGTCAATATTTTTTTCAGATATTGATGACTGCCTAGAAGTTGAGTGCGCAAATCAAGCATTTTGTGTAGTAAGTTTAAACTTTTAAAGTGTTTTTTTTCTTCTTCAAATTTTTGGTTTTTGAGAGTTTTGGTGCAAGTTATTAGAATTTTGCAGACATAATTTTAAACTGTTGTTAAATCTTGACCATTTACCAATTTAATCTATTTTGTTATATTCTTCTTAGCACCCCATTTCCTAAATTATTGTGGTTGTCGCCTTTTTTAAAATACTTTAACATTATGACTTTGTGCATTATAACATTAATTAAATGTTTTCTCCTGCATCCTCACTTCAGGACCTTGTTGGAGACTATTATTGTGCTTGCCTACCGGGTTTTACAGGACGTCACTGTCTTGAAGAGATAGACGAGTGTGCCAGTCATCCATGCCAAAATGGAGCTATATGCCATGATAAAATGGCATCTTACCAGTGTGAATGTCCTAATGGTTACACAGGACTCTTTTGTCAGGTGGTTAGACATGGAAGCATGATATTCTTGACATTTTCTCTTTGCTTTTATCTGATCTTTTTAATATTTTAGGTAGTCTTTGGAACTCTCCTCTTTTCCCCTTCTCCTGTGGGTTCCAACTAAGACTTATATACATTTTCATAGATCTTCCTGAGAATATCAACTATTCAGTTTCTCTACCATGAAAATGTGATAAAATGTTTGCATGCCAAATCTTATGCATGGAGGCATATATGGAGTCATATGACCACCAGCTACGCACAATGCTATACTAAACAGATGTGGATGGGAGCTTCTGTCTGTGAGGCTGATCATACTCTCATGGACTCTTGAAATCATCCACGCACTGCCAGGGATTCCCCATGTGATGAAACATGTTGAGAACCCAGCATTGCACACTTAAGCTCAGAGGAGTCACTTGTGCCCAAGACGTAACTCTGGCCATTACCTGGTTGGCTGCATGCAGGAGGATCACACTATGGAGCCATGATATGCAGAAGAAGCTGAGAGGTGGTTCTGTGTAGGACGTGGCAATTCCTTGGGAGAACCCAGAACCAGAGCACAGTATTTTAGCTCTGCTTATTTGGAGAGCCCCCTTGGATGGCGGGGAATGCACAGTATTCCACATGCTTCTTCCTAGTTTGGGACCAGATATGATGATCCTTTAAATGGAAGCCAAGCTGGAGAAACTGGAGTTAATGACTTCAACTCAACATGTTTCAGAATGGCAGAAAAGCCATAGGAATGGCCTAGATCTACAGTGTAGATAATACCAAGGAGTCTATAACTTGCAACAACATGCTAAATCTTAAGATGACTGCTTTATTTAAAAAAAAAAAAAAAGCAAGTTGTTAGAAAATTAGTTGTAAATACAAGGTTCTGAGAAATTGAACGTTTTTTTTCCTTATAAGAAAGCACAGTTTCATAAAGAAATACAATTGTCAAAGTCAAATGCACATGTTCAGACTGCATTAGGAAAACATGTTGTTATATTTAGATTTGGGGATTCAAAATGATCATAAAATGGACTATCCCAATTCCTTTATTTTTTTTTTTAGATTTTGGGTTAATCCAGTGCTGCCCCTCCCCTGAACTGTGATCTCATACATTACAGGAGTGTGACTGGTTTTATACTTGTAACACCATGCTAAATAAATTAATAACAATAATAAAAGCCTTCTTCAGTCATAACTGGCTATGGGAATGTGGTCATGAGGTGATATCCCTCTGCTGCTTTTTTTCTGGTGTTCCTTTCTGCTTGTTGTAAGAGCTTCTTTTCCCCCAATCTAAAGTGGCCCCGCAGGGAGCATCACCACTTGATGTGATTGACAGCTTCATCCTCCCAGGCTGCTGGATTTATGTTCAGTGCCTTCATGTCTCTCTCTCGCACACATCTTTGAACCTCATCTGAGGTCACCTGACTGTTCTTATGCCATCTGCCAGTTGTCTGTAGAAAATATCTTTGGGGATGTGACCATCTTCCATGTGGCAGACTTGGCCAAGCCAGCGTGGTCTGCGCTGTCTAAGCAGTACGCATGCTTTTAAGGCCAGCACTTGATAGCACCTCGCAATTGTCTCTTCGCCCTTCCACGAAATAAAAAATAGATAAATATCTTAAATGTGTCAAAATACACTGCAGCAATTCACAGATTGTAAACATGTATCAGCAAATACCTAAGTTAAACCTCTAATATTAAATATCTGGATATAAGTTACAAAACTAATGAACTAGAATAACCCACTAAAAAGTTACATTTGTAATAGGTAGTAAAAACCCTGTTATATTCATTAATAAAGCAGAGTTTTTTTTTAATAACTCATACTTAGTAATTGTTCCCATCACAATTGATGTTTCATATTTTGATTCTCTTGCTTTCTCATTAATTGCCTATACCCTATGTTCTACCTCTGGCGTTGTTATTTGTTTTCTTTTTTCATTACCCCATTTGTGTGATGCTAAAAGAGCTATTTGAGGGAAAAGATAAATTTGAAGATACAATTTATAAATCTTGTTATTAAGACTTTTTGTACAATTTTGACTCTTAAGGAGAATAAAGGGAAGCAATCCTTATTTATGTAGTGAAATATTTCCATTGTATTGCCATCAGAAGAGAAGACTTTGTAGAGAAAACTGACTCACCACATTGGAGCCTGATTTATTTTCTGGTAGTATAATAGCAATCCTAACAACTGTGTGCAAGCAACGGTCGAATCTTAGTAACTCAAAAACATATTTGATTAAAGACAAATAGGTTATTTCACTATCATAGCCTCATTTGGAGCTCTTATTACTGATTGAATAAGCAAGCTTATTAAACATTAAACTTCTATCTTATTTATTTATTTTTAATTTTTTGGTTTCAGACAGATGCAGATCCCTGCAGTCCAAACCCATGCAAACATGAATCAACTTGTTTTAACATCCAGGGGGATTTTTATTGCCACTGTAATGAGGGGTGGGAAGGAAAAGACTGCTCGGTTCAAAGACATCACTGCGACTCAGCTTCTTGTGAAGGTACACTTTATTACCAGTTTTCAAGTTTTTGGTTTCCTTTATTCAGAAATGAGGTATCTGAGGAAGGTGGTTGAAGTAACAAGAAGAGACATGGTCCGCAACCAGATGATACGTCAAGGCCTAAAATCCCACCCCCTGCAGACCCAAGTAGAACAGTCCCAACTAAGATGGTTTGGCCATGTCTGCAGAATGGGAGAAGATCGGCTACCACGACAAGCATGGGAAACAATGAGCCAGGGATCCAGACCCCAGGACGACCCAGAGTCCGCTGGGAGGACAACATTAGACAATCTTTGAAGGACCGAGGACTAGAATGGAACCAGGCCAGGAGGAAGACAGCCGATAGGATAGTCTGGCGCTCTCTCTTCCAAACCTCTACACCTCACGGTAGAAGGGGAACGACTAAGTAAGTAAGTAAGGTTTCCTTTATTACCGGTAATATTTTTTTATTTTTAAGCAAGTTTTTAAAATTTTTTATTTAAATATCAACATGTACCAACTCAAGAGTGGTTAGAGCGCTGTTCTCTCGCGGCATAGGTGCCAGGTTCGAATCACGGTTACCGACATGTTCCAGTCTGCTCAGCTGTAAATGGGTACCTGACTAGTGTCAGGGAAGGAAAAGGCAGCACAACAACAGTGAGGAAGGGAACCCCACCTCTTGATGCTGGACCTAGTATGGTGAAGTCTCTAACACTTCCACTCCCCTGTGGCAGTCTATGGCTATGGGACTACCTTTTTATACCAACTTAACGAATAGAGTGAGGCATTATAGTAGGAATTTAAAAGTTTTTTTTTCACTCATTTTTCACTCAGTCGAGAGGCAGAATGCTTTGGGTGCTTGCTTCTTGAAACCAGGTAACATCATGTTGCAGTTTATCCAGCTGTAAGTCAGTACCTAAATCTGCTGTAGAGTTAGGGAAGGCAAATGCAGCGAGGAAGGGAACTGGTCAGTCTATTAAAAAAGAAAAAGCTCAGACCTAGTAAAGTAAAGTCTTTAACACTTCACTCCCCTACAGCAGTATTTGCTATGGGATGATACTTACCACACTTTGCTTAGAAGCTTGAAGCAACCTCCGCACCTTCCCTCTATGAAGGAAATCCGTATCGCAGTACTTCATGTGCCCCAGCATTGGTGATTTCTGTAGCAATGTTTTAACATGCTGAGGTTGTTAGTCTTCATGGACTCCGCTCTCTTCATTTGCCTTTTCTAGTATGGTTGGTAGGGGGCAGTAGTTCTTTTCCTTATACCCCTGTATTGGCATGAGTGAAGACATTTAATGAGGTTTACAATAAACAAAAATATAAATTTAAAAAAAAACCAAAAAAACGGACATTAAACTGTGCTTACAGGTGCCCATCACGGAGCTAGTTCTTTAGTTGTTAGTTATATCTTCTTCTTCTGCGTTCGTCCTGAAAAGGACATTGGTTGCGTTGTGTCCCCGTTTACAGCAAAGCTGCGATATCTGCGCCTTTCGGCCAGACACATCCGACTTCGGCACGGCATTTTTTGCGACCGGGTTTGCCTTCCCACTTTGATCCCTACTCTCTCAGCCAGACTGCAGTGAGGCAGCCTGTTTCTTTCATTTCATTCCCTGTGTAGTTTCTGGGGGTCTCTAATACAACAAAGAAAGAAAAGGACTAAGGTTCTATCAGGCGTGTCATAAAAGGCAAACTAATATAAGGGTGTGTATGGGGGCTGGCAACCTCATCATGTAAAACACATTGTTACAGAAACCACCACGCCAAGAGCACGTGAGTGCTTGGTGCAGGCTTTTAAGAAGGGGACCAGCTGCAGTGGTGGCTCTATGCTCCGTAAGGAGCAAAAAAGGGAAAGAAGAAGAAGGATATGAGATTGTGAGTTTGGCTGGCAACTTCACCATGTAAAACATTTCTACAGAAACTATCACTGCAAGAGCATATGAAAGATTTGATGCAGGCTTCCTGTAAGAGGATCAGCTACAGGGGTGGCTCCATGCTCTATAGAAAGTAAAAAGATGATTGTAGACTTGACATATTTTAATGTAAAATTCTGCATTCTTTACTTTCCTTCATTGCAGTGATTGACAGCTGTACCGTGTCCATCCCATCCAACCTATCAACAGGTGGATTTCGCCTGATTTCATCTGGTGTTTGCGGTAAACATGGAGTGTGCATTAGTCAGCCAAACGGGGCATTCTCTTGTGCTTGTGTTCCTGGTTACATGGGAACTTATTGTCATCAGAGTAAGATATGATTTATTTAGTAGAACTGGTAATTTCCTATTGTTGTAATAGAGAACAACAAAAATGACATCCAGAAAGATACAGACTTTCACAAATGTGTGCTTGCGCAGAACAGATAGGCTGAAATGATATGACAAGATCATCATTGTAGAACTGAATGTAAAGAATCAAGCAAATGCCAGTGAAAGAATATGGGAGGATTAGACACTGGCATTGTCTATGGTAAGGGTCTCAACCTTTTTTCGCTCATAGCCCCCCCATTCTGAGCCTCATTTACCTCCCCCTTCATAGTCACTGTTAGCTAGAAGAAAGGTACTTCACTATCTTACTGTGGCCCTGTAGGAACATGGCATGGTCCATGTTAAGAACCATTGGTCTAGGACACACATTAAGAAAACCAGTTGATAACATTACAAGGCAGTCCATATTCTGCAATTCCCTTATGATAAGGGACACAGAGGAAGACACAAAAAACACACATGGAGAAAGGTATTAGACCTAGACATGAAGGTAAAAAAGAATAAATGGAAAGATGTTGAAAGGACAGCACAGGATAGGAAGGTTTGGTGTTTAATTGTTGATACACAGGGAATGATTGACTGAGTGGTTAGAGAGCTGATCTCACAGCAAAGGTGCTGGGTTTGATTCACAGTATTGACACACTTCAGTCTACCCAGCTGTAAATAGGTACCTGACTTTGCACTTAAGCTAGGGAAGGAAAAGGCAGCGAGGAAGAGAACTGGTCACCCCACCCCACTCTTGATGCTGGACCTAGTATAGTGAAGTCTTTAACACTTCACTCCCTTACAGCAGTATCTACTATGGGATGACCTTTACTCAGGGAACAGGTCTGTAACCTTTTATCTGAAATTCTTGGAGACAGCTTTGTTTTGGAAACCAGATTTTTTAGGTTTTCAGATATTGCTAAATCGCGTTAGAAAAGTAACCCAAATTCACCCAAAATATCTTAAGTAGCCCAAGCTGCTTTTGAAAATTAGCTCTAAGTTGCCCAAATTGTTCATAAATTGCCCAAATTGTGATAGAAATGTAGCCCAAAGTCACCCAAAGAAACTTTGAATTTTCAGAATATTTCGTTTTTGATATAAAAAGTTATAGACCTGTATGTGGATGGATAGTGATTTTACCTCACATAAGGAATAAAGAGTATTTGTGAAAGCAGAGAAATTTGTGCTTTCATTTATGAGAAACAAAAGACAGGTGCTAGAGAAACAAGACAGGTGCTACAGAAGCTAGAGAAACAAGACAGGTGCTAGAGAAACAGGAGATGAGAAGAAGGCACTGGTGATGGATAGGACACACATTGAGGAGACACACATTTCAAGACAGTCCTTGTTCTGGAATATTTAGGGGAAGACAAGTAGAAGGAGACCCAGAAATACAAAGAGAGGAGAATTGAAATGAAAGGTAGAAATGGAAAGACCTTGGGTAGATGGAACAGAACTGAACAACTTGGCATGAATTTGTTCAAGGTCCATTCTCCTAAGAGAGATGAAGGATAAATAAGAATTTTTGAGAAAATGTGTTTGATTATTTTTTTTTTTTTAATTGATTTTTTCTTCCGAATTTCCATATTCCTTCAGTGTTTTTGTACTTGTCATCTGTTTTATTTACTACATCAATAAAGCCATGGAGAACTTGCTTTGTGTCTGTATTTATGCAAGATAATTTTTTTTAAACTGCTGTCTTTTGCAAGTACAATAAAACTGTTACATTTTAATGTTCCTTTTCTTTGACCATTATTTTCTCAAGTATTGGTCATCTTTTCCTGTTTGAATTTTTCATCTTGTTGGAGATATACTTCCTTTGGTTGCATTGATGTGATTGCTTTCTTGTTTACTTTATAAATTTTGACTTTACAGCCTCATTTATACTTCTTGCTGTTAACTTTCAGAAATTTACTGCCATATCCTTAATTCTCTTTTATAAGTATAAATGAACTTGCAATTAATGTAAGTTTACCGGTCACGTCTGCTCTAGTTTGCACGTGTGGTTTGTGGTTTTGTTCCTTGGGAAGCATACTCAAGTTGATTAACAGTTTTAGTGGCTCCAAGCTAGGAGTTGAAAGAAAAAAGATCCTTTCAATTTATTTACTGTTGTGGAAATGACCTACCATAAACTGGATGCAGATAAATATGAGTTAGTGGCAAATGGAAATGGAGAATCTCGTATCTCCCATTTGTAAACTACTTCTCCTCTATTATCAGTTTTGTGATATCCTGATCTTATGAAGTCCCTTTCATACATTTTGTATTCATTGTTGACATCTCTGAAAATGTCAAATTTTCATTGGGAGTACCATTTACAGTTAAAGATTCTCTGGTAGCAATGTCAACACCCCATAACATCCATCTGGCCATTGATGGGCACAAATATTTCAGTACTTGGGAATCCTTGTGTCCTTCAGGTTCAAGCTGATATCCTCTGGCAAAGAATCCTGAGCTAGCCTGAGCTATAGAACTTTCAATTTGGTAGTCTAAAAATAGTAACAGTTGACTACATTCTTAGAAATAAATAAAACTGTTGATGATATAATATTATCTTAATAAAGGTTTTAATTTGCTGTGGAAAGTTTAAGAGCCAAATCTCAAATCAATTAATAAGCAAGTTGTAAGAAAATTTGTGACAAAACAAAGCTCTGAGAAGCTAGTGGTTCTTGTCCATGCAAAAGCACAAAGTCACAAGAAATTAAAATTTTTAAAGTCAAATACACCTTTTGAGAATGTGTTATGACCACTGCTTTTGACATAATGTGGTTTTGGGATTCATAATTATCATAAAATAGAGATATCCCAGTTTTCATATTTTTTCTTAATTTTGACCACTGCCATTTCTCTTCTGACCCTTTTATTTCTTTGTAGTTTATTCTATATATATATATATCACTTAAAGATGAGGCGATAGTTGACGTATGTGGTGCAATATATAGTTGACATATCTGGTGCACCACCCGTGTGTTACCGGGGCCCATAAGGGGAGCAAAGAATAGTAACACTGTTCCCTGCCATGCATGTCATAGAAAGCAACTAAGGAGGGTTGGGCATGGGGCTGGTTACCCCTTCCTGAAAAAAATTTAAACCACAAAAAACTTCAACAAACATGGACAAGTCAATTAAGGAAAATAAAACACAGCCATCCAAGACAGGGGAAGGTCCTCTCGCAGGGAGGCATATGATGCAACACAGAGAAAGCCGAAAGGAGTCTGTGTTACTGACTAACCTTCTGTCTTCTAGGAGAACTTCCAGATTTGGCACCTGGACACATATCTTGGCAGCAATATAGACAAAGTTGGAGGGACAGACAGTGATATCAAACTAAGAATACAAAAAGCAAGAGGAGCTTTCATTGCATTGGGAAATATATGGAGATCAAGAGAAATCAGATCCAACACAAAAATAAGAATCTTCAACTCAAATGTGAAGTCAGTCCTATTGTATGGCTCTGAGACATGGAGAACAACAAAGACAACAACCAAAAAGCTACAGACTTTCATAAATGGGTGCTTGCGTAGAATAGAGGGATTAAAATGGTATGACAAGGTTACCAACGTGGAACTGAGGACAAGAACTAGACAAGTGCCAGTGGAACAAGAGATGAGAAGAAGACGATGGCGATGGATAGGACACACACTGAGGAAACCTGTTGATAGCATTACAAGGCAATCCTTGTTCTGGAACCCCAGGGCAAGAGAGGCAGAGGTAGACCAAGAAGCACATGGAGAAGAGAGCTGGAAACAGAGGTGAAAATGATGAGGAGAACGCGGAAAGAACTTGAGATGATGGCACGTGACATGAGGACTTGGCATGTGTTTGTTGAAGGCCTATGCTCCTTTGGGAATGGAGGGTTATGAATGAATGAATATCGTGCACAGTATGACCCAATGCATTCAACCATGGCAAGCAGCACTTTTGAGTCAGAAGACTTCTTAGCTTTTGGTATCCAAGACCTATAAACAAATCAGCTATTTTTTTTTTTTTTTTCAAAACCTGATCTCTATCGATTCTGACCTGCACAATATGGGAGTCCTTTCTGGTAGCTGAACTATTTGAATCATAAACCATCAAATTACATTAAGCTGCAGGCTTATAAGAGGCATTTGGAGTGTTATTTCATAACGTAATTTTTTTCTTTGTCTTCAAAATAAATAAGCTCCATAAATGTTGCTTATTCAAAACTATTTCTTATTGTATGCTTTACTAATCAGAGGTGCTTACAAATATTATTTTATTTACTTGCTGTTGCGTATGTTCATTTTTTTTTACGGTTTCAATATGAGCACTAATGGAAATGCATTTTTCTCATCTCATTCTAAATTTGCAATAATGTTTTAACCATTAGCTCCAGTTATTGTTGCCATGAAATGTTAAAATGTTAATGCACCTTCCATTATGTGTTTCACAGACATAGATGACTGTGCCAGCAACCCATGTCAGAATGTTGGCACCTGTATTGATGGTGTCAACTCATACCAGTGCATTTGTCCAGATGGCTGGGAGGGTGCTTTGTGCAACTTAAGTAGGTCATGATACTGGAAGTTGTTTCTGTTTGATGTATCATTGTTTCTGTTTTCTCAATAACACTTCTGCTTCTTTTTATTGTTTTATAATTTGTTGTATTCGTTCTGGATTGTTTAATAATTTTTTAATCATTTCTGAAAATTCTTTCCATTTTGTACTATTCATCCTATGCTTTCTTTTTCTTTTCACTCATTATCAAGCTTGGAGCCACACAGAAACTGGCCCCAAGCACAAAGCCTGCATCAAAGCATTTATTTGCTCTTGCAGCATTACTTTCAGTAGAAATTTGTTTTAACTCTTTGACTCCAGAACAACGCTCAGAGTGTTGGTCAGATTTGACACCCATGCCAAAACAACTCTCTGAGTGTTGTTTTTAGTCTATCATGAATTAAAATTACGGCACATGGTGAAAAAAAAATTGCGGAGTCAAAGAGTTAAATGGTGAGCTTGCCAGCCCCATGCACAGCTTCATATTAATCACCTTCTACAACATAGGCCTACCTGAAGGAGCTATAATCCAGTTTTTTCTTTACCTTATCGAAGATCTTCGGGAGCTACTTGGAGCATCTTAGACCTTAGGAATGTTTTATTTTAGCTTGCTGTGTAGTTGTTGGAAACACGTTTACAGTTTTTGCTTTTTTTTCAATCAACTCCTTACTTCTTTTTTCGTAAATCTTCTTGTCAATTTCATTCCTTCTTTCTTAGCTATTGCATTATTATGAAATATTGTTCCATGAAATTTTTATGTTACCTTTTTTAACATATCATTGCCAATGTCTTCTTGCCTTTATCTCTTTCATCTTATACTTTACATTCATGTCCACCTTCAGACTTTTCCCTTGTGTCATCTTTTTAAGTTTTTCACTCCTGGCTGTTTCTATTTATCAATGCTGTCCTGTTGTTTCTCTCATAATTTACAATTAAATTTCAGATAAAAATGACTGTGAGATGAATCCATGTAGGAATGGAGGAGAATGCATAGACCTGACTGCTGAGTTTCAGTGCAAATGTGTTGACGGCTGGAAGGGGAAAACGTGTTCAATAAGTAAGTCTTAGGTTTAATAAAAATGTTGATGCTCGGGCTGCTGTCATGAGTTGACCTTCAAAGCATATATACTACTTAGTGCAGACTACGCTGGCTTGACTTTGTCCAATGCAAGAAAGATGGTTGCATCCCCAAAGACATTTTCTGCGGACAACTGGCAGATGGCAAAAGAACAGTCGGGTGACCGCAGCTGAGGTTCAGAGATGTGTGCAAATGAGACATGAAGGCACTGGACATAAATCCAGCAGCCTGGGAGGATGATGCTGCCAGTCGCACCAAGTAGCAATGCTCCCTATGTCACCACCTCTGATTTGGCTAAAAGAAACTCTCACAACAAGCAGAAGAAAAAAGAAAGGGCACATTCTTAAAGTCAGTTATGACTGAAGGAGGCTGTTAAGAATGCTAGGTCAAACCTGTTGTTTTATCGAGGTTCAGGTTAGAACGAAGTATTTTATATTTTTGCTTGACTTTTTATGAGTAGCGTGGAGTTGATGTAATCACAAGTGCTTAATCTCACATTTTCTGTCAAGAACACAACTGAAGTACATGAACATTGCAATATTTTTACAGGGAAAGGATTATGTCATTTTAAAAAGTGTAAAATCAAAGTTCTTGATGTTTTTTTTTAACTTTAAAAATTGTAAAATTATATTATATTACTAAACAATTGCCTTCAAGAGCCAGAAAGAAAGGACATAATAAAAAGTACATGGGAATTAGTGGTCTTAAAATGGGATCTCTTGAAATCTTTGAATGTTGATTTCACAAAGCAAAAAAAAAAAAAATTAAACACAGATGCACATACATATCACAGTGGGCTGATCACCTGCTTGCCAACCAATCTGATTACGGAAACAATGATAGATTGTTTGGTCTGTTTTTGTTCCACAAAGACGCCACTAGGCGTGGTGGAAACAGCGATAGATCGATCAATTTGTTGTTGCCCTAAGACGCCACTAGGCGTACTGGCCACATACTGCTTTGCCGGTTGATGGCTAAGGATGGAAGAAGAAGAAGCACATACATATATATATATATATATAGAACCAGTCTTAACATATGGGAGCGGGTCATGGAAAATTAGTAAAAAAACAAGTAGGGAAGGCACTAGAGCCACAGAGATGTAGTTTTACAGAAGAATATTAAAAATACAATGGACAGCCAAAAAGAGTAATGAGGAAGTCCTGAAAGAGGCCAGTGCACAAAAGAAACTTATTTCACAAGTTAGAAAGAAGCAGTCCACTTTTTTTGGGCATGTTATGAGGAGGAAAACTGGATTATATCGTAACAACAGGTAAGATTGAAGGAAAAAGAGATAGGGGATGACAAAGAGAGCAAATACTGGACAGTTTGACATCATGGCATGGAAAGAAGTCAACAACAGAATTGATCAAATGTACTGGAGACAGGACATTGTGGAGAGACATGATCTCCTACGTCGCTAGGCGTCGTACCTGAAGAAGAGGAAGAAGCACATACATGCAAGCACGCACACAGGCGCACACAACAGACCTTACCACGGCACATGACACCACACCACATCACATTATTTTTCTTGGTATATGTTATGCATCTCTTTTATACAACGAATGTAACTTTGCAGGAAACAGTCACTGTGAAACTATGACATGCTTGAATGGCGGAACTTGTGTAGACCTTGGAGATACATTTTCTTGCAGGTGTATTGATGGTTGGAAAGGAACATTTTGTCAGACTCGTAAGTGTCTTCAACCTTATGCACTGCCAAGCTTTCTTTCATTTTTGCTTTTTTGTTAATCTGATTTGGTTTTGTTTTGTTTTGTTTTTAAGAATTATCTTCATTATCTTGATCTGGATTTTGCAGATGACTTGGCTCTTCTGTCCCATAGCCATAATCAGATGCAAGACAAAATGAAAATTCTCTATGAGAGGCCACCACGAGTGGGCCTGAAAATACACAGGGAAAAGACAAAGATTATGAGAATAAATGCAAGAAATGATAACAAGGTTGAACTTGAAGAAACACAACTAAAAGATGTAGAATCGTACACATATCTTGGCAGTAATATAAACAAAGTTGGAGGGACAGACAATGATATCAAAATAAGAATGAGAAATAGAGGGAGACCAAACAGCACATGGAGAAGAGAATTGGAGATACCACTGACAGGGATGAAGAAGGCACGGTGTTGCACATCAGCGGACACTAGGCATTGGAGCAAGAGCTCATACACACACATCCTGCCACATCGAGAACACAGTCAAAAGAACCCCAGCAAAAGCTGTCCATCTCTTGATGTTATCTTCCCACTTATAGCGCTGTATTCCCCATGCACGTTTGCTTTCAACTCTTCCTTCTATTATGGTCTTCTGCAAGGTGTTATGCCTTTTTATGTGGCCAAAGTATTTTAGCTGCCTAACTTTGATCTCCCTCATTAGTTCTCTTTTCATACCTAGATTTTGTAGGACCTTCTTATTTGTTTTCTTCTCTTTCCATGAGATACGCCCCATTCTTCTATACATCCACATCTCAAGAATCTTGATTCGTTCTTCCAATTGCTTATTCATTGTCCATGTTTCTACACCATACAGTAGTACAGAATATATATAACATTTTATGATTCTCAGTTTTAATTTGTGAGTTAACTGTTTAGATGTCAGTATATCTTTCATGTTGTTGAATGTAGCTTTGGCCATTCCTGTTCTCTTCTTGATTTCTGTTTCACATCTGCCGGTTGAAGACTGTATACTTGAATATTAATGGCCTTGAGACACGGGCATGAGAGAAAATTGTTCCCTCATAAATGACCTGTAACAGAATATTTTATATCCATGATGGGTTACTGTAATAAATACTGGAAGTCTCTGCATATCTACGAGTAGTTCTTAGAATTGGAAAGAATAGGAATACTACAGTCTCAGGCATGTCATACAAGGTGGCTAATACGAGGTTGTGCAGTAAGGCTGGTAACCTCATCATGTCATACAAGGTGGCTAATACGAGGTTGTGTAGTAAGGCTGGTAACCTCATCATGTCATACAAGGTGGCTAATACGAGGTTGTGTAGTAAGGCTGGTAACCTCATCATGTCATACAAGGTGGCTAATACGAGGTTGTGCTGTAAGGCTGGTAACCTCATCATGTCATACAAGGTGGCTAATACGAGGTTGTGCAGTAAGGCTGGTAACCTCATCATGTCATACAAGGTGGCTAATATGAGGTTGTGCAGTAAGGCTGGTAACCTCATCATGTCATACAAGGTGGCTAATATGAGGTTGTGCAGTAAGGCTGGTAACCTCATCATGTCAAACAAATTGCCATATAAACCATTGCTGCAAGAACCCTTGTTCTTGAACTTCAAGATGTTTGGTGCAGGCTTCCTGCAAGGGGACTAGCTGTAGTGGTGGCTTCATGCTGTGTAAGGAGCACAAAGGAAAATGATGATGATTGATGGTGATGATGAGTGATGGTGATGGTTGATGATGGTGATGATGGGGATGGTGATGATGGTGTTGATGATGGGGATGATGATGATGGTGTTGATGATGATAATGATGATGGTGTTGATGATGATCTGCATTTATTAAAATAAAAATATTCCGAAAATGATCCAAGTCTGTTGTTGCTTAAATCTGCAGCATTCTTTTCTGCTGTTTCTTTATTTTTAGCCACTCGAAAGCCATGTGACTCTTCACCATGCCAGAACCGAGGCACATGTGTGAACAGTGGTGACAGCTACACGTGTATTTGTGGTGATGGATTTGAAGGACCGATATTTAACTGAGAATCATCAAATTATATATATATTCTTCTTCTTTGATCCTTAGCCGCCGACTGTCAAAGCAGTCAGTGGCCATCACACCTGGTGGCGTCTTGTAGGGTAGCAACAAACTGCTTCCACTTTGCTTGGTCGGCGGCCATCCTTTGTGCAGTGCCCCAGCTCTGGTTCATTCTTTGCATCTCGATCTCCACAGTTCTAATATATCTATCATCATCTCATCTCAACCCGTAACCCGTCATGGGTCGTAGGGGTGCCATGGTGGAAGCATCAGCAGACAGGGTCCTCCACTGCTCTCTATCCTCAGCAATGCGTACAAGTGTGGAAAAACCGTGTCCTGCCCATTCTTTGATGTTATCAGCCCAGGATTTTCTTTGCCTTCCTCTTCTCCATTTACCTTCGACTGTTCCCTGGAGGATCATTTTCGAAAGGGAGTAATGACGAGTTACATGCCCAAACCAGGCAAGTTTTTGACGTTTCACTACTGACAAAAGTGGTTCTTGGTGGCCTGCATAGGTGTTTATCTTCTCTCTAACATAGACATTTGTTTTGTGCTCTTTATAGCAAATGTGCAAAATTCTTCTATAACATTTATGCTCGAAAGCCTGAATCCTTCGCTCCGTATCTGCAGTGAGTGTCCAGCTCTCACACCCATATAAGAGAATAGATAATACAAGTGATTTGTATAATTTGATCTTCACAAGAAAACTGATGTTACTTTTCCAGATCACATTCAGTCTTGTCATGGCAGCTGAACAAAATTAAGATTATACCAGAGTTGCGTGCTTTCTGTGCTTCTCTATGGTGCGGAATGCTGGAGAGTCACAGAGAGGGAAATGTCAAAATTGTCCTCTTTTCACACAACATGCCTAAGAAAAATTCACCGCATCTTTTGGCCGAATACCATCACCAACCAAGATCTGCTTACTCGTAGCAAGCAAGAGGACATGCACACCATCATAGCTGGCAGACGCTGGAGCTGGGTTGGTCATGTCCTCAGAAGAGACCCCGATGCCATCACAAGAACAGCTATGCTTTGGACCCCTGAAGGAAAGCGAAAGAGAGGCCGACCAAAAACAACTTGGCGGAGGACTGTGGAGGCTGAGATGCAAAGAATGAACCAGAGTTGGGGCACTGTACGAAGGATGGCCACCGACCGTGCAAGGTGGAATCAATTTGTTGTTGCCCTACAAGACGCCACTAGGCGTGATGGCCACTGTCTGCTTTGACGGTCGGTGGTTAAGGATCGAAGAAGAAGAAGAAGATGGCAGCTGAGGCCATCTCAAGTCTTGTCTTGATTTCTTTACTTGATCTCCCATCACTACATATAGTGGACCCGAGATATTAAATATATATATTAGGGCTGGGATCTTTAACGATTAACACATAACTATCGAGTTGGAAAACACTGTGGCATAGTAAAATTTTGTTCCCATTTTCACCTTGTAGGTGTATGCACAAAGTAAGCTGTAGCTTTCATAATTGTTTACAGATTTTTATGAATTACATGTCATTTTAAAGATAAATGAATGTACTATTACAATAAGCACCATTTGTAACTCTAATCGAGGTGGTTGCAATTTCACGGCCCTCCGATGGCCGAGGACTTGCAATATTTTCACTATCATAACTGCTTGTGCAACACCACTATCAAAATCACTATTTCAATCAATGTGCACCCCGTTTTCACTCTTGTCCTCGTCGCTAGATGTATCGGTCAATTGTTGAAACAAGTTTTTAGCCTGTTCAGCCGTTAGACGAGATGTACAAGTGTTTTTTGTGGTCCTATCACTAGTTGTCACGATAAACAGTTTTACACGATTTGGTAACTAACCCGAAACGTTGAAAAATATGAACATAATATCAATGTTCCAGTGTTCTACAACCATGCTTTGGAAATTTGTTGTCTGGTGGTAAATTAAAATCTCAAACCAGATCGGAATGTGTTTCGGTACATATTTCATTCGTTTTCTTACTAAACCTAGATCGCCATTCCCAACGGCTTGCGGTCCAAATGTGTTTATTTCGTGCACAGTTGACAGCGGCTCGCGGTACTTAATGTGTTAATTGATTTAAAATTTTAATCGATTAATTGATGAAAAAAATTTTCATTGATTGTTCCATTTTTAGCATTTCGAGCATAAATGTTATAGAAGAATTCTGCGCATTTGCTATAAAGAGCACAAAACAAATGTCTATGTTAGAGAGAAGATAAACACCTATGCAGGCCACCAAGAACCACTTTTGTCAATAGTGAAACGTCGAAAGCTTGCCTGGTTTGGGCATGTAACTCGTCATGACTCCCTTTCGAAAACGATCCTCCAGGGAACAGTCGAAGGTAAACGGAGAAGAGGAAGGCAGAGAAAATCCTGGGCTGATAACATCAAAGAATGGGCAGGACACGGTTTTTCCACACTTGTACGTACGCATTGCTGAGGATAGAGAGCAGTGGAGGACCCTGTCTGCTGATGTTTCCACCATGGCACCCCTACGACCCATGACGGGTTACGGGCTGAGATGATGATGAATGTATATGTATTTTGCTAAAAATACGAGAGCATTTGCTTTGTTAGAGGTTTGTGATGTGGAATTTGGCAAGTATGGTCAACAATAATAAATTGTTTGGCTGTAGCTTTTCAGTATTTTCAGGGCGATGTTGCCTCATAACAAGTAAAATAAATAAAGTCCTTAGTGATTAAAAAAAAATGTTATTTATGATTGTTATAATTTTTCAAGTTGTTCAAAATTGATAAATTAATCTCCGTTTAAGAAATTTGATTAATTGATTAAGATATTTTTAATCAATCCCAGCCCAGATATATTTATATGTATATACTTTATTATTGTACAGTGTAGAAAAATGGCAGTGAACAAGCAAGTGGAAGAAAGAATTGAGGCGTTTGAGATGTGAATATATAGAAGAATGGGGCACGTCTCATGGAAAGAGAAGAAAACAAATAAATAGGTCCTTGAAAACCTAGGAAAGAAAATAGAATTATTGAAGGAGATCAAAATTAGACATCTAAAATGTTTTAATCATGTAAAAAGACATCACACCTTACTGAAGACAAGATTAGAAGGAATAGTCGAGATAAACATGGAAGAGGAAGACAGAGCTATAAGTAGGTAGATAACATGAAGACGTTGACAGGAAAGAGTCCATCAGAAAGCACCATCAAGTCAAGAGATAGAAGACATTGGAGATCCAGTACAGCCGATCTTCAGTGTGAAGATGGCAGCTGATGATGACGGTATTTTACTGCAGTGCTTATTGCTAGGACCAAACTTTTCCTTTAACTGTTAATATCAGTGACATTTAGAATTCGTTGAGCATTTTAAAAATAAATTACTTTGGGTTAATTTTTATTCACCGTTTATTTTTCTTGAAATTTATAAAAAGAATTTACATTGTAAGTAATTTTTCTCAACTTATTTTAAAACTTTTATTTTTAGGACGACACAAAGCATCACAAGGCATTACGGCAATTAATACTTTTTATGTACCACTTAAATTGTCCAAGTGTAAACTTTGTTATCTTCTCATGCGGAAAATGAACTATCCCCAGTGAAGTGCAGTCTTTTAGCAATGGTGACAGTAATTTATTTTTGTTAACAGTTACAATGGTGGCACGTGTATGGATGGTGACAACTGGTATGTCTGTGACTGTGCTCAGGGATTTTCAGGGCCTGATTGCAGAATAAGTAAGTTTGATTAATTTGTGATTGTAACGTCAATTTTTTTTTTCCAAATATGTGCTTATAAATAAATGCCTCCTTTGTTTGTTTGTTTTTTCATACAATACAGGCAGTAAATAATTTTATATTTTGGCTTCATGTCGTCATCAGGAGTCTCTAAGGAGGCAATGAAAAAAAAAAGACGACTGCTGCTCAGTAAGAGGTGACTAATATGAGGTTGGGTATGAGGCTGCCAACTTCATTGTGTAAAACAAATGGCCGCAGAAACCTCTGCTGCAAGAGCATATAGATCCCTTAATGCAGGTGTGGCGTTAAAGTTTATACTATCCAGTTGAGTAATTATGCTCGTTCTCACACTGTGTCCAGGGTTCATATATTTAATGTCCTCAGGGTTCAGGACAGCCACAATAACTCCGTAACAAGAATTTCAATGACTTAAATCAACGGGAAATAAATCTACTTGGGAACTCGGTTGACATTTCAACATTTAATACACGTCAATTGAACATCATCTTCACAAGGCATTATAAGATAGGTAATTCCATATTATGGGTTTCCACACAAACATTTTTCAATAACTTTTCCATTGTGTATTTATAATCAGTACAACTTGGTGTCTTTCAAGACATTCTCCATTGAACATTTTCTGTCTATCTACCATCTGGTAGAAAAACACAAGCCAACCCTTCAGGGTAAACACTAGCTCTGTCCGTTTCTATCCCCGAACTGTCTACGTCATGTGCGCAATACACATAGCGATAAATCTTTTTTGTGCCGCGCTCAACAGCACCAAACTCTTGGTTGTTCTCTGACATGTGGCGCGCAATAGCCAACGCCACAGCAGGCTTTCTGTAAGAGGACCAACTGCACTTTTGGCCCTCTGCTTTATGGAAAGGGCAAATATGAATGTTTTAATTATTCTCTAAAGATAAATATATGTGTCCTTAACAAGTTTAGGTTAAAAAAAAGGATCTCGTTACATGCCCATTGAGGCATATTGGGAATATAGTGTTAGGCCTATATTTTCTTGACCATCGGCATACTAGGAGCGATGTGGTCAGCATCATGCCTTAACCTTCCCAGAGTTGATGCGGTACTCTGTTCATGAGGCTGGGTCGACCCCGTAGCCATTTGCGGTCTAAAAAATCCCGCCTCAACTGGCGATCGAACCATGGACCACCGAGGTAGGAAGCCAGTACACTAACCACTGCACAATTGTGGCTCCTAACAAGTTTCATCATCATCATCTCAACCCATAACCCGTCATGTGTCGTAGGGGTGCCATGATGGAAGCATCAGCAGACAGGGTCCTCCACTGCTCTCTATTCTCAGCAATGCGTACAAGTGTGGAGAAACCGTGTCCTGCCCATTCTTTGATGTTATCAGCCCAGGATTTTCTTTGCCTTCCTCTTCTCCGTTTACCTTCGACTGTTCCCTGGAGGATCGTTTTCGAAAGGGAGTCATGACGAGTTACATGCCCAAACCAGGCAAGTTTTCGACGTTTCACTATTGACAAAAGTGGTTCTTGATGGCCTGCATAGGTGTTTATCTTCTCTCTAACATAGACATTTGTTTTGTGCTCTTTATAGCAAATGCAAGTTTATGTGACTCAAAAACTTTGGTGTGGAAAGTTATAAAATATCTTGTGTAAAAGTGAATTAACTTCTTAGTGCAAAATTTGTTTAGCCAGTTAGTCATAATGGACTCCTTGCAGAACTGAGCATATATTTCCAAGCATCTTATGTGTTAAAAAATCACAGACATGTTTTTGTTTGTTTTTTTTAAAAAATGGGAGGAGAGCAGACTAGCGTAAGTTGATCTTCAGTTGCATCCGCTCATCCACCATCTTGGTTTACCCGGTTCAACCTAATTGTCAATTATAACTAGGGTATTCAATGTCATTTTATTGTCAGTCTTGTGCTGTATTCAAATATATATTGTCATTTACAATCACAGACAATTTTGAATTTAAGTATTTTATAAGTGAATAGCACAGATGCCTGTGTTGAAATGTTGCATATTAACAGTGCATTAGTCAACACATTCTATCTATTTACACCAGATATCAATGAATGTGGTTCAAATCCATGCACTTATGGCAGCACTTGCATAGATGGGATAGCATCATTTCGATGTATATGTCCACCAGGAAGAACAGGTTCCCTTTGTGAAGCAGGTAAGTTACATAAACAAGAGCAGACCTCTGTCATAGGAGTGTCCTTATCTACTTTCTGGATGTTCTCCAGTGCCTTCATGTCTCTTGTGCACACATCTTTGAACCTCAAGCTGTGGTCACCCAGTTGTTCTTTTGCCATCTACCAGTTTTCAGTAGAAAATATTTTTGGGGATGCGACCATCTTCCATGCCATGGACATGGCCAAGCTAGCATAGTCTTACTTACTTACTTAGTTGTTCCCCTTCTACCGTGAGGTGTAGAGGTTTGGAAGAGAGAGCGCCAGACGATCCTATCGGCTGTCTTCCTCCTGGCCTGGTTCCATTCTAGTCCTCGGTCCTTCAAAGATTGTCTAATGTTGTCCTGGGGGTCTGGATCCCTGGCTCTTTGTTTCCCATGCTTGTCATGGTAGCCGATCTTCTCCCATTCTGCAGACATGGCCAAACCATCTTAGTTGGGACTGTTCTACTTGGGTCTGCAGAGGGTGGGATTTTAGGCCTTGACGTATTGTCTGGTTGTGGACCATGTCTCTTCTTGTTGCTTCAACCACCTTCCTCAGATATCTCATTTCTGAGGTTTGCTAGCATAGTCTGCGCTGTCTAAATCTACTTTATAATGAAATTTTTACTGTTGTCTTCATCATTACCACCATCATAGATAGCTTCCTCAGTATAGTTGTGAGGCTCTTAAAATGTTTTCAAGAATAATTACGGTATATATGTCCTTGCCCCATGTTGTTCCCAGGGGTCTCTGAGGAGACAAAGAAAAAATAGAACCTCAGGCACTTTGAAAGAGGTGACTAATATGAGGTTGTACGTCAAGAATAGCACCTCATCATTTAAAATAAATTGCTTCAGACACTACTACTGCAAGAACAGTGAATGTTTTGGTGGAAGCTTCCTGCAAGAGGATAAGCTGCATTGTGGCTTCATGTTTCATTGGGAGCAAATAGGGGAATGATGATATATGTATGATGATAGGAAACTCTATGCAGAGCGATACAACAGGAGGCAATCTGATCATCAGAAGGGTCTCCCCCATCAATCAAGTGTTTCGGCCCCTTAGTCTCCTTTACACTCGGGGGGGGGGGGGGGGGGGGCGGCGGGGGGGGGTGGGGGGGTGGACTGTGATGCTGCACTGTAATTCTGTCTTTCAACCGGCCCAATTCTGTTTTTCCGTTTTTGAGTTTTCACCACTCTTCAACTTTTTGTAACTATAGGGGTTTGCCATGTTTCTTTTCATTTGAGTATATCGTAATTGGTAATTTTCGGTAGGGATTTAATGGGGTCGTTTTACGATGGTAGGTTTATTTTTCACTCGGCCAGTTTTTCCTCTTATAGATTTTTTCACGATCACGGAGATTTCGTTGTTTACGAAATAATCGCCATTGCCGGCACGCGGTATGACGAGTCCGGAAGCACGCGGCCGTCAGGTAACGTGACGCAATTTTAGGCCACGCGGGTTTCGCGATGATGCGTAGGCGATACGGGGGAGTGGTTCCCTTGGTGTATAAATAGCCAGTTAGACGGGGCAGCGTTCTCTAGAGTAAGAAATAATTGCCTGCCGTCTACTTCGCATTATTGTCTCCATTGCAGGGAAAAACAGCGATAATCGGTATGTAACTTTTTATTATCGTTTTACTTATTAGTGGGGTTTTGAGAAATCTTCGCCTGTAAGTAAAAGTTCGTCGGCGACATTAACTTAAAGTTTTAAATGCCAGCGCCATCCATTACTTTCTTTGTAGAACGATGTAAATGTAAAAAGTGTGTATAATTCTTTCTGGGATTTTGGCAGTAGATAGGAGTGTGTGAAGTTGTGAGAAACACGTGTGCCCATATTTGTAGAATGTTATGTAAAACCACCATTTATTTCTGTGTATTTACTAATGTAATTTTATGGGGAAATCCCTGGTGTGTTCGTTAATTTTACTGAGCCTTAAATGTGAGAAATATTGTCGGAGGGTTCAGATTTACGTTGTAAGTGAATTATACTGCTTAGGGGAGGAAACTATTCCTATAGCGAGATTTAATTTAATTTTGGAGCAAGCCGGGAAACCTCAATGGGTAATGTTAAAAAAGGGAGACCCCGGAATTTCGGACAAAAGAAGTTCCCGAGTTGAAAATGTTGACACGTGGGTAGCCATGTGTGACGGCCAAGTGGCCCGTCAGACAGGTTTTGTTTATTTGGCTGGCGGATTTTAGTTGAGAGAGAGAGAGAGAGAGGAGGAGGGAGATTTAAATGCCACGTGGGTAGAAATATTTTATGTATTGTTATGCAGAACGAGAGAGAGAGAGAGAAGGAGGGAGATTAAGTGCCCCGTGGGTAATATTATTTTTTTTGTATTGTTGTACATGACGAGTGGAGTATTGAGTAAGAGGAGTTAGGTTAGAGATGCGTTATGTTAGAGTGGTGTACATTAGACGCATTTCCTTTTAATTTCAGCGGGTGACGGCAGAATAGTGGGGGAGCGTAAATTTGCCCATGTGCAAAATTACCCACGGCAACAAGAAATATCTTAAGGGGTCAGAGGACTCGAGTTATCGTCAGAAGCACAACGAAAATAACCTACAGCCTCTTGCAGTAAAGTGCCCATGCTTTAGCGGGAACGAGGTTTATTTATCGTACAGCCATAGCTTATCGCTATTATAGTCTCCAGCAACGGCAAGTGGCCCGGGAGATTGGTGTAATCTTAAACAGCCAGAAATCACGGCTGTGGTTTTCCTCTAGAGCCGGAGCGGGTTGAAAGGGGAACGTATAGAAGCCAGTCAGCAGCAGAGTAGTTCCTACAGTTTATCAAGCACCTGAGGCTTGATACCTGAACAGCATCGTCATCACCAAATTCAGGAACAGGTGACAGGGTTACCATACCTAGGTCCTGAAAGTAACGAGAGAAGAGCGTAACGGCGACGCCGCATCATCAGTCGTCGAGTGTTAGAGAGACACTGAGACCAAGAGAGAGAGAGATAGAGAGAGAGAGAGAAGGAGGGAGAAAATAGACAGGACCAGTAGGGTCTGTTCAGTGTCCACTCGAAGGATAGACACTGAGCCTTTGGGTTACTCCAAGTCTATTATTTTAGCATCGCCAGTGGTGTTAGTTAGCGGCGCATATCGCCTACCAAGATGGAAGCTGTGTAGATGTTTTCGTTGAGGAAGAGTCAACCGGACTGAGACAGTAGAATCTTATTTGTATTAGAGAGTGGAGGCTAAAGTGGACAGCCCCCACAATAGTAGAGTTATTTAATCACTAATCATTTTATTGTTCCTCAGCAGGGTGACAGAAAGAGTGAATGTGATTTGGGTTTGTTTTTTTCTAGTGTCTATCTAATCTAATTGGTACGTTGTTTTCAGGCCGTGCAACAGTGCACGCTATCGACTGACTTGATGACATATGATGCCATTTTTATGTTTTTCTTGTATGTAAATAAATATATACATATATTATTTACTGGATCAGCTTCTACTCCTTACTATACTTACTTTATGTCGTCTGTATAGTGGTGTCTGTGGTCGTTTTTATACACCTTATCTCCTTGTATTTAAAGGAAGTCAGAGGAGGGTGAGATTATAGCCAGTTTGAAGTCACGAAGCGGCAAGGGCGAGTCAAAATCTGGTTCTATCCCTTGAGCCAATAGTCTCATCTGTCCACAGGCATGTCATTTTCCATCTAAATTCTATCTTCTCAGACTTTCTCATACTAGGGTCTTGTTTTCATTCAGGCAAACTCTAAAAACTTAAAACCACTTCGTGACAAGTGGCGGCGTTCGTCCGGTGGATCATTCTGTTGAGATCAATTCTGTGATCTACATTCATAGATTGTCTCTATAGGAAGTTCTGAAAAATAGATTTCTTTAAATATCCCCTAGACTTGAGCTATTAGAACTGATCCAGTTATAAGGTTTTTCACAGGTTGCAGTCAAGTAGATTTTTGGTGGTATTTTTGATGTATATGACTTAGAGGTAATTGATGGCAAACTGAAATTTTTTTCAGGTTATTAGTAGTCAGACTTGGTGCTAGTCTGAGTTCGGGTTTTTTGGGACAGCGGTTATAGAGGGCGTATTTCCTATTACGTAACAGGTTGTTCCTTCTCTTTTCCTTTTCTGTCAATTCTCTGTAGTTGTGAACTTACAGCAGTTTACAGGTAAGATGGCTGAATTGGTCAAGCTACTTACTGCATGGAAGGACGCAGCTAAAAGCATGGGGATGAATGAGGCCGAGACTAGGGCTTACATTATGAGGGAACAGGACCGGCAGACAGAGGGAGAAAAGGGAAGCGGAGAAAGAAGAGAGGGCCCGACTGGCAGAGATGGACCTGCGTAAATTGGAAGCGGAGAAAGAAGAGAAGGCCCGACAGGCAGAGGAGAGAAAGGCAGAGAGGGAAGCGCAGGAAAGGGCAGCAGCCGCGGAAGCAGCGGAGAGGCAGGCCGAGATGGAACTTCGGAAATTGGAAGCACAGGAGAAGACAGCAGAAAGGGAAGCAGCGGAGAAGGCAGCAGAGAGACAGCACGAACTTGCCCTGCGTTCTCTGGAACTGCAGTACCGATCTTCGGAAGGCAGTTCAGCTAATGGAGATTCACCTGGAGCAGGAGCGAGAGACACCTCAGGAAACGGAGGGCCCCGGATGGCAGCCATGAGCTTCCCATTTGACTCGTTCCCTAACGGGAATGAAAAGATTGACGTGTTCTTGGAGAAATTTCAAAGAATGGCAAAGGCATACGGGTTGGACGAGAGTCTTTGGTGCCTAAAATTATCGCAATCACTCAAAGGTCATGCGTACGAAGTGTACAACAAGATGCTCATAGATGACCAGAACAACTTCGAGGCACTGCGAAACGCTTTATTGCAAAGATTTCAGTGGACTCTCCGTAAATGCCAAACCATGTTCAGGGAGAGCAGGCCGGAGAAGGGCGAGAGTTTCGCACAGTTTGCCGAGCGGGTGAGAAATTACCTAACCCGGTGGAGGAAATTGTCAGGACTGGCAAAAACTTTTGAAGGGTTGGAGGAGTTAGTTCTGTGTGAACAAGTAAAGGCCAACATGTCCCCTGACTTGAGGCGGTATCTGGCAGAGCAGGGTGCCCAGCAACTCGATCAGATTATCGTGTTCGCCGAAAGGTTCCAGACAGCACAGGCCGAAGTACTGGGACAGAAACGGAAAAACCCAGACCTGCCAGCCCCAGACCAAGGAGCTTCATCATCGCAGTCGGCTGCTTCACCAGCTCATCAGCAACCAGGGCCTTCTCGCAAGGAGCCTCATTCAGGTTATAACTTGCGCCCCCAGCAGCATAACCGAGCACAGCCGACAACATCTCAGGAACCCTCTAGGAACAGGGGAGATAAGGAGAGGTATTGTCAGAATTGTAGAACCACTTCCCACTGGACATCCTGGTGCATGAACAAACCCCCAGCTCATCATGCAGCTTGTTTAAGACCGGTGAGATGGACTAAAGGGAATAAATGGGAACCAGTCCAGGCAGAGAAGTTGTTCTCTAACAGTGGACCAGCCGTAGTGAATGGGACAGCCACTACGTGTTTGTTTGACAGCGGGCTTACTTACCCCAGTATCATCGCTCGTCATTTGGTGAAACCCGGGCAGTGGACCGGAGAAATAGTTGAGATTGGTGGCATTTTGAGAAGAGGTATCTCACAGCGTCTGCCCGTAGCCAATATTGAGGTGAAATGCAAGTTTGTGTCTGGCACCATCAAGGCAGCTGTAATGGCACAGCCAGCACATGATTTCATCCTGGGAAGCCCATACTTAGTTTTGGGAAACCCAACCACACCGATCCTTGCTAATGCAAGGGGGCCTACTACAGGCCAGAGAAGTGAAAGGGGAAAGCCCCACATTCACGGAGCCCCACGGGAGCTCAAACATCCCTGTCTTGCGATGAAGAGGAGGGAAGCCTCTAAAGACAGGGGAATGTTATTTACAGAGGCGTATCCGCCTGTCAGCCCTGTTCAGCCTAAAGGTCAAACAGTGGTGACGCCTCTGATTTCGGAAGTACCTTCTTTTTCGTCGGGAATTAGGCCCCCGATGGTATCACATCTCTCAAGGGAGGGAAATACTGACAAGAAGGAACATGTGCATGGTTCTTCAGTCAACCGTAAACAGTTACGTCCTGTTACGGCGATGTCCGGCCAAGCCAGTCAGTCCGTTTCAAAACACTGGGAAGCCACACCATTTGGTAATCACTATTTACCACGCGCCGCCAGGAAAATTCGTGGGCGAAGGAAACACATGAGAAGGAGGAGGAAGGGCGGCCAGTCAGGTTGCAGGCGCCAGGAGGAAATCACCAGGCGTGACCCTCACGATCCAGGGCTTGCAAAGATTCTCAAGGATATGGAGATGGGCCTATATGATAATGCTAATTATGACAGTGATTAGATCGGGATATAGATCTAGATGGGGCCAGTATGAAACCCAGAGATTTCAGTGATTTAGCACGGATTCCCGCACTTCAAAAGGGGGGACTTATGTGATGCTGCACTGTAATTCTGTCTTTCAACCGGCCCAATTCTGTTTTTCCGTTTTTGAGTTTTCACCACTCTTCAACTTTTTGTAACTATAGGGGTTTGCCATGTTTCTTTTCATTTGAGTATATCGTAATTGGTAATTTTCGGTAGGGATTTAATGGGGTCGTTTTACGATGGTAGGTTTATTTTTCACTCGGCCAGTTTTTTCTCTTATAGATTTTTTCACGATCACGGAGATTTCATTGTTTGCGAAATAATCGCCATTTCCGGCACGTGGTATGACGAGTCCGGAAGCACGCGGCCGTCAGGTAACGTGACGCAATTTTAGGCCACGCGGGTTTCGCGATGATGCGTAGGCGATACGCGGGAGTGGTTCCCTTGGTGTATAAATAGCCAGTTAGACGGGGCAGCGTTCTCTAGAGTAAGAAATAATTGCCTGCCGTCTACTTCGCATTATTGTCTCCATTGCGGGGAAAAACAGCGATAATCGGTATGTAACTTTTTATTATCGTTTTACTTATTAGTGGGGTTTTGAGAAATCTTCGCCCGTAAGTAAAAGTTCGTCGGCGACATTAACTTAAAGTTTTAAACGCTAGCGCCATCCATTACTTTCTTTGTAGAACGATTTAATGTAAAAAGTGTGTATAATTCTTTCTGGGATTTTGGCAGTAGATAGGAGTGTGTGACGTGTGCCCATATTTGTAGAATGTTATGTAAAACCACCATTTATTTCTGTGTATTTACTAATGTAATTTTATGGGGAAATCCCTGGTGTGTTCGTTAATTTTACTGAGCCTTAAATGTGACAAATATTGTCGGAGGGTTCAGATTTACGTTGTAAGTGAATTATACTGCTTAGGGGAGGAAACTATTCCTATAGCGAGATTTAATTTAATTTTGGAGCAAGCCGGGAAACCTCAATGGGTAATGTTAAAAAGGGAGACCCCGGAATTTCGGACAAAAGAAGTTCCCGAGTTGAAAATGGTGACACGTGGGTAGCCATGTGTGACGGCCAAGTGGCCCGTCAGACAGGTTTTGTTTATTTGGCTGGCGGATTTTAGTTGAGAGAGAGATAGAGGAGGAGGGAGATTTAAGTGCCACGTGGGTAGAAATATTTTATGTATTGTTATGCAGAACGAGAGAGAGAAGGAGGGAGATTAAGTGCCCCGTGGGTAATATTATTTTTTTTGTATTGTTGTACATGACGAGTGGAGTATTGAGTAAGAGGAGTTAGGTTAGAGATGCGTTATGTTAGAGTGGTGTACATTAGACGCATTTCCTTTTAATTTCAGCGGGTGACGGCAGAATAGTGGGGGAGCGTAAATTTGCCCATGTGCAAAATTACCCACGGCAACAAGACATATCTTAAGGGGTCAGAGGACTCGAGTTATCGTCAGAAGCACAACGAAAATAACCTATGGTCTCTTGCAGTAAAGTGCCCATGCTTTAGCGGGAACGAGGTTTATTTATCGTACAGCCATAGCTTATCGCTATTATAGTCTCCAGCAACGGCAAGTGGCCCGGGAGATTGGTGTAATCTTAAACAGCCAGAAATCACGGCTGTGGTTTTCCTCTAGAGCCAGAGCGGGTTGAAAGGGGAACATGTAGAAGTCAGTCAGTAGCAGAGTAGTTCCTACAGTTTATCAAGCACCTCAGGCTTGATACCTGAACAGCATCGTCATCACCAAATTCAGGAACAGGTGACAGGGTTACCATACCTAGGTCCTGAAAGTAACGAGAGAAGAGCGTAACGGAGATGCCACATCATCAGTCGTCGAGTGTTAGAGAGACACTGAGACCAAGAGAGAGAGAGATAGAGAGAGAGAGAGAAGGAGGGAGAAAATAGACAGGACCAGTAGGGTCTGTTCAGTGTCCACTCGAAGGATAGACACTGAGCCTTTGGGTTACTCCAAGTCTATTATTTTAGCATCGCCAGTGGTGTTAGTTAGCGGCGCATATCGCCTACCAAGATGGAAGCTGTGTAGATGTTTTTGTTGAGGAAGAGTCAACCGGACTGAGACAGTAGAATCTTATTTGTATTAGAGAGTGGAGGCTAAAGTGGACAGCCCCCACAATAGTAGAGTTATTTAATCACTGATCATTTTATTGTTCCTCAGCAGGGTGACAGAAAGAGTGAATGTGATTTGGGTTTTTTTTTTCCTAGTGTCTATCTAATCTAATTGGTACGTTGTTTTCAGGCCGTGCAACAGTGCACGCTATCGACTGACTTGATGACGTATGATGCCATTTTTATGTTTTTCTTGTATGTAAATAAATATATACATATATTATTTACTGGATCAGCTTCTACTCCTTACTATACTTACTTTATGTTGTCTGTATAGTGGTGTCTGTGGTCGTTTTTATACACCTTATCTCCTTGTATTTAAAGGAAGTCAGAGGAGGGTGAGATTATAGCCAGTTTGAAGTCACGAAGCGGCAAGGGCGAGTCAAAATCTGGTTCTATCCCTTGAGCCAATAGTCTCATCTGTCCACAGGCATGTCATTTTCCATCTAAATTCTATCTTCTCAGACTTTCTCATACTAGGGTCTTGTTTTCATTCAGGCAAACTCTAAAAACTTAAAACCACTTCGTGACATGGACCCACTTAGGTCATGACTCCCAAGTGTCAGCCTCCTGTTGTCTAGTGCAGAGAATGGAACCCACTCCACCTTGGTTGCAGCTTTCAAATTCACTCCTATTTTCTGCCAGCTGGAGGCAGTTGTGAAAGTAAGCCCTATGTTGAAAACAAACAACTGTCCCGAGTTCCACATCCCGTTGCGGTTGTTCCACAGCCAGCACGATGCCTTTTCCACAGTTTCGCTGTGCCTCTTAAGTGCCCTTGTTCTTGACTGTCCCCTCAAGCCCAACAGTTTCAGTAGATCATACACTGAGGCAGCCACGAGACCTCTTGCACCCACCTCAAAAGCCATGACCCTTGCAATGAACCCATTGCGTCTCAAGTCCGCGGCCAGATCATTATACTTGACCACTTTGAACGAGTGTTGCTTGTCCAGTCTGGATTCAAATGGCACGGTCAGCTCACTCATTATAATCTGGTGCGATGATGAGGAATGCAGCACTATATCTGGCCATCTTCGAGATCTTCTGATAATCTCTGGATGTGCCCCTAGCCCAGGTAGGTCTACTGCCATCTCCCAGTCATTTGAATAGTCAAGAAGAGATGGTAAACTGCTACTTGATTTACTTAGTTTGGGATGTGCTGACTTTCCTGCTCTCAGAAAGAATGCATTTTCAGTGCTCGGTCTGACTTTGCTGTTCGCCTTCACCCTTGCCAGGTCTATTGTCGCAGCCAGCTTATTTAGCACTTTGTTGTGGTGCCATGTGATTGCCCTTGCCCTAATGACACCTTGCAAGCTGAGAGCATGTGTTTGCCTCTCATGGCACAGGTAGCACTGAGCATCATCAGACTTTCCTCCTCTCACAAGGTTTGCAGATGATGGCAGGAGATCATACATTGATCTGATAATGAAGATGAGTCTAAGAGGTGCCATATGCCATATATCATTCCATGTCAAGAACCTTTGCAGTGCTCCTTCCCATGTAGTCCATTGGCCTTGTTGGGCCTGCTGCACCTCTTTTAGCCTCCTCTTATCATTCTCAGCTACGTGTATCTCCTGAATTACCATGTCTCTGCGTTCCTTGTTTGATTCCTTGGACCACCAGCGGGTGTCACCATGGCCAAATCCCCGTCTATTTGTCTGTGTGTATCCGATTACCTCCCTCAGCTTGAGCGACTCTTGGGCAGCACCAACAGCTTCATCCACTTTCCACTTCCTTCCAGTTTTCAGTGTAGGCTGAATGGACTTAACTACGTCATCTGCTGACTCGCACATCATCATTGCGAGCCTTGCCTTTCCTGCTTTGTATTCTTTAACAACTGACTTGAAGGGAAGCACAAGCTTTGCCTTATTGCAGTACAGTGCTACTTCTGACAGACCTGGTGGTACTCCTAGCCATTTCTTCATGAGCTTGTTTACCTTTTGCTCTATAGCTTCCACTGTACTGGTGCTTATTTCATAATAAGCAGTGACCTTAGCAATTTAGGTATCAACATGAACTGAAGGCACCACAGTTTGAACTTTCCTAGAAATCTGCTTTGGTCTATGATCTGTAGTCATCTGTCTGCCATTTCTGTTGTCTATTGAACTGCCTTTGAGTCTTTTAATGAGGCATCATACACCCTGCCAAGACTTTTCACAGGTTCCTCATTGACAGTAGGAATTCTTAGGTTTGAAATCATGAATGTGAACTCAGATATCTTCCCTTTCCAGACTGATAGGCTTCTAGACTTCTTAGGTTTGAAGCTCATTCTGCACCAGCTGACTTGTTCATCCAGGCGTGCTAATGTTCTCCGGGCCTGGTGTTCATCTGATGTCAGAATTGTTGTGTCATCCATGAATGCTTTAAGTGGTGGCAAGTGTCACCTTCCATTTTGCTTTGGACCTGTTGCAAATCTTTCAGCCACTTTGAGGATTACCTGCACAGCCAACACAAATAGTATCGGAGAGATGGTACATCCCATCACAATTCCAACTTGTAGGTCAATCGACTTTGTTGTGTACTCTCTGGTTGAAAATCTGACAGAGAACCCTGAAAAAGACAGCTTCAGCACTGCTGAAATTTCTTGTGGAACATGGTACATTTTCAGGGCCTTTCACACCATCTGGCTGGAACGGATCCATATACATAAGCTAGCTCCAACCAGATTACATGGAGATTTGTTCTGTCAGACTTTGCCTTTTGAATTGCTTCCCAGATCATTGTGGCATGCTCCAGACACCCTGGTGTACCAGGGATACCTCCTTTCTGGATGGTAGTGTCAATGTATCCATTCTCCAGAAGGTATGTGGTGAGCCTTTGCGCCATCACTGAGAAGAATATCTTCCCTTCCACATTAAGTAGTGAAATTGGCCTGAACTGACTGATGACAAGTGTGGAATTTTGTTCATTCGGGATGTAGACTCCATTCGCCTTTCTCCATTCTTTGCTTACAAGCTGGTTTTTCCAGGCATTTTTCAGGAAATGGAACAACCGTTTCAGAACTTCAGGACATCTCTTATACATAAAGTATGAGACACCATTAAGACCTGGAGCTGACTTGCACTGTGCTTTCTGGACAATGCTTTCTATTTTTTGCATTGTTGGGGGCTTAGTGTTGAATTCAGCTCCTGGCTTACTAGCCATATAAGACCTTCCATGCTGCTGAGCGGCTCATCTTTGTGACCATCTGAATAGGTCATTCTAAGGTGTTCTTCCAGATCTTCTTTCCCGATGTTTAGTGTTCCCGACCGTGGCTGTTCAAACAGTTCTTTGGCAAACTTGAAGGGCTCCCTGAAGAATCTCCCTATTCATCCATGTTTTCCTTCTTTTCCTGCAAACCCTTTCTACTCTACAAAGTAGATACACACAGGTGCTGCCAAACCTGTTGTAATCCTTCCTTCTCTGTGTTCACTGCGCTGTTATATACTTGAGACACACCTCTTTCAGCCATAGAGAAGTGTCGTTAATTTATATTGGAGTGTGATTCAGCATTTTGCAAAATTACATTTTCTAGATAATTCTTGAGGTAGACAATGTTTGTACAAGCTGCTCAAAGGGAACTGCAGGATGTTGCTAAAGAGTGAATTAAAAAAAAAAATTTGTTGGACAACATACAAAAGTTGGCAGAATAGTGAAGGACAGGTTGTATTTTCTGCTGTCTGTCTAGAGCAAGAAGTACAAGAACAGAGGCACTTAAGAGGCTCAGGAAAACTGTGAAAAGGGCACTGTAATGGTTATGGAGCAACCACAAGGGCTATGGAACTCAGGACAGTAATTTATATACAACATAATGGTTACTTTCACAACTTGCCTCAAGCTATCAGCATGTATAAAACCTGGATTGAAGTTAAAAATCTTTTATAGAGTGTAAAAGAGATGAAAGAACTGAAACATTTGTCCGATGGGAGAACCACCTCTGATGATCAGATTACCTCCTATTGTAATGCTCTATATAGAGTTTCCTGTCATGTGATACAACAAATTTTATGATTAAAAAATGAATGAGAATTAGAGGGAGACTTAAAAACACATGTAGTTTGAGAAGTGGAGACTAAACCAGAGGGCGCAGGACAAGAGGGTTTGATATATTTTTATTGAGGGCCTATGCTACATGGGGAGCTGAAGGGTATTGATTATGATGATGAAAAACCAATGTAGGCCAACCCATGTCATTACAGGCCTTTTCCACACCACTTTTCTTCTTCCATCTCTATTTCAAGATGAAGGGCAGAATGTTAGACGGACCCATACATGCCACACGCTATGGTTTACCCATAATCTGTACGGGGTGTTTGCGCTTTCAGATGTGCACGGCCCGTACAAACGTCCGTACGGGTTTTTTCGCCTAATTATTAAACATACATATAAATCGATCGTCTTGTGCCACTACCATAGCTGTAATTTGCGTCATTTTTAATGTTATTTGCAAGAGAGTTAGCTTCCGTTTCCGATCTTTAGTAATGGGAGTATCCGCGTTTATTTTCTGTGAATTTTTAAAATCGCAATCAATCGGCATCGAACATGCGGCCATTTTCGCTCTAATTTTAATGGATTCTGACTCCGATGCTATGACAAGGAGATCTTTGTCTTTATTAGCGCTAATATCGGTTCTCAGAATATGGGTGATGGCAGAGATGGAAACGAAAGTAGAATGTCATTGCTAGTATGTATAATTTTAGGGGTTAGGATTAGGTTTATCGGAAAGGTTTAGGATTACGGCCGAATCTCACTGCTGACGAGGGCGTTTGTTGCTTTGCTACTGATGATGGGTGTAACGAAAAGATCGTCATTTGATTTGTATTGGTCAAATGACTTTCATTGAGATGCAAAGGAAAAGGACTCCTCGTTTGTCAATTTTTTTTTTAAATTAAAAAAAAATTTTTTTTTAATTAAAAAAAAAAAATTTTAAAATTTTTTTATCGTTTTTTTCATCTTTCCATACCTCTCTTCCTATCACATCTAACATGTACACAAACAAATTTTATATCATCAGATTCATCATTCATTTATTTCTATACAGTCCAAAAATTAAAGCAATTGACCAAAAAACTATAGAATTTACAAGTCATCCACTATAAAAAAAAGGGGGTGTTGTGAAAAAGAATGCAGCTGCAGGGTACATTTTTTCTGGAAAACAATGCAGCGTGCTAAAGGATAAGGTCCTATCAAACACAGGATTTCCTGGTCTGTTAGTGGTAATTAAACGCAGAAATAGACTAAATGATGACATGATCACATCATTTTTACAGTGCAGAATAAACTCAGACAAATATTGTTTGAGTTTTAAAATAAATGAAGACCTGTTTTAAAAGGCAAAGTCCCCTATGATGCCTCTATGATGCAGCTGTAATTGAATATTTTTTTACACGAATTAACTCTTTTGATACGTTTTTTCTGTCTTTTTTTGTACAGGTTTTGCTGGTCTTTGTACAGGGTTTTTGAATTATTTGTACAGGTTTTTCATCTCCGAGGTGTGGCATGTATGCTGCACAGGCCCAATTCTTAATCCTTTGAAAATAAAGTTTGTTCGTTCGCTCGTTATCTGTGGTTCTCTTAAATGTTTCTCAGATCCTTTCCTTCCTTCTTTTCCAATGGAATTATATGTCAGGTTCACGTATAGTTATTAGTTTTTTAGATTTGTTGGTAATATATGTTTCAGCCATTTCCATCTTCTCCCATGTGTTCGGGGCCTGAAAGGGGAGCAAAGAATAGTAATACTGTACCTTACCATGCATGTCCATACATGCCACATGCTATGGTTTACCCATAATCTGTACAAGGTGTTTGCGTTTTCAGATGTGTACACCTTGTACATAATTTCTGTACAGGTTTTCTAACCCATTCCCCTTATTACTGTGTCTCAGAGTTCTTTTATAAGGTCCTATTGAACACAGGATTTCCCAGTCTGTTAGTGATAATTAAGCACAGAAATAGACTAAATGATGATACCATCACATTATTTTTACAGTGTAAAATAAACTCAGACATTTATTGTTTGGGTTTTAAAATAAGTGAAGACCTGCTTCAAAAGGCAAAGTCCCCGTGCCTCATTTATAATTCAGCCCACTGTAATTGAAAATATTTTTACACGAATTAACTCTTTTCATATGTTTTTTTCAGTCTTTGTACAGATTTTGTGGGTCTGTACAGGTTTATGGATTTTTTGTACAGGTTTTTAATCTCTGAGGTGTGGCATATATGCATGTCGTAAAAAGCGACTAAGGAGGGTTGGGCATGGGGCTGGTTACCCCATCCCGTAAAAAACTTTTTACTAAAAAAAACTTCATTTCCATCTTATCATGTAACCAGTTTCCCCGTGTAGTAACTGAGGGTCTACGAAGAGACATAGACAGAATAGGACTACTTTACCCTCAGGCAATGTCGTACAATGTGTCTATTGCAAGGTTTTTGCATGGGGCAGGCAACCTCATGTACAACAACTTGACACAAAAACCACCACTGCAGGAGACCAACTACACTGGTCGTGCCTGCTTCATAAGGAGAGCAACAGGAAAATGATGATGTAATCAGTTATCTTTTCTAATGATGTAATCAGTTATGTTTTTCTAATGATGTAATCAGTTATGTTTTTCTAATGATGTAATCAGTTATGTTTTCTAATGATGTAATCAATTATGTTTTCTAATGATGTAATCAGTTATGTTTTCTAATGCCTGTGTATTTAGTGATTTCTACATGACTTTCCAGTCTATAGACACTAAAGTATTCTTCTTAGATGCTGTCCTTATGTTTCATTAACTGGTCTACACTGCGCTGGCGACCGGGTGATCCAGGATCAAACCCGGGCGAGGACATTTGAAGATTTTTTCATCTACCGGGATTTGGACTGGATTAACTCGAGCCCTGGCGAGAACATTTGAAGAAGTGTCGTTGACCAGGGACTGGCGGCTCCTGAGCCGACCCAGTTCTAATGGGTACCTCCGAAATCGGCGAGTATCTGCCTGAATGGCGAGGGACACCTGTCTCTGTGCAAGAAAAAGGAATACTCACGTAAAATCAGTCTCAGGTTAGACATACTAACCTGAGATTTCACCTCGAGTAATAGTGGGCGTACGAAAATAAAAAAATTAACTGGTCTTATGTGCTTTTTCTCCATGTCTGCAGTCCACAATTAATAACACAAAAATAATGATTTTTTCTTTCAGTAATTGGTCAGCTGCCCTCACCAAAATCATGTGAACATGGTCGGCGTATTTTCTCTGATGGAACTACATGGGAACATGACTGTAATGCATGCAGATGTGACAATGGGGAAGTCAAATGCACAAAGGTTATTCCCATCTTCATTTGTTACCTTTGTTCACTGCTTGTTTGCTAACCTGGTTTATAGAACACTTATTGTGATAAACATTTGCTAAGACAAAAAGGTAAATGTCAAGGTAATCCCATAGCAGATACTGATGTAGGGGGAGTGAAGTGTTAGAGATGAGAACCAGAAAAGTACCAGTGGAACAAGAGATGTTCCATCCAAGGTCTATCCATCTCTTCTTCATCACCATCATGTGTATCTCCAGTTCTCTTCTCCATGTGATCTTTGGTCTCCATATACCTCTCTTACCTTGGGGATTCCAGAACAAGGACTGCCTAGGATGATGATAGGAAACTCTTTACAGAGCGATACAACAGGAAGCAATCTGATCATCAGAAGAAGTCCCCCCATCCGACAAGTGTTTCGGCCCGATTACTCCTATACACTCTAAGGGGGGGGGGGCGGGCCCACTTGGGTCATGACTCCCAAGCGTCTCAGCTTCCTGTTGTCTTGTATTGAAAATGAACCCATTTCACTTATGGTAGCAACTTTTAAATTCACAACGCCAGCCGCGGAGGCAGTTGTGAAAGTAACAAAGAGAAGACAAATTATTCCGTTCGTTCCGTTGCCCTTCACAACTAAGGACACACACTGAGACATTAGCGTGCAGCCGACGAGCTCCGTGCCGCAAGCCACTGAAATTTACCTGACACTCTCCCTATAGTATACATCGCCTGTTGCCCCAGAGTCGCATCTCTTTCACTCGTACACCAAAAAAAAAACTCAGCGTTGTGGACTTAGAAAAATTTTGGTGTTTTCTGTACCGCAGCGTTTATTGTTACGATGTCCATCGTCCATCGCGGTTGTTCCACAGCCAGCCTGATGCCTTTTCAGCAGTTTCACTAAGCCTCTTCAGTGCCCTTGTTCTAGACTGTCCCTTCAGCCCCAACAGTTTCAGTAAATCATACACTGATGCAGCCACAAGCCATGACCCTTGCACTGAATCCATCGTGTCTCAGATCCGCGGCCAGATCGCTATACTTGGCCGCTTTGAATGAATGTTGCTCGTCTAATCTGGATTCAAATGGCACGGTCAGTTCAATCAGTATGACCTGAAGCGTTGCTGCAGAATGAAGCACTATATCCGGCCGTCTCCGCGATTTTCTGATACACTCTGGATATGCCCCCCATCCAGGTAGGTCTACCGCCATCTCCCAGTCGTTTGCACAGTCAAGAAGAGATGGTAAACTGCTACCAGGTTTACTCGGTTTGGGGTGTGCTGACTTTCCTGCCCTCAGAAAGTATGTGTTTGCGGTGTCTGGCAGGACTTTGCTATTCGCTTTCATTCTTGCCTGATCTATTGTCGCAGCAAGCTCATTTAGCACTTTGTTATGGCACCAGGTGTATCGCCCTTGCCCTAATGCCACCTTACACGCTGAGAGCACGTGTTCAAGTGTCTGCCTCATCATCCGACTTTCCCCATTTCACAAGGTTGGTGGCCGACGGCAGCAGGTCATACATTGATCTAACCACGAAGATGAGCCTAAGAGGTGCCATATGCCATATATCATTCCATGTCAAGGACCTCTGCAGAGCTCCTTCCCATGTGGTCCATTGGCCTTGTTGGACCTGCTGCACTGCTTTTTGCAACCTCTTATCATTCTCAGCTCCTCGTATCTCCTGAACTACCATGTCTCTGCGCTCCCTGCTTGATGCCTTGGACCACCAGCGGATGTCACCATGCCCAAATCCCTGTCTATTCATTTGTGTGTATCCGATTACCTCTCTCAGTTTGAGTGACTCTTCAGCAGCATCAACAGCTTCTTCCACTCTCCACTTCCTTCCCGTTTTCAGTGTGGGCTGAATGGACTTAACCACGTCATCAGCTGACTCGCATAGCATCATTGCAAGCCTTGCTTTTCCAACTTTGTATTCTTCAACAACTGACTTGAAGGGAAGCAGAAGTTTTGACTTTTTGCAGTACAGTGCTACATCTGACAGACCTGGTGGTACCCCTAGCCATTTTCTCATGAACTTGTTGACCTTCTGCTCTATAGCTTCCACTGTACTTGTGCTTATTTCATATATAAGCAGTGGCCACAGCAACTTCGGTATCAACATGAACTGGAGGCACCACAGTTTGAACTTTCCCAGGAGTCTGCTTTGGTCTATGATCTGTAGTCCTCTGTCTGCCATTTCTATTGTCTGTTGCACTGCCTTCGAGTCTTTTAAAGAGGCATCGTACACCCTGCCAAGACTTTTAACAGGTTCCTCAATGACAGTAGGGATTCTTTGGCTGGAAACCGTGAATATGACCTCTGCTATCTTCCCTTTCCTGACTGATAGGCTTCTCGACTTCTTGGGTTTGAAGCTCATTCTGCACCAGCTGACTAGTTCATCCAGGCGTGCTAACATCTTGCGGGCCTGATGTTCATCTGATGTCAGAATTGTTGTGTCATCCATGAATGCTTTGAGCGGTGGCATGTGACACATTCCACCGAGCTTTGGGCCTATAGCCATTCCTTCAGCCGCATTGAGGATTACCTGCATAGCCATGACGAATAGTATCAGAGAGATGGTACATCCCATCGCAATTCCAACTTCAAGGCCAATCCACTTCGTTGTGTAATCTCTGGTTGAAAATCTGACAGAAAACCCTGCGAAATACAGCTTCAGCATTGCTGCAATCTCTTGTGGAACATGATACATTTCTAGGGCCTGCCACAACATCTGGTGTGGAACGGATCCATAAGCATTTGCTAGATCCAACCAGATTACATGGAGGTTTGTTCTGTCAGACTTTGCCTTTTGGATTGCTTCCCAGATCATTGCGGCATGCTCTAGACATCCTGGTGTACCTGGGATACCTCCTTTCTGAATTGTAGTGTCAATGTACCCATTTGCCAGGAGGTATGTAGTGAGTCTTTTCGCCATTACTGAGAAGAATATCTTCCCTTCCACATTGAGTAGTGAGACTGGCCTGAACTGACTGATGTCTGTGGAATTCTGTTCCTTCGGGATGTAGACTCCGTTTGCCTTTCTCCATTCCTTGCTTACGAGTTGGGTTTTCCACGCATTCTTCAGTAAACGGAGCAGTCGTTTGAGAACCTCAGGGCATCTTTTATACACCACATATGGAACACCATTAGGACCTGGAGCTGACTTGCACCGAGCTTTCTGGACAATGCTTTCTACCTCTTGCGCAGTTGGGGGCTTGGTGTTAAATTCAGCTCCTGGCTTACCCGGCCATTTAAGGCCTGCCATGCTGCTGAGCGGCTCATCTTTGCGACCATCTGAATATGTCATTCTAAGGTGTTCTTCCAGGTCTTCTTTCCTGATGTTTAGCGTACCCGACCGTGGCTGCTCAAACAGTTCTTTGGCAAACTTGAAGGGCTCCCTAAAGAATCTTTCCCTATCCCTTCGAGTCTTCCTTCTCTTCCTGCACAACCTTTCTGCTCTACAAAGGGCATTATGTTGGCCTTTCAGGTGCTCCCAAACTTGCCGTAACCCTTCCTTCTCTGTGGCAACTGCGTTCTTGAACAGTTTTCGGGCATGCTTCTTCTGTTTCCTGATTTCTTCTATTTTAATTTGTCTTCTACTTTTCCGTGGTGGGTTACTTTCCCTTGCCTCCCTCACTCCGAACACTTTGCGACAGTGCAGATATATTATGTCGCCGAAGATTTCCAGCTTCTTCTCCAAAGTTAGCTGCTTCAGGCTGTTATCCAACTCTTTTGCCAAGGCTTCGTCCAGCTGTTCCCAAAGCCCTTTTGCCATGGCAGGTGGAAACTTTATTGCATCTCTCTTCCCGTCCAAGAAGTGTGTGAGATCATCATCTGGCAGATCAACTTGAATGTACTCAGCACTGTGGATTGACTCCTGGCTGCGTTCTTCTAACGTCTTATCTGTCGAGACAGAGCGCTGTTGATCTCCCCCTGATGACCTCCCACACCCCTTTTTCGTTCTGTGGATTTTCATTCCTCTCTGAGTAGAGAATTCCCTACCACAGGCACATGGAAATTCCAGCCGTTGTTCAGAGTTCGAAGTCCGTGTAACGGGTCTGGTCGATTCCATTGAGGCGCCTGTGGATTCATCATCCTCCCCCTCTTTCGGTGAATCCTGGGGGCATCTATCTTTTTTGGGTCCTGTAGCAATTGAATACAGCTTATGGGGTGCTAACCCGGTCAGCCAGTTTCTAGTAATGCTATCAACAGATTTCATCAATGTGTGTGTGTCCTATCCCCATCTCCAGCATCTTCTTCTCATCTCTTGTTCCACTGGTACTTTTCTGGTTCTTGTCGTCAGTTCCATATGAGTAATCTTATCATACCACTTCAATCCCTCTATTCTATGCAAGCACCCATTTATGAAAGTGTAGCTTTTTGGTTGTTGTTCTCCATGTTTGAGAGCGAAACAATAGGACTGACTTGACATTTGAGTTGAAGATTCTGAATTTTGTGTTGGACTTGATTTCTCTTGATCTCCTTATATTTCCTAGTACAATGAAAGCTCCTCTAGCCTTTTGTATTCTCCTTTTGATGTCATTGTCTGTCCGTCCAAGAGTATCTATATTGCTGCCAAGATATATGTATGGTTCTACATCTTGTAGTAGTGTTTCTTCAAGCTCAGTATTGTTATTGTTTCCTGTCATTTGTATACTAAATGTTTATTCAACTTTGCAAAGCAAAAGGCAGACTACAGATTTGTCCTTTGGAGTTTTAGAAACCTTTCTGACACAGTTGTAAACATCGATGTGCCTATTTCATGAAGTTAATGTCAGCCAATGACAGCATCTAAAGCTGGAAAACTATTTCAGAAGTTGTCGTTTAACTAAGGCTGCTGAGCTTTTCCCTCTTTTGCAGCAATACTGTACCAAGTTGAAGAGTCCTTGGTATTATCTACACTGTAGATCTAGGCTTTTCCTGTGGCTTTTCTGCCATTCCGAAACGAGTTGAGTAGAAGTCATGAGCTCCAGTTTCTCCAGCTTGGCTTGCATTTAAAGGATCATCACGTCTGTCCCAAACTAGGAGGAAGAAGTGTGTGGCATACTGTGCATTCCATCCAAGGTGCTTTCCAAATATGCAGAGGTAAAAAACTGTGCTCTGGTTCTGGGCTCTCCCAAGGAATTATCACATCCAACACAGAGCCACTTCTCAGCTCCCCCTGCCTATGATGGAGTCTATAGTGAGATCCTCCTGCATGCAGGCAACCAGATAAAAGCCAGAGTTACGTCTGGGGCTCATGTGATGGCTCCAAGCTTAGTGTGCAATGGTGGGTTCTCAACATGTTTCACCACAGGGGGAATCCCTGGAAGTGTGTGGATGATTTCAAGAGTCAATGAGGGTGTAATTAGCTTCATAGACAGAGGTTCATATCCAATGCATTGTGCATAGCTGGTCATCATATAAGGATGACTCCAGATATGCCCCATTGCATATATTCCAGAAGTTAGAAATTGATATACATTTACCGTATTGAAGACAATATGTTTTTGAAAGTAACTATGACACAGACTTCATGTATGTTAACAAGTAAGAAAGCAGTCCTGTAGCTTGGCTGGCCTTCAGGTGACAGGCAGGACATGAAAAGGCAGAGGATAAGTTTGTTGTGTCAAGACATTGAGACTTCCATCCAGAAATTTCAGGCACTTAATGTACAGTGAAGCTGAGAAGAAAATTAGCACTGAATGCCTTTTAAAGCATGCACCATATTTTACAGTAACACCCTAGTGGTGTATGTGGCAGTACCGCAAAACAAATTAATATTTCTAAACATTCTTCTAAAAGGCAGAGGATAAGTTTGCTATGTCAAGATATTATGAGACGTTCATCCAGAAATTTCAGGCACTTAATGTACAGTGAAGCTGAGAAGAAAATTAGCACTGAATGCCTTTTAGTGCTTGCACCATATTTTATGGTAACACCTTTGTGGTGTCTGTGGCAGTACTGCAAAACAGATTAATGTCTCTAAAAATTCTGTTTATTTTAAAATTAATCTTTATTATATATTATTGTCTAAAATTAAAAGTTAAAATTCTATAATTAATAAAACTTTCTTTAACACCGAAATTGAAAACTTTATAAGTCAAAAATATATGATTCGCTAACATCAATTTTTAATAAATATTTGAAAATTTCATTAATATATCATTGTCATAATGTCGTGATAAAGACAATGCAGAATGCAACTATATAATACCATCTCGGTTATTATATTACAGTGGCCTGTCTATCATTCACTTATCACCATTCAGCTCCCTAAGGAGCATAAAGCCTTCTACAAACACGTCAAGTCTTTGTGTCATGTGCTACATCTATAATAGAATACAAATATCTTGTCTGTGCAACTGATGCTTCACACTGTCTTGGGTCATGCCATGCACAACAATGACACAGTGTTCAAAAATTTTAGTTTTCAGAAATTTTCAAATTTTATACTGGGGATGACCTGTACTATGCTAAAACTAATTCACAAATAAACACTATGATACCACTTATGATACCAATTTTGAGAGGTTGTTTTTGTTTGTGTTCAAACAGTTTTTTCTGTGAATATTCGTTCCTTAGGTAAATTTAATATTGGTTAACCCTAGGTAAATTTAACATTGGTTAACCCTAGGTAAATTTAATGTTAAAAGAAGGAGAAAACAAAGAGTGGAGTTAAAAAGTGAAGAACTGTCATCTAAAATATGTGGTCATTTATCCATAAGTTCATTCTCCAGGGTCAAATTGTATTTTATAAGGAGAAAACACTGTTTATTTTTTTCTCACCCACTTAGTTAATATAAACAATGATGTGCTGTATGTATGATCCTTCTGTTTCAGATGTGGTGTGGTCCAAAGAACTGTTTTGTTCACCCAAATATTACCACCCCAGTGTTCCCATGTGAGAGTCACCAAACATGTGTGGTGCAGACTCACATGACCTGCCTGACTCCACCCTGTCTGCCGTTTGGGGAGTGCCGGGACATTGAGACTGTCAAGGACATACCAAACCCAGGCTCTGAATGGACATGCATTCCAAACCATGCTCATTTAGGCAGCAACTGTGCCAAAATCATACTCATCTTTGATAAATCAAAAATGCCTCTGGTAAGTTATATAACTTTTCACCTATCTTCTTTTTTCTTTGTCCTAACCAGCGGCACTTGGGCTTCAGCCCTTCAGCCCAATGACATAAACAAATTTCATGACATTGCGAGGCTGGGGAGCCTGTGGACTTTCCTTCCAACCCGGTCAGGAGCTTCACTCCTTCCCATCCACAGAGGGTTTGTGCTCAGGAGCCCCTCGGGTTATTCCAGTCCCCTGGTCGAAGGCACTACCTCAAATCTCTTCGCCAGGACTCGATTTAATCCAGTCCAAGTCTCGATCGAAGACACTCCCTCAAATATCTCACCAGGGCGCGAACCTGGATTACCCGATTGCCAGCGCAGTGTGGTAACCATTACACCAGCGCGGCTCCTTGACCTTTCTTCAGATATGATGTTCTTATTACTTATCATGCTTCATATAATTCCATTGGGTCTGTGAAGAGACAAAGAAAGTATAGGTCTATTTCTGCCTTGGGTATAATGTAGGATGCAGCTAATATGAGGTTGTTCATTGGGCTGGCAACCTCCATGTGTAAAACAAGTTGCTCCAGACACCACTGCTGCAAGAGCACATTTATGCTTTGATGCAGACTTCCTTCGAGGTGGAAAGGCTGCATGGATGGTGCCATGCTCCATAAGGAGCAAAGAGGTGAAATGATGGTAATTGCTTATGATAAGGCGTTCATAAGGCGTTCATAAAGTCATGAGATGATTCACATTACAGGCATAACCTGGAGATTTTGCGGGTTCAGTTCCAGACCACCACAATAAAGCGAATATTGCAATAAAGCTGGTCACACCCATTTTTTTAGCTTCCCAGTGCATATAAAAGCCTAAAATCATGTTTACATTATGTCCATAAAGTGCGCAATAGCACTAAGTCTAAAAAAACAACGCACTGTAAAATTAAAAATACTTTATTGCTAAAAAAAATGCTAATCTTCATCATCTGAGCCTTCAGAGAATCGTTATCTTTTTGCCTATGGAGAGCCAAAATCTGTCGGAAGAAGAAGGCACCTTCTAATAAATAAACCTGAATAATTTGAAAAATAAGCGCAATATCTTACTTACTTACTTAGTCGTTCCCCTTCTACCGTGAGGTGTAGAGGTTTGGAAGAGAGAGCGCCAGACCATTCTATCAGCTGTCTTCTTCCTGGCCTGGTTCCATTCTAGTCCTCGGTCCTTCAAAGATTGTCTAATGTTGTCCTCCCAGCGGACTCTGGGTCGTCCTGGAGGTCTGGATCCCTGGCTCTTTGTTTCCCATGCTTGTCGTGGTAGCCGATCTTCTCCCATTCTGCAGACATGGCCAAACCATCTTAGTTGGGACTGTTCTATTTGGGTCTGCAGCGGATGGGATTTTAGGCCTTGACGGATCGTCTGGTTGCGGACCATGTCTCTTCTTGTTACTTCAACCACTTTCCTCAGATACCTCATTTCTGAGGTTTGGATCTGGCTTTTGTGGGTTGTAGTCATTGCCCACGACTCGCATCCATATGTCAAGACTGGGACATAGGTGGAGCGGTATACAGCCATCTTCGTTTTCTTACCAACCTCTTTCTTGCTGAGGAATCCACGATTTATGGCCTGAAAAAGTCTCCCAGCCGCTGCTTTTCGAGTGGCCAATTCTTCTTTGATGCCTCCCTTTCGGTCTATAATAGCTCCGAGATATTTAAAGTGGTCGACCTGCTCCAGGACCTGTTCTCCCAACTTAATCTGATGTTTTCTTTCTTCTCGTGATATCACCATGGATTTTGTTTTAGAGCTGCTTATGACCATCCCTCTCTTCTCCAGCTCTTCCTTCCAGACTTGCACGTTGGATTGGAGATGTGCCTCTGATTTAGCAATCAGGGCAACATCATCAGCAAATGCCAGCTCCGAAATATAGACCTGTCTCATCTTCCAGTACCCCACTGAATACTTTCTTGTTCTCTCCTTACATGCCTTGATGACATCGTCCATAAGGAGTATGAAGAGGTAAGGTGATAGGATATCACCTTGTCTTACACCAGTGGTGGTTCTGAACTCTTCTGACTTATGGTTTGCTGTCCTCACATAATTTCTGCAAGACTTGTAGAAGCTCTGTATAGCATGAATCAGAGGTGCTGGAATATTCTTCCTTGCCAAAACAGTCCCAAAGTTTGCTCCAGGGGACCCTGTCAAACGCCTTTTCCAGATCTATGAAACAAAGATGGATCTCACTCTTATACTCAAGGGCCTTTTCACTCAGCTGTCTGAGTGTGAAGATTAGGTCTTGAGTACTTCGGTTTGCTCGGAATCCGCACTGGACCTCATCCAATTGTGGCTCAGCTAGGCGTCGGAGTCTCTGCTCTAGGATTCTAGAGTAGATTTTACCAGGGACACTGAGAAGGGATATGCCTCTATGGTTTCCACATTGTCGATTGTCACCCTTTTTGAAAATTGGTGTTATGATGGCAATCTCCCAATCCTTTGGTATGGTCTTGTTGCACCATGCTGCCTGTAGGACCTTTAAGAGTAATAGGTCGCCTGATGCTCCCATGTACTTAACCATTTCTGGTGTTATACCATCATGCCCTGCTGCTTTGCCCATCTTGATTTTCTCTAGTGCTGCCCTCAGTTCTTCCATCTTTATGTCATCTTCACCATCATTAGTTTTCTCTTCTGTGCTAGTGGTTATCATTTCTGATGCTTCATCATGCTCACCATCGGGGCAGTAAGCAATTTGCCTTGCTTGTCCTTTATAAATTTGAGAGGGCATTGTTTTTCTTTCCTCATGTTCTTTAGGGTCTTATAGAACAATTTCTGGTTTTCTTGTGCATCTTTTTCTAGCTTTTCTCCAAATTCTTCCCAGGACTTCTGTTTTGCTGCTAGCACTTTGTTCTTTGCTTCTGTTCTGAGTGTCACATATTCTCTATATTTTTCCATTTGTCCTGTTGTGTTTTTAGCTCCTAAGTATTGTTTCCATGCCATTTTCTTCTCTCTTATTTTCTCTTTGACTTCCTCTGTCCACCAAGGTGTCCTCTTTCTCTGGTTCCCAAGTCGGACTTCACCGCATGCTTCTGCAGCAGCTGTCTTTATGATATCCTTGAATTTATTCCAGAGGGTTTCCAAGTCATCAGGTCGTTCTTCTGTGTTGCTCACTGCTGTAGCAATAAGCCCCTGATATCTGGTCTTAATTTCTGGCTCTCTCAGCTTGTAGGTCCTAATGCTCATTTCTCCTGCTCGTTTACTTGGTTTCTTGCGTGATGTTGGGCAGTTCCTAGGCTGAGCAACTCTTTCAGTTGTTCGTTTGATTGTTAGCAGGTAGTGATCACTTCCAATCTCTGGCCCCCTCCAGACTCTTGCATCTCGGACATATCTGAATGAGCTTCTCCGAACAATGGCATAGTCGATCACTGACTTCTCATTCTTGGTTGGTTCACATCTAGTGTATGCATGTATGCGCTTATGGGGGAACTTTGTGTTTGTAATGATCAGATTCTGCTCACTGCAGAATCTAAGGAGTCGCTTTCCATTGTCATTGAGAGTATCTTCTCCATATCTTCCGATAACTCCACCCCATCTAGCATGGTCATTTCCAACTCTGGCATTAAAATCTCCAAGCATAATAACTTCATCTAGGCAGTCATCCACTGTCCTTTGAAGCAGCTCGAAGAATTCCTCCTTGACCTCTGCTCTCTCATCCTCATTTGGCCCATACACTATGACCAGGTTGACTATGGTTTCTCCTTCTTTTAGTTTTACAACCATAATGCGCTCTGAGACAAAGTTCCATCCCTTGATACTATCTTTTTGATTTTGGGCCACAATGCAACCCACGCCCCCTTTAGCTCTTTCAGATATGGGTACACCACTGTAGAGCAACGTGTTGCCATCGAGATCCATGACTCCTTGTCCTTTTTTCTTCGTTTCCGTTATAGCCAGGATTTCTAGTTTTGCTTTCCTCATCTCTTCCACCAGCTCCTCTTCCTTCCCATTTATACTTCTTGTGTTCCAAGTTCCATAAGTCATAGTCCGTAGTCCGTTCCAGTTCGTCGCCTTTAGAATCAGTCCGGTTTTCTCTCTTGTAGTTCGCGTAATCATGATTTAAAGCAAACAGGTGATTGGCCTGTTGTGCCTTTGCATGGTGGAGGGGCTGCCTCCTTACGGCCTCCATGCAGGCCGCCCTCCTCCTTTTTCATCCGGGCTTGGGACCGGCATTGGCGGAGTTTCTGAACTCAGTGTTTGTTATGTATTGTGTTCAGTGTGGAAATAGATTATAAATTAGATCTGAAGTAGGAGGTACAACCTTCTTGTTTCAGGGACCGTGGTCCTAAGTTATTGAAGCAGCACCTGGTCTGAGTTTTGCTGAATCCAGAGGCTGACAGCATACTCCTTGGTCCAGATAGCGACCAGTGAGGTGTCTCCAGAACACAGTGAAGCAATCGAGCAGAGGAGTCTTTTCCTGCCGCCATCACGAAAGATAAGCTTCTGTGGCCAGAGTAGCTCAACATTATGTGCCCCCCTCAAAAATTGACATTATATTAAACACAGATACTATTTCCACGATAATCAAACACTTGAAGTCATGATGAAAAACAACAACCAAGCTTGAACAAAACCAGTATTACCTCATATTACTACTTCCCAAATTACACACATAGAATAATAATAATAAAATATGTCAATACAAAGTTCATATATATAAACTGTGTACATACTACTTGTAATTACATTTGATTGTGATTCCTGGTTCACTGTGTAGTTGAATCAGGATACCCATTATTGAAAGGATTAATACATATATTTTTAAACTTAAACACTTGACTCATTTAAGATAGTCTTATAGAGTGTTATATGTGTGTGAGTGTCACAGTGTTGTAAAGTGTTGTGGAATAAATTAAATTGTTTATCTGTATGTTGTTGTTGTGACTTACACTTCATCATTTTCATAACCCTAGACATTTAACGTAGTCATCACAATATTCCAGAATAATTCTGACTGAGGTATAAATGTGGTAGCAAGTAAGGTCATTTGTAATACACCACACTTATTAGATACAGATACCTTCACAGCTGATCTCAGTCAGTACACTAAGTCCGCTATAAATATTTATAACATCCCACTTTACCACAGTGACACTTCCTTTTCTGTTAATCTGCAGCATTCTGCTTACTTACTTAGTCGTTCCCCTTCTACCATACAGAAATTACGCATGTTTCATATATTTTTAATTTAGTGTTTTTCTGTACAGGGAAGATTTTGAGATGTTGTTTAGATTGGCGAAGGCTATTCTGGCTTTATTCGTTCAGTTACTGATGCCATTGCTTGTTCCGCCATCTGATGTTACTATGCTTCCTAAGTATGCAAATGTGCTTGTATTTTCTAGCTCTTTGTCCCTGATTTTTATGGGAGGTTGATAAGAATCTTTTTCTTATTAATGATGTCCACCAAATGATAAATATAAGTGGATGGAAGCAGACATCATCATCATCAGTTGATAAACTCTTAATACAAGACCCTTGCCCTGAGCAAGAGACATGCTGAGAAATCTGAAGCTCGCTCGAACATCACCAGAGTTAAATACTGTGTTGTTGTGTTGCTCGTGGTTCGAGTATGGAATGTCAACTTGACCTACGCAGTGGTGTGTAGACATAGATGGAGTGTATAATGTGCGAATGATAGGAAGAGTTCGTGGTGTTGACAAATGTTCTTTTCTCACACTCATGTATGGCTGGAAGTCATCGACACCAACGACTGTGTACCTTTACTAAAGTTTAATTGGACGTACACACTCGACAGCACATATAGTGACAAATCACAGGTTGGCATAATACATCATGGTACAGTGGATAAATGGTCTTGCAATGTTATGTTACATGGGCACTCATGTAGAATAATAGTATAATGGACTGTCAGTAGCCAAGCACTCAGTATTGCCCATATATATATATATCAACTGAGTTTACTGACAAAGCACGTCAGATTATAAACAATATCCAAGATGGCTTCTAGACCTAATCTCGTCTAGCGAAGATTCCTTAACATAATGTCCAGCACAGATTTTTCCATATAATTATATTGAACCGCTAGCAATGGGTTCTCATGTGTAGCAGTGATCTCTGGACTAATCAAGCGATAATACGGGCATCCCTTTTCTCTTCTTGAAAGTCACTACATGTTTGGTTCCAAGATGGCTTCACTCGTGAGCTGTCACTCACGTTTGGATACAGATAATGAATCTGTCCTAAAGTTAGTCATTCATTAAACATTTCATTGCTCTGTAGATTTGATCATGAACAATTGACTGCATTCTACAGGATATAGTGCTGCTAGGAATCAGAATCGTTTTTTTTTTCATCTAGTTAGATGTATCCTCTCAGACGTACAAATCATCCCTATCGAAAAAAACGGTGGCTTCGTACGAGAGTTCAAAAGAGTATCTTTATTACCTTGGTTTTCAGAAATATGATTTTGCCATTCCTTGGCAATAAGAATGAACACTGGGGTAAAGCATACACGATAGGTCTAGATGACTATCACTTTCCCCAAAAACCACTGAGATCACTTTTTTTCCCGGCGTCAAGCCGACATAGAAAAAAAACACAGCCCATCATCAGGGCGAAGCCAAAAACACACCTCTCTCGCGACACATCCGCCGAACAGCCTTTGACCTCTCTAGAGACAACAGAACATATAGTTCGACTTAGATATGTAAAGATATACAGATATAAGACAGATTCGTCCTACACAGACAAACAATACACATAAATTCAGGCCATAGATATTCTGAAGCAAGAACAATCTATTACTACCCAAACAAAGAATAAATCGCAGTAAAACTGGATTCATCCGCGGAGTTCGATCGAAAGAGACGGCACAACTTTCAAGGGAAGTAACTCAATAATGACTTTCCCTTAAGCACTAAAAAATATCTATTTTGTTTACAAAATATTTGCGAACATAACAAGTATACCAATGTATAATATTGTAAGATATCAAAGACTGCACGTAACAGTCTTACCACACCTCCCGGGAAAAAAAAAAATGGAACATTTTTTTTTCTTTTTGAAATACATCTAGGAGCAACGTACAATAGGCTCACAACGCATGAATAATGCGCAGATGAAAATATCAGGAATACATATAACGCCTAATATGAGGCTAAGTCGACTTATGGAGCGACTGGTGAGAATGTGTCTCATAAACTGAGAGAAATTATTTCTCTATAAGTATATTTTTCCAGGAAGGTGTCATCAAAGTATAATACAATTCTGGCAATTACACGATGCCTAAAAAATTCATACCATCATTTCGTATTAGATATCTTACATTTATGATTTATGAAGAAAAAATCATCAAAGCACAGCGGTGAATAAACATCAATGAACCGCTATGTAGTGATACAATCATTATATTATTAAATTACAAATTTGTATCTATCATGATATAGAAAAGGAACTACTATAGAACTAGACATATCAAGAAGTCTAAGCCCTAATAGTTATGTGGAATCATGTGGGCATCTTGACAGAATGTCTGCCATCACATTATCTGATCCACGAATAGCTCGCACAGAGAAATGAAAAGGTTGAAGAGCAATTGCATATCGAGTAGACCTCGAGCTCTTCAAATTCTTACTCTGTATAGCAGTAAGAGCTTTTTGGTCGGTTTCTACTATGAAATGTGCGCCCAGAAGGAATCTCTGTAGTTTGAGGATCGACCAAACCATAGCTAATAGCTCACGGTCTAAAACCGAATAATTCCTTTCTGCCGCATTAAGTTTTCTGGAAATATACATTACAGGATGCAGAGTTCCAGAGTACTCTTGCATTAGTGCCGCTCCAATCCCAGTGGATGAAGCGTCACTACGAAGAACGAATGTTTTATCTTTAGTGGGTAGCACTAAAATAGGTGGTGTTGAAAACAATGTTTTAATCTTATCCAGAGAGCATTGGCATTCCTGAGACCAGTGGACCACATTAGGCGAACCTTTCTTTAGAAGTGTTGAAAGAGGTGCCATGATAGAGGATAGATTCTGAATGAATCTGCCATAAAATTGAATAAGACCTAACAGACTTCTCACCTGTTTTTTAGTCTTAGGGATTGAGATGTTAAGTATCTTACTAGTATTATGGTCCTCTGTCTTTAGGAAACCATGACCAACTCGGTGGCCTAGGAAAGAAATTTCGCTAAAACCAATATAGGCTTTAGAGGGTTTCGCTGTCAGGTTGTGCTCGCGCAAAGTAGACAGCAATTCATCTAACCCTGAATAGTGATCTTCCCAAGTATCGCTGAAAAGACAGATGTCGTCAAGATATGCAATGACATCTGACCGATAAGATAGGATTCGGCGCATCATGCGTACGAATGTAGCTGGTGCGTTCATAAGACCGAAAGGCATAAAATTCCATTGGAACAAACCTCTAGGTGTTGAAAAAGCCGTGAGAGGTTTGGCGCGTTCAGATAAAGGAACTTGCCAATATCCTTTAGACAAATCAAGTTTAGTGAAAAAATGAGATTTGGAGAGTCGAGTAAGTAGTTCTTCCAGTAAAGGCATAGGTTCAGCATCGAACTTCGTTACCTGATTCAATTTTCGATAGTCAACGCAAAGACGTATGTTATTGTCTTTTTTACGCACAATAACCATCGGCGAAGAATATGCAGAGGTGGATGGTTCGATTATTTTCAAATCTATCATCTCATCCAACTCTTTCTCGACCTGTGCTTGAAAATGTATAGGTATAGGATAAGGTCTAACCCTAATAGGAGTATGGTCAGTTAGAACAATGTCATGTTCAATGACATTCGTTTGTCCAGGGATGTCAGTGAGTACATCCTGAAATGTTTGCAACATAGTTGAAACTTGTCGCTGTTCTCCTAGAGACAAATCAGGAGAGACAGTAACGTTCTTCCATGATTCACTAGAATGAAGTGGGATCATTGGAAGAGGAAGATTTACATCTGAAAAACTTGTTTCCTCATCCTGTATCACGGACAGTGATGAGTAATAATGACCATGTTGTACTGGAGAATTGTCCGTTGCTTGGAAAATGGGTTGCAAATAATCCGGACGTTCATGGAATTCAGTAAGCATATTGATGTGGAAGGTTTTATGCTTCCCATCAATATCGACAATATAGTCGACATCGGAAATTTTCGATATTATATCGTACGGACCTTTCCAAGAAATAAGTAGTCTGTTTTCCCTACAAGGTAGTAATACAAATGCTTTGTCACCAGGACAAAGTTGTCGTAAGCATCTCTTCTTATTGGCAAATTGCCTTGCCTTCTGTTTCGCAAATTCAGAAGAAGAAGTTGCTAATTTGCATGCTTCGATAATCTTTTGTCTCAACGCGATGACATATTCGTAGGATGACTTTGTGTCATCGTCAATATTGTCAGATGTTATGAGATCGTGAAGCAACGACATAGGGCCACGCGGACGCGCGCCAAAGACGAGTTCAAAGGGAGAAAATCCTGTATGTTCATTGGGTACCTCTCTGTAAGCGAAGAGGGCCGCAGGTAAAACTCTGTCCCAGTCTTGAGGATGATCCTCAGTTATCTTCCCTAGTAAGTTTTTAAGTGTTCTATTAAGGCGTTCGACCATACCATTAGACATTGGATGGTAGATACTACTTAAAGATCTATCTATCTGCAGAGTAGACATTACTTGAGACATGGTATCTGATATTAGTTGGGTGCCATGGTCTGACAATATCTCTCCGGGGAAACCCAAACGAGAAAATATAAGCCAAAGAGCATCTGCAATATCAGCAGTAGTAATGCTCTTCAGAGGAATAGCCTCTGGCCAACGTGTGCACATATCAACACATGTCAAGATAAACTGATGTCCTCTGGCAGACTTGATCTTAAATGGACCAATAATGTCTATGGCCATTTTTTGAAACGGCCGAATAGGAATGTCCGCCGCCTGAATGGGTGCAGCATGCCGTGGACCTTTGGATTTAACTTCCTGACATACTTTACAAGATCGACAATAAATCCGTATGTCCTTGTTTACCAATGGCCAAAAGAAAGCCGCAAGGACTCTTGACTTAGTACGGGAAAAACCCATGTGTCCAGCACACTGAGAGTCGTGAGCGTGCTGCAAAATTTTAACTCTCAAATTCTTGGGAACCAGGATTTGAGAATGACTTGACGTAATGGAGTCTTGAACCATACGTACAAGTACGCCATTCTTCTTTGTAATCCACGATTTACGACTTGTGTCTTTATTCGGATCACCTTTAGTTGCAAGAATGAAGAATTTCTTCAGAGTGGGATCATCTTCTTGCTGTTTTATAAACGAGTCACGAGAAATTACCAAGGGATCATCTTGGTTATGCACTTCATTATCTTCAGTAGATGAAGTTTGAGGCATATTAAGAGCCTGAGCTCTAGTGACTACAGCGTTAGCAATCTGCATGTTTTGCCTTTCCCACGCGGAAATTTGTTGCGGAGTGCATTCTTTGACTCCATGAATGCGACCGATGATGAGGTCAGCGATCGGATTCGGGAGAGAAGACATGCGTGTACATCTCCTGTAAAGAAAGGAGTAGCAATCCTAATGATAGCAGTAGAGTATTTCTCTAATGTGCCGCCAAATGTTACACATTTGACTACTTGTCCAGTGGCACGGGAAGGATCTACGAGTGACTGCCTAACACCAATTGTGGTGCATCCAGAATCAAATAGCACAGAGACTGGATTGTTATTCACTAAACCCTTATGTAAGACAAGAGAACCTCTTCCATCATGCGCGACTGATGCCGGAAGAGCAGGAAGAGGATGGCCACAGCTTAAAGTAGACACTGTGGTTGGCTCAAATAACGTTTTGCATTGGGGGCACTGAGATGCTCTCCCAAAATCAAAAGCGGCACATGCCATATTACTAGCATCATTATTATCTTTACTCTGTTTATAGGCTTCATGGGACTCTTGTTGTGCAGAGTTTGCCTGAAAATGTGGTTTATGTCTTTTGTTTTGAGATCTACCTCGGTTATTATCACCTCTGTAGTTATTGTTACCTCTATTGTAACCCCTATTTGGGTTTGAGTCATAGTTCCCTTGGTTACCATTATCATATTCATTATAATGAGTATCTCTGTAATTATGATCTTGTTGACTCCAAGACGGATAACCCTGATAGTTTCTATAATTACTTCCTCTACGGAAATTCCTATAATTATGACCACCCCTGTGTCGAGAGCTATCAGCTCGTCTCCAGTTCTTTGAAGAAGAACCCTGAAATGATTGGTTACCTTGGTTTTGATAACTATTATGGTTACCTTTTTTATCAAATCTGTTTTGAGGTCCCTGAAATCTGTGTGAATAATTGGGATTGTATGGTGTTGCTGAAGCAACTGGCATACCCTCCTTAATCTTAGTGTTGCCAAAAGTCACGTCGGGGTGTGCAGTGACATATTGGGAACAATATTCTTCCATTTCCTTTAGAGATTTGGGTTTACGCTCATGTATAAATTCCAGGAATGGTTTGTTAACACATGACATAATCTTATCTCTGAGCAACAAATCCATAAGTCCTTCATACGTTTTTTTCTGTTTTGGAAAGCTCAATCCAACGATCAACTGTGAGACGTGCCTTTGCAGTGAATTCTGAGAATTCTACACCTGTCTCAGGCACCATCGTCTTAAACAAAAGGCGATAGCCTTCCTCACTTAGCTGGTATTTTTTTTATCAAAGCCGCCCTAATGACATCATAATTATCCTTATCTGCTTCTCCTACAAGGCATAATCTAGTCAAAGATTCACCTTTCAAGTTTTCTGCTAATTGATTAGCGTATTGTGATTTATCCACATTATGTGTACGACAAGAACGTTCAAATCTATCCAGCCAGAATGTAATATCGTCACTGGACTGATTGAACGGTGGAACCTTAACCTTGTAAGTAGAAGGTTTACCATTACCACTAGATGCCTGATTAACATTAATCATACTTGTCAATCTCAATTTCTCTAACTCAAATTCATGTTCTCTTATTGCTTTTTTTTTTCTTCAGCCTCTCTGTCTAATCTTTTTTGTTCAGCTTCCCTGTCTAATCTTTTTTGTTCAGCAGCAGCTTCTCTTTCTAATTTTTTTTGTTCAGCTTCACTGTCTAATCTTTTTTGTTCAGCAGCAGCTTCTCTTTCTAATTTTTTTTGTTCAGCTTCAAATCTCCTTTGCTCCACCTGCATCTGCAATTTCTTTTGTTCAGCAGCAGCCTCAGCTTCTCTTTCTAATCTTTTCTCTTCAGCCAGAGCTTTTCTCTCTTCTGCAGCTAATGCTTTGTCATATTGAGCAACTGCCCATTCTTCTAATTGTTGACCAGTCTTATCAAGGGCTTTCCCTTGTATAATGAAGTATTCTAATGTAGACATGGTGTCTAACAATAATACTAATCACCTGAAACAATAATAATACCACAAGTTCTTAATGACTTGATTAATCAGTATACTATCCCAATATCTGTGGGTCACAAGCCTTAATAAGGTCTTGTATAACAGTAATAATAATCAGGTACTGGTTTATACCATAACCCAAGTGCAGTGCACAGGCAATTGTGTCTTATGAAATATACCTATATAAAACATATGTCAACCAACAGAATACATAAAGTACAAATAGGACTGACAATACGAAAACGTTTGCAGAAATCAAAATAAATCAAATAGGGAAATCAATGAAAATAATCACTGAATCTGCAAAGAATAACAACACAAATGACGTCACAGTATATGAATATAAATTGTGAATAGAACTGAAAGATAGAAAAGGGTAGACCAACAAATTACAAACAATTCAAAACAAAACTAAAGAACAAAGAAATATTACAAAAATAACAATAATTACAGACTTCACAGCTAACACAAAAGCAACAGTTGTCGCAAGCAAATTTTCAATCAAGAAAATTGCACCTATAGAAAACGCCCACAACGGACCCTCTATGACGTGGGATATTCTGTTGTGAGGACGCCGCCCAACCTTAAACACAACCCGCTGACATATAAAACTAACATACTATACAAACAAATAACATGTAACATATCATAAATACATATATCATGTGTGTAATGTGTTGCAAAATAGGCTCAGTTTTACAGTAATGGCAAAGTTATTCTTGTAAAATAAATAAACTGCCACTTTATTGAAATATATATTCTGGCCTTAAATATTAAAGTTCATATATAGAAAACAAGAAGATCCATCGATGAAAATAGGACTTCTTAGTTCAATAATACTGTCTTCCTGTTAACATTGACAAGAATTGATCCAACTGTTCTGTGAAACTCTGTAATGTCTAATGTAAAAATGTCAACAACGCTGACCTACATACTGCATTCACTTGACAGGTCACGTGACGAAGTGTTGACAAAGAGCAAACCAATACTGCAAGTGTGTCGTATCAGCCACAGGAAACGGTCTGGTATCGGTAATCTGTTGACTTCTGAACTTCTGCGAGGTCAAACCCAGAAAGCTGGTCCACCAGTTGATAAGAATCTTTTTTCTTATTAATGATGTCCACCAAATGATAAATATAAGTGGATGGAAGCAGACATCATCATCATCAGTTGATAAACTCTTAATACAAGACCCTTGCCCTGAGCAAGAGACATGCTGAGAAATCTGAAGCTCGCTCGAACATCACCAGAGTAAAATACTGTGTTGTTGTGTTGCTCGTGGTTCGAGTATGGAATGTCAACTTGACCTACGCAGTGGTGTGTAGACATAGATGGAGTGTATAATGTGCGAATGATAGGAAGAGTTCGTGGTGTTGACAAATGTTCTTTTCTCACACTCATGTATGGCTGGAAGTCATCGACACCAACGACTGTGTACCTTTACTAAAGTTTAATTGGACGTACACACTCGACAGCACAGATAGTGACAAATCACAGGTTGGCATAATACATCATGGTACAGTGGATAAATGGTCTTGCAATGTTATGTTACATGGGCACTCATGTAGAATAATAGTATAATGGACTGTCAGTAGCCAAGCACTCAGTATTGCCCATATATATATATCAACTGAGTTTACTGACAAAGCACGTCAGATTATAAACAATATCCAAGATGGCTTCTAGACCTAATCTCGTCTAGCGAAGATTCCTTAACATAATGTCCAGCACAGATTTTTCCATATAATTATATTGAACCGCTAGCAATGGGTTCTCATGTGTAGCAGTGATCTCTGGACTAATCAAGCGATAATACGGGCATCCCTTTTCTCTTCTTGAAAGTCACTACATGTTTGGTTCCAAGATGGCTTCACTCGTGAGCTGTCACTCACGTTTGGATACAGATAATGAATCTGTCCTAAAGTTAGTCATTCATTAAACATTTCATTGCTCTGTAGATTTGATCATGAACAATTGACTGCATTCTACAGGATATAGTGCTGCTAGGAATCAGAATCGTTTTTTTTTCATCTAGTTAGATGTATCCTCTCAGACGTACAAATCATCCCTATCGAAAAACGGTGGCTTCGTACGAGAGTTCAAAAGAGTATCTTTATTACCTTGGTTTTCAGAAATATGATTTTGCCATTCCTTGGCAATAAGAATGAACACTGGGGTAAAGCATACACGATAGGTCTAGATGACTATCACTTTCCCCAAAAACCACTGAGATCACTTTTTTCCCGGCGTCAAGCCGACATAGAAAAACACAGCCCATCATCAGGGCGAAGCCAAAACACACACCTCTCTCGCGACACATCCGCCGAACAGCCTTTGACCTCTCTAGAGACAACAGAACATATAGTTCGACTTAGATATGTAAAGATATACAGATATAAGACAGATTCGTCCTACACAGACAAACAATACACATAAATTCAGGCCATAGATATTCTGAAGCAAGAACAATCTATTACTACCCAAACAAAGAATAAATCGCAGTAAAACTGGATTCATCCGCGGAGTTCGATCGAAAGAGACGGCACAACTTTCAAGGGAAGTAACTCAATAATGACTTTCCCTTAAGCACTAAAAAATATCTATTTTGTTTACAAAATATTTGCGAACATAACAAGTATACCAATGTATAATATTGTAAGATATCAAAGACTGCACGTAACAGAGGTGCATAATGGTTTATCCAAAATTTTGATATCTGAAAACCTCTGAAAGTCGAAAGATGCTTTTTGTCAAAAAATAGATAATAAATACTTTTTCATGGCACTTCACTCGTATGCAAAGTAAGTTTCATCTTGCTTCTGATCTGTGTGCTTCATACTACTATGCTAGAGCAGGCACAATACATTAAAAATTGACGTAGACGCCAGAGCTAACAACAGAAAATGTTAAAGATCAAAAGTTTGGCTACTTAATCATGAGTTGAAGGACATCTGGAATTCGAAAAATCCCCAGTTTGCTCGTGTGTGAGTAATTATGTTTGGAAACATTCAAAACCGGCTACGAGTTACGTTTAATGTAAGCATTAGTGGTCATTGTTCTGAGAAATGCAGCCGCTTATCTTGACGTAAACAATTTCACACAATTTGGTAACTAACTTTGAAAGATAAAAAAAATGAATATAATAATTTTATGGGCGCAACAACAATCCACGTTTTTTAAAATGACTTCCTGTGGTAAATTAAAATACAGGACTAGATCGGAAAGTGTTTTGGTTCATTTTTAATTTGATTTATTACTATGATTAAAGCCTAACACTGTCAGCGGCCTATAGTCACTGTGGACAAACTTCCAAGCCGCTGAGAATTGCATATGGTAGTTGATGTGTTGAAGACATTGTAAAACATGTAATGTCACAATGTCTAATCCTGCAGCACAGAACTGAAAGTCTACGCAGGGAGTCTAAAGACTTAACTCTTTCCGTCCACAGTGGCGCACCACGCGCCAGATAGGACTTCCGTTTGGACCAATGATGCGTGTCGCGCCAGTATGATATATGTCGAGTTTGAACGAAGTTATAAATACCTAGCAACTAGCTGGTTTTTAAATCATTTCATTACATCTAGGACATGTTTATGGACGTTTGTGAGCGAAAAACAAATTTGTGAAGCTAAAATTGTGTGTTTTATATCCATTTCTATTCCTTTGTTTACATACAAAATGGATCGAGAATCTTCAGACCAATGACGCGTGGCGCGCCAGTGTGATATATGTCGAGTTTGAACGAAAAGTTATAAATACCTAGCAACTAGCTGGTTTTTAAATTATTTCATTACATCCAGGACATGTTTATGGACGTTTGTGAGCGAAAAACTAATTTGTGAAGCTAAAATTGTGTGTTTTATATCCATTTCTATTTCTTTGTTTACATACAAAATGGATCGAGAATCTTCTTCTAAACACCTGCTTTCGGCTGAGCAAGCACGACGCTAATTTCTCAGGGGACAGAAGATAACTCGAGCGACACGGATTTTAGAAGTTAGGTTTAGTAATTCCAATGAAGACATTGTAAAGACTTTGTGTCAGAATATTCATGAAAGTGATCATTCTGAGGGCGATGTCGATCAGCTGATTGAACATGCATCAGGTAGGGCTGGTATAAAAAGAGCAAAACTTTCAGTCACTAAAGGAGAAGGATAAAGAGGCAAAAACACCATTGTGACCAAAAGTAAAGCTATGAGAACTGCCACAAGTCTAGAGGCAGGTGCATCCTCACAAGATGTCCCAGAGTGGTTAGAAATTGCTGAGGGGATGACACAAAATGCATTTCGATTTTGTCCAAAGAGAACACCAGGTGTGACTGAGGGGTTTGACCTGTCAACCCCATTGAAATGTTTCAGTGTTTTGTTTACAGATGAGGTTCAAGATTTCATGTTCCAGTGCATCAATGATTATACCAGACTCAAATCTATTCAAAATAACCCTGCGAAACAATATTCATTGTATTCTCGGTGGACCAAAGTCACACGCCAATCACTTGATAAGTTTATTGCTGTCCTAATAAATATTGGGATTCAGAAAAGACCATGCATTCGCAACTACTGGTCTACATCTGCAGAATTTTATACTCCTTGGTTTCTTCAAATGTTTTCAAGAAGTAGATTTGAAGCATTATATCATACAATGCTTCATGCCTCTGATGAAAATTCACAAGGAAAAGAAAAGATTGAACCTTTTATGAACATGTTGTTGCAAAAATTTCAGAGTGCCTTTTACCCATTCCAAAATCTCAGTTTGAATGAAGTGGTAATAGGGTATAAAGGCAGATGGCAATATAAGCAGTATAATCCAAGGTTTACCTTGTATCTTCTCAGGCCAAAGTGGAAGCACATTGTCAAACCAAAAATGATAGAATATAGTTGGTGTAAATAATATTAGTCATAGTTGTTTGGTATTTACAGAAATTTGTGGTGTAGGAAAAAAATCATATAAATTATGTATTTGAAGTGATTGTGGTAAAATGTGTTGTGTTTCAAAATGGATGTGCACTGATATTCTGAGATTTTTCTGCTATGGATTAAACTGGAGCTGACATATGTGAGTACAGTTTATTTATCTTTTTTCCAGTTATTTTTTATTAGGTCTACACTTCACATAACATGACAGACTCTTTTCCTACATCAAATAATTATCTACAGCATTTCACAAGATTCTTCAGTCAATTTCCCACATGTTGATGTATGACATCAACACCTAGTTAAATAAAATGTGTATCTACTGCCTGTTTTTTAAATATAACCTGAAGAGAAAAATTGCACATATTTTGAGCGGTTGTTTTTACAAACATATGTGGTTTTGAGAACAAAAATTAAAAAAATTACATCTATGAAGTGATAGTGATAAAAGTTTCTAGATATGTTTCAAACTAAATGTGCACTGATATTCTTAATATTTTATTGCCATATATTAATTGGGAGCTGTAATATTTAAGTTTAAGTATGCAATTTTATTTTATTTTTTAAACATTTTTAAAATCAAGTCTACACTTCACAAGACATAACACACCTATTCATATCAATTAATTATATGAATCAATTCATAAGATTCTCCAGTCAATTTCACACATTTAAATGTATAACATAAACACCTAGTTAAATAATATGTGTATCTACTGCCTGTTTTTTAAATATAACCTGAAGAGAAAAATTGCACACATTTTGAGCGGTTGTTTTTACAAACATATGTGGTTTTGAGAAAAAAAATCATAAAAATTATATCTATAAAGTGATAGTAATAAAAGTTTCTAGATATGTTTCAAACTAAATGTGCACTGATATTCTTAATATTTTATTGCCATATATTAATTGGGAGCTGAAATATTTAAATTTAAGTATACAATTTTATTTTATTTTTTAAACATTTTTAAAATCAAGTATACACTTCACAAGACATAACACACATCTATTCACATCAATTAATTATATGAATAAATTCATAAGATTCTCCAGTCAATTTCACACATTTAAATGTATAACATTAACACCTAGTTAAATAAAATGTGTGTCTACTGCAGTTTTTTAAATATAACCTGAAGAGAAAAATTGCACACATTTTGAGCGGTTGTGTTTACAAACATATGTGGTTTTGAGAAAAAAATCATAAAAATTACATCTATGAAGTGATAGTGATAAAAGTTTCCAGATATGTTTCAAACTAAATGTGCACTGATATTCTTAATATTTTATTGCCATACATTAATTGGGAGCTGAAATATTTAAATTTAAGTATACAATTTTATTTTATTTTTTAAACATTTTTAAAATCAAGTCTACACTTCACAAAACATAACACACACCTATTCATATCAATTAATTATATGAATCAATTCATAAGATTCTCCAGTCAATTTCACACATTTAAATGTATAACATTAACACCTAGTTAAATAAAATGTGTATCTACTACCTGTTTTTTAAATATAACCTGAAGAGAAAAATTGCACACATTTTGAGCGGTTGTTTTTACAAACATATGTGGCTTTGAGAAAAAAAATCATAAAAATTACATCTATGAAGTGATAGTGATAAAGGTTTCTAGATATGTTTCAAACTAAATGTGCACTGACATTCTGAACATTTTATTGCCATACATTAATTGGGAGCTGAAATATTTAAGTTTAAGTATGCAATAAAAAAAAAAAATTTTTAACACTTTTTTAATCAAGTCTACACTTCACAAGACATAACACACACCTATTCATATTAATTAATTATATGAAGCAATTCATAAGATTCTCCAGTCAATTTCACACATTTAAATGTATAACACAACTACCTACTGAACTTATGTATTTGTCCACTGAATCGCAATTAAGCGAGGTATGCCTGTATTATATATCTGAGGACTATTGAGGTTCAGCAGTATTTCATTTTCAGAGTAATTTTCTTCTTTAAGTACCATGTACAATTGCATATGTGATCATATCTCCACAACTTCCAGTTTCAGGTACTGTTAAATCAATTGTGTTGCTGACTTCTTTTTGTGTCTTGATGTCCAAATTTCCAGTATCTTCTGTCATTGATGTCCTCTAACCATTTTGCTACAATCTTCCCTTCTTCTACTTCTTGGATCCTTAGCCCCTGACTGACAAAGCAGTCAGTGGCCATTATGCCTGGTGGCGTATTATAGGGCAGCAACAAACTGTCCCCATTTTCCTCAGTCTGTGATCATCCTTTGTGCCATGCCCCCAACTCTGGTTCATGCTTTGCATCTCAGCCACCACTGTCCTCCGCCAGGTTGTCTTTAGTCTGCCTCTCTTTTGCCGTCCTTCTGAGGTCCATAGCATTGCAGTTCTGGTGATGGTGTCAGGGTCCCTTCTGAGGACATGGCAAACAATCTTCCATGCTGTAGCTTTCTTCTACAAACTTTAAAAAAAAACGGGTGCTTGCGAAGAATAGTCCAAAGAAAGTGGATTACTACCTTCTAATGTGAGTAATGCTTCTTTTATGCATGGCTTCTTTCAGGATATCCTCGTTATTCTTGTTAGCTGTCATTGGTATTCATAACTTTCTTCTGTAAAGCCACTTCTATGTGGTTGTTTCCAGGGCTTTTCCTGCTTGTTTACTAATTGTCCATGACTCGCATCCGTTAGTCAGGATTAGCTCACATGGATGAGCAAAATAATCTTCAGGTGTTGTCAAGTGCTAAGCTGTGTTAGCACAGTGACATACATTGTGACATTACACTTTGAGCAACAAACATGGCCTGTTATTCACTTCTAATATTAACTCAGTAGACTCGAACACGTAAGTACAATATCCAATTCCTTTATATCACAAATCTTCAGCACAACAAAAATAACATCAGCAGACTGCCACTTTGGCCGTGAATCACAAGAATACTACAATGCATCATGTACGTCATTGAAACAATGTTCGTATGGAAAAAACTCACTATATCTTGCTGTATCTCAACCTGCACTATCTTTTTTTCATAATACAATTAGCCTTCTCACTCAACGTAGCCTCCACTCGCTCAAATCTCTCTCTCGACTGCCCGCTTCAACACATGACCCTTTTCACCCCTGACCAGTCTTTTGATACCACTTTGCTCACAACAGCTGTCACACCCGTGAACTTAACATCAGTACTCAACTGCTACTAATATCACTCGTGAACACAATCAAGCTTAACATTAATTCACTTCAACTCACAACTTTACATAAACACATCTAGCTCCAGACAAAGCATAAGTACTGACATACAATCTACAGCCAGTTCATGACAGATGTCATGAAATGTTTGCAGTTATCAGGTCATTTATCAGATGGATTAGGAAGCAATTTTCACACATTGTGCACAGATAGTTTCACTTCTATTCTTGGGACCCAAAGATGCAGCAATAGTGAATGCAGTCAGCGACCCATAGCTTGACTGCTTGCATCAGGACCAGCGAACCAGAGCTGGTCAAGACCGTACTCCACCTCCACGTGGTGGTCCTGGAAACAGTCTGCAGCAGTGCAGTCTGGCTGAGCGAGTACGGATCGCAGAGGGAAGGCAAACCCGGTCCCAAAAAATGCCGTGCAGAAGTCGGATGTGTCGACCGAAAGGTGCAGATATCACAGCTACGGCGTAAACAGACACAACGCAACCAACGTCCTTTTCAGGGCAAACGAGGAAGAAGAAGAAGACTTCTATTCTTAAATTCTGAGGTGAACAAAGGTGATGTTAGTAGTACATCTAGATATTAAAATCTGTGAAATTATTAATTTACAAATATTTTGTCACTAGAAATTTAAAAGAGAGCTTTGCACTGTTACAAAGAGCCAATCTGTTCATATGAAAGTGAATCATGGACAGTTAGTCAACAAGCAGGAAGATACCAGGAGGTAACAGAAATGTAGATTTACAGAAGAATGTTGAAATGCCAGGACACATTCAAATGACAACAGAGGATGTCCAGAAAGGGGTCTGTTTAAAGTTTAAAAGTTAGTACACACATCAGTAAGAGGCATTCTACATTTTTTTGGCACATTATTAGATGTTCCAGTGGAATGCATTGTTAAGATGGGTAAAATTGATATAAAAGAGATAGAGGAAAACAAAGAGAAGACATACTGAGCAGTTTACCATCATGACATGGAGAAAGGTCTTCTACAGAATTGATACACATACTAAACAGTTTACCATCATGACATAGAGAAAGTTCTTCAACAGAATTGATACACATACTAAACAGTTTACCATCATGACATGGAGAAAGGTCTTCAACAGAATTGATACACATACTAAACAGTTTACCATCATGACATGGAGAAAGGTCTTCTGCAGAGTTGATACACATACTAAACAGTTTACCATCATGACATGGAGAAAGATATTCAGCAGAATTGATACACATACTAAAAGTTTACCATCATGACATGGAGAAAGGTCTTCAACAGAATTGATACACATACTAAACAGTTTACCATCATGACATAGAGAAAAGTCTTCAGCAGAATTGATACACATACTAAACAGTTTACCATCATGACATGGAGAAAGGTCTATAGCAGAATTGATACACATACTAAACAGTTTACCATCATGACATGGAGAAAGATCTTCTACAGAGTTGATACACATACTAAACAGTTTACCATCATGACATGGAGAAAGATAAACAGAATTGTTTACCATCATGACATGGAGAAAGGTCTATTCAGCAGAATTGTTACACATACTAAACAGTTTACCATCATGACATAGAGAAAGTTCTTCAGCAGAATTGATACACATACTAAACAGTTTACCATCATGACATGGAGAAAGGTCTATAGCAGAATTGATACACATACTAAACAGTTTACCATCATGACATGGAGAAAGATCTTCTCACATGAAGAAGAAGAAGAAGAAAAAGTTTCAGTTATACGTCGGTACTGAAATGGTCTCTGTGCAGTGCATTTTTAGTATCTGGAAATTCTGCAGAATCATTGGGAAAAGATTTGACACTGTAAAGCAGTTTCTTAATCTTTTAGAGATCCCACACCCCTTTACAGCATCTTAAGAAGCCTCACACCCCTTTACAGCATCCTCAGAAGCCTCACACCCCTTTACAGCATCTTTAGAAGCCTCACACCCCTTTACAGCATCTTGAAGAGATAATATAGTATAAAATAAATACAAACAAAAGCATATTACAATAAATGAAATGCGTCCTGATATAACCAACAGCTCCATGTATATGGTAGATGGTTGAAAGGGGCGTGCTACAAAGAAAAGTAGTAAACATCTTTAAAAAAAAAAATACAGCATCTTAAGAAGCCTCACACCCTTTTACAGCATCTTAAGAAGCCTCGCACCCCTTTATCTTGTAGCTCGCAAAACATGCCAGAAAGGCTTAAAAAAGATACAATTTTATTTTGAGAAAATGTTATTTACAAAATGTGACAGGTTTGGTATCTAATTCACGTTGTCAATGTTTTATTTTGTACAAATACATTTGAGTTCTGTGTATTATATATTATTTATGATGATTCACATTCCAAACTATCTGGAATGTCTCGCACCCCCAGAGAGTGCATGCGCCTCTGGTTAAGAAGCACTGCTGTAAAGTGTCAGAAGAATGATGTTATGATGGTTCTTCAAGATTGTTGTGTTATAACGATAGAGTTTGAATTATGATGATAGGAAACTCTATACAGAGCATTACAATAAAGGGGCAATCTGATCATCAGAAGTCATCGTCCGTTCTCCCCCCCATCCCCCAAGTGTTTCAGCCCTTTCATCTCCTTCATACTCTAAGGAAGGCAGGCCCAAGTCTTAGCCCCCTATTTGTTGTAATTTCCACCTGCAATGGGAGTTGAACCAATTACACATTGGTTTTAACTTCCAGATTCCGCTCCTGGTTTTATTCATTGTGTCAAATTGTTGACAGTGTGAAAGTAACATTTTTGTTCTATATAAATTACTGGCCTGAATTCCATAGTCCGTTGTGGTTGTACTACAGCAAGCAAGATATCTTGTTTTTTTTTTTTTTTTTTTTTTTTTTGGTCAAGCCATTTAAAATGCCATTGTTCTTGACTATAGGTTATCCAGAAATTTTACTTTTAACATTTCTACTTACAAAATGAGCGTCCGATTGACAGAGTGATTAGAGTACTGGTCTCTTGCAATGAAGGTGCTGGATTCGATTCACAGTATCAACACGCTTCAGTCTAGCCAGCGGTAAATGAATGCCTGACTTTGTACTTAAGTTAGGGAAGGAAAAGGCAGTGAGGAAGGGAACTGGATGGTCACCCCCACCTCTCAATGCTGGACCTAGTAAAGAGAAGTCTCTAACACTCACTCCCCTACAGCAGTATCTGCTATGGGACTACCTTTACTTTTACTTACATAAATGTAAGGTTTTATTGTTAGCTATACATTTCTTTTATGAAATTCTTCCTTTTCTGTTTTTCAGGGCATTTCTGTAGAGACTATTTGTAATAATTTGAGGCAGCTTCCTCAGTTAAAAGGAATGGTAAATGAAGAGGCCTTGTATGTGATGTGTGCAATCAAACCCCAGGAACATGACACAGTAGAAATTACTATAGTAAGTTTGATTTGTTTCACTGAGTAAATCATAAGCATGGGCTGTCAATCATTAATATTTTTTTTTAAATCATCTGTGTACATACTGGTAGTAAATACTTATGTAAATACTTGATTATAATTACTTATAATAATAATAAAATTGTATTTATCAATACAATATATTTTAACATGTATAAGTTAATGTTTAGTTCTAAAACATTTTTTTAACTTCTGTTTTTTAAAGGTTTGTTTTGTGAATTATTGAGGGAGTGAAAATTGTCAGTTTTTGCTCCCATTCCTGCTGTAAATAGGATTTTTGCTATTTTTACTTTCTTTTTTTTTTTATATTTTTTATTTACAATTAATAATTTTGTTTAATTAATGGAGAAAACTATCCTGTTCAACTCCTGATGGATTATAATTATGATATATGGTGTCTATATTCTTTGATTCAAATTTCTTCCATAATGTAATATAATAGTTGCTTGCATTGCGATACCAAAACACATGTTTAACCATCTAATCCACAGGGCTGTTGGTTGCCACCAATTTCTACTTTAGACTTTTTTTTCCAGTTCAGCCCATAAAAGCCCCACAACCCTGGCTTCCTCCTCCACTGTTCACCTTGGCTACTCTACTTTTCTCCTGTCCAGTTGGTTCCATTGTATAGCATGTCTTGTTATTCTGGTTGGTTGTTTCCTAAAAATGTGTATTATCCATCTCTACTTCCTCTCTATGCTTAGAGGCATATCTGGAGTCATCGTTAAATGATCACCAGCTATGCACAATGCTACAGTATACATAAGTGGAAGTGGACCTCTGTGGAGGCTAATTACACCCGCATTAACTCTTGAAAGCATCCACACACGTCTTGGGATTTCCCCTGTGGTGAAACTTGTTGAGAACCCAGCATTGCACACTAAGCTTGGAGAAATCACTTGAGCCACAGACTTAATTCTTTGGCTTTGATCTGGTTGACTGGATGCATGATGATCTCACTATGGATCCAGTGATAAGCAGGGGGAGCTGAGAAATGGTTCTGTGCAGGACGTGACAGTTTTTCGGGAGAGCCCAGAACCATAGCACAGTATTTTAGCTCTGCATAGTTGGAGAGCCCCCTTGGATGGCGGGGAATGCACAGTATGCCACGCGCTTCTAACTCCTAGCTTGGGACCAGATGTGACGATCCTTAAAATGCAAGCCAAGCTGGACAAACTCGAGCTCATGACTTCAGCTCAGCATGTTTTGGAATGGCAGAAAATCCACAGGAAAAGTCTAGATTTACAGTGAAGATAACATCAGGGAGTCTTCAACTTGGTATTGGCTGCAAAAGAGCGAGAAGCTTCACCACAGGGGGAATCCTTGGAAGTGTGTGGAGAGTCAGTGAGGGTGTAATTAGCCTCATAGACAGAGGTTCACTTCCACATATGTATATTGTAGCATTGTGCATAGCTGGTGGTCATATAAGGATGACTCCAGATATGCCTCTATGCATAATGAACAAGATAAAAATTATACAGATAAAATATTTTGACCATGCAAAAAGATATAACACCTTACTAAAGACCATACTGCAAGGAAGAGTTTTGACACTGTAAGTTTGTCTTTTCCCTTGTTCATGCAGTAGAAGAATAAGTTATCTGCAAAATCAAGATTTTCTAGCTGTTTGTCAAATGTCCACTATATTCCTATTTTCCTTATTTCTATTGTCTATCTCATCACCCAGTCCAAGTCAGTGAGGAATACAGTAAGCTAGCTGTTTGATTTTTCACTTTTTGGGCTATCTTAGTGCTAGCTTTGATCTTTGTAATCTTCCATCTGTCCATCATTTATTTCCCTGCAGCTCCCCATGGAGCATAGGCCTTCAATAAATTCATGTTGTCCTCCTGCCCTGTTCCATCCACACTAAATCTTTCTATATCTTATTTATCCCTTTCATTTCTAAAAAAAATTTTCTATGTGTTTTTTGGCTCTTCCCCTAGGGATTCCAGAATAAGGAATGTTTTGTAATGCTATCAGCAGGTTTCCCCAGCGTGTGTTCTCATCTCTTATGGGAAGCTTGCAGTTTAGGTATTTTACCGATTTCAATTCTACATATAAAAAGACATAATAGTCTGGAAAAATTAGGGATGGAAGGCATGGTCATTGGAAAAAGGTGAAGGGGTCGAACTAGACGACGGTGGACCTAGGACATCACAAAGAGTCTGAACTTGTCTTTGGCTAGTGTAGGACAACTTGCCCAGAATCGTGATGCATTCAGAGCAGCTGTAATGGAGACAATGCTCTGGAAAGAATATGTCACATGATGATGAATTCTACTTGATTCATTTTTAGAGTTACGACCTATGATGCTTCTCTTTCTTGGTCTGTTACCTGTTGTCAGTATTTAACTTTTTCTGTCTTGATCTTCTCAACTGCTCCAAGCATTAGGTGTTCAGAGGGTTTGCATGTATTAGTTAGTACTGTATTCAGCATTCACTTGACATTTGTTACCAGCACACAGCACCACATTCGGGCAGCATAACCTGAAGTTCTGAAAGAAATAAGAATGGAAAATAGAAGTTAGTCAACTCAGCTATATAAACCATCGTTTTATATGTTGATGTGTAGAGGTATAGTTTTATCTTTGTCTGGGGGTTATAATTTGTGTGGACTTTTTAGCTGTAGCTCATAACATGGCTCTAATACATGCTCATATAGAAGCCAATTTGTTTACTTTCAGTCAGCCAAACTGGACAGCAGAAGCAGTCAAGCTAAAAATACAGTAAACCAGGCACTGGACAAAATGGCAACCATCCTGTCACACAAACAAGCTAATAGTAGTGCACTTGCCGCTGTCATTGAAATTAGATTGGAAACAGCAGTTAGTGAGGAAGAAAATGAAGGTATGGATAAAGAAAGTAATTGTATCTAGTTTCAGTCAAAGTAACTAGAAGTTTATCTCAGTAAAATCCCAACTAACATAATTACCGATGTATGTTACGTCGGTCGGTCTCACTCAAAATAGTAACTCGCGCCAGAAAAAAAAGTACGCACCGCATGGTGTGCAACTTGCGCGGCGTGGGTGTTATGTAAAACAAGTACTTTGGTTTAATTTTTTGGTTTTAATATTCTTTCACGAAATTAGTAGTGCTCGACAAAGAAAAAGTGCGTTAAAATTGGTGTGCATGAGCCCTCACCCGATGTACAAATCATGAAAGCTTGAAAGTTTTTGTTAAAACCACTTATTATCAGGGAACACTCTTTGAAAACAATCCACACACTTTCACACGAAATGTTGTCATCAAAGAACTTTTAAATTGAATCCAAAATAACATAATTCTCGCCGTGTGTACGTTCGTCACAGCTGAGGAATGCTACCGTGTTGAAAAATTGTATTGTTTCCATTATATATACTCTCCCGAAAATAGTTAATCAACAAAGAAAAGCGTACAAATGATGGTGTTCATGAACAGTTTGATTACACTGTATAATAGAAAGAAACCAAAAACTCTCTAAGAATGTACTTCTATCTGCTCATCTGGGAACGGAAACAGCACAGTATAATTAAAAACCTGTCAAGTTTGACGGGTAATTGCTAGTCTAGGCATAAATTACTTCTGAAAGGTGGAGCTGTTTGAACCAGGTTGATTATAAAAGAGTTGAAAAAAAGTAAAGACAGTCACATGGCAGATACTGCCGTAGGGGAGTGAAGTATTAGAAACTTCACTATACTAAGTCCAGCTTTGAGAGGTGGGGTGACTGGTTCCCTTCCTCACAGATTTTGCCTTCCCAAACTCAAGAGCAGAGTCAGCTACCAATTTGCAGCTGGGTAGACTGGAGCATGATGCCACCGTGTTTTGAACCTGGCACCTTTACCATGAGATGACGCACTCTGCCAGTTGGATGCTCAAAGGTTAAGGTATTCCCAGCGCAGAAAATGCCGTAGGGGAGTGAAGTATTAGAGACTTCACCATACTGGTATCAGTTTTTTTTATGAGGTGCGGTTACCAATTCCCTTTCTTGTTACTGCTGAGGATTGCTTTATGGTGTGTAATCATCTTGGCTGCTTCAGTTTTGGGCCAGGGTGGTTGCACCATTTGGCATCCTCAACTAGAGACACACTTAGATACGTCATATGTGAAAGATGATGAGAAACGTAGTAACTAGAGGAGTCTGCGCTGTGCCTTTGGGCTAGAAGATTGTGTTTTCAAATATGTGGCCATTACCACTTATAAGAGTATTTCAGAGTGTGGCTGTTGCCACATATATATATGGATAAAGTACGCATCAACACTGTGGAGCAAAGAATATAAGTATATTTCCAGATGTGTGTGTCTTGAGAATTAGACGTAAGAGAGATAATATTCAATAACATTTGATTTGTGTGTTGACATAGATGGCCAATAATTAAAACTTTATAGTAAATGGCATGTCAAGCCAAAATGGAAATAATGAATAGATTTAAATATAATATGATGTAAAAGCTATAATCATAATAATGCAGATGAAGGGAAGTGTGCAGTTTTGCACTGAATTATAAATTAAATTATGTGGTAGATACAAACTGTATCAGTAATAAAACATGCGTATGTTAGCAGGAAATTTAAGGCTAAGGGGCCATGAACAGAACACTATTCATGCGTGACATTGAATTAGTCGAGATTGAATTGAATCAAAGTGATTATGTAAACAAAATGAAGTTTTGTTAAATATTGTTAGGTTGTGTACGTAATAAATACTTTCAGTCGTCTTCGCCAGAGTTGTGATGGATTACTTGATTTATTTGAATTGCTTGAATTCCTTTACATGGATGTTTGAAGTTTGAAGAACTCTTGACCTTAGTGACTTTCAACGGTTACACTGAATCACCTTCTAGACACTTGGCTTAATAATGAAAGTTAATAATTATTATATAAAATAATAATAATAATCATAATAAGAACCTGAAATGTTGGGAACATTCAATCTTCAAACTCAGACCAGATCAAAGCTATCAACATCAGTGGGAGTCAAGTTCTCAACAGTTACCTTTTCCTTCCCTAAGGTCTGTCCGGAAAGTAATGAGACTGATTTTCTTGGGCCAATCAGAATGGCCGGGTGGCGGAGTCTCCAGGCGTGATGGTTGGTGGGGGATGTTAGGTAAACGATAGATTTCTCGTCAGTTGGCTCTGAGCTTTTACAGAGTGCGGATCGCTTGCGAAGTGGACAGCTGTTTGAACGTCGCGTAACGGTCAAAATGCAGAGGAATGTCGAGCAGCGATACGCGATAAAGTTTTGTGTAAAACTTGAAAAATCCGCGACCGAGATGCTTGCTATGATACAGAAAGCCTACGGGAAAGATGCTTTATTGAAAGCTAAAAACACAAAACACACATGTAAATCCTAATGTTGCTCTCAACATCCCACCCCCCGAACACTAGAGTCACCACCCGACCCGTCACCCCCTTACTCCTACTTATCATCCCCCAACTACACCCCCACCACTACACAACTCAATCATCACCTGAAAAAAACCCCCACGCCAAACCCGAGACTCTCACTCAGTCCACTCTAGCATAACACACACAACCACAACCCAATCAATCCCTCCCACTGCACCCACACATCAACCAGGTCTCCGACCAACACCCCCCAACGAAGGACATATGCGGTCCAAATGCTCCTACTCAAACAGACGATACCTGTCCCGCTGTAAAACCCACACCGCACCTACGGCTCCTCACTTCGAGTGTGACCAGCTGAGTTATAAGGCAGCAGAGGCGGTCGAGCGAGTCAAGACAACCTGAGCGACTTCTATATCTCTAACGTCTTACATCGAGACGACAAGGTGCTTTTGAACAAAAGCATGTATGCACCAACATTTGATCTACTAGCTACCGTCCTTAACCGACTCAGGCCTACCAATCCAACCTTTAGACTCATGGTTATACTTATCATGAACACAAGAGCGGTCCTTCATAAACCCACTAAACGCACTCGTGGTTCAGAAACTTCATTTCCCGCCTTGTGATATGTCTGCTGACCTCCGGCCCGTTCCGGATCAATTTGGAGCGGTTTACGCTGTAAATCCGGGCCGGATTTATGCGGGGGGTGCCCCAGTAGACATCAAGCCATACCAACCACCGTAGTACTGGGACCCGGGGGGGGCACGGTTACTGGCCTACGCCTCCTTACGGAAAGGAGGGGGGGCCTACCACGTACTAACTCCGTAGAGATTTCGATTGGAGCGCATCTGTAGCATACATTAAACAACCTAAAGATCTCGTTCCCGCACGATCGATATTAGTGCTGAGGTAATATTAAGACTCATATTCGGGTTAAGGGTTGCGTCCCTAGGAGAGACGTAAAAGGGTATACGTCTCGTGTGAATCTCTAAGTCGACTTAGAACTTGTCCGAATATAGACTGTTGACACCTGACGCACCACATCATGGCGGGACTAGGGAGCTGGAACGATTAGCTAGATAGATACTCAACGTTTCGACCCCACGCTGGTATATGTCGTTGAGCAGCCACTACGGTGTGCGTGATGATAAGTAGCGAGCTTGGATAAAGCGTGACGTATATAGACAGGCGTAGTCGTTGGCAGATCCTGTTTAGACATCGACTGAATTTTTGCCGGTGCGTCTACCTCTCTATAGCCTAGGAACGACACACCTCCAATTCAGCTCTGCTTCTTCATGGGAATCTTGTTCGCCAAGCCGGCTATCTGTGCTCTATAATTCACCAAAGACACGCTACAGATTCTCGACAGAATTCGATAGATCACGTACAGTGATTTTCTGGACACATTCTTACTCCTATGAAGTCTGCTGTAATGGGATAACTCTCTGTAAAGTAGTCTTCGTATTATTCTGTCGTGTAAGCTATCATTATTAACCAGATAAACTCTGAATGTAAATTACCCCATAAATACCACTCCTATTAACCTTCAACCGTCACATCTGCGGTATGAGGAGAGTTTATATTGTGTAAGTCCGTTCAATAGCCACATGGACAAAGTCAGGACGAAAAGATCACAACCACAGACTCATCAATATAGCCCTACGACAGACTACTCTGATTCGATACTTAGAAGCCGAGTAGGTTCGGAGGAGAGCAGATGGGAAACGGACAGACTGAAACAACGGACATGGAACTGGGGACAAGATACGTACCCAAGCAAAATAGCACTGATCGACACCAAAGTGCATACATTGACAAGAAAACCCAAAAAAGTCTCATGACGATGTGTAAGTTGCCGCGGTCAGTATGTGACGCTATGTGTCCACAACCCCCATTTGCCCCATTACAAACGAAATGTCATACATAACTGGTACACACAAACACCAATAGTATAGCAGGCACAACCACTCCCACAACACCCCACGCAAAATAAAGCTATCGGCAACGTCTACATCTTACGACTCTGAACAACTCAAAAATCACGAATATGCTTGCGCGCATGTCATTAGAGATCTTACTATGTTTGAACACTCAGTTAATAAATATGCTATAGAGAAGTACTAAAAATGCAAGCTTCAGGTTATGAAGTGCATGATCAGGAGTAATGCGCATATACCACTTCTTACATCTTCAAGCGGACAGTGGTCTTCCCTGGACTTGTAGATCACTTAACTAACTGGATCGACTCACACATAACCACGACGCACCTGAGTCTACCAAATAACCCCACCCCTGTAGCTACTTGACCCCACGAGACTATCCAGTCCACACCGTCGGACAATCAGACATACCTGTCCATTTAGGTGCTTATTCAATTACATAACCTATCCAGTTTGAGGCCTGTGCTCCTACCGACTCAGTAACGCGAAACCCCAGAAAGCGAAGGAGTTAAAGATATAAAAAAGAAAAAAAGATAAGGAAATTATAATAAAGACACCTCGAAAAAATACGAAAAATACTCATTAGATACTGCTATCACTAAAAGGAGATTACCTGAAGAAAAACAAAATGATCTCCGTCAAAAAAATCCAAAAGCATCATACGAAATCCCCCCGAAAAAAGAAAAAACAAATAAAAAATTAAAAATAAACGAATTATTAATAAAATCAGATAAAGTGGGGAATACTTGACTTGATTGACTCTCATATCAGCCACAATCATGTAACTCTATGAAGGTCCTTGGGTGGGATGTGGGTACCACTAAAGTTGGAGACAGCACCTCATATCATTTAGGGGGGGGGGGTGGGGGTAAAGGGGATTGGGGGGCAGTGGGGGGCCAGTTGGGGGAGGGGGCCGGGGGGAGGGGGTCTGGGGTGGACTTAAAAGGGCATGCGACAACAATATAAAAAACAAAGAGGCAGGCAGGGGCTAAAAACAGGGTAGAAACAAAACTGTCGGAAATGGGGTATTACCTGCGACCATAAGAAAAACTAACATCCTAATGAATAGAGTTATCATATTGGCTGTCGACTGGCTACATAGCTAAACTAAGGAAACACATCCATTGGGGGGGGGGGGGGGATAGGGAGGGGGGGGGTGGGATGTGGTGGTTGGTGTGACAATCCTAGGTGCATATTGACATAAACTTATGTTGTCGCGGTTTAGCATAGATATTAGTTTGGGTGTGGTTGACTGTAGTACCTTCCGGTAGATGGAAGTTTGTACGATGTGTTTAGAGATAGTTCCTATTGGTATGAGAAACTATCCAAATGTAACCACCGGAGAGAATGAAATTCAAGTGGGTAGTGTAGGTGGAGAGGAGCGTGGATTACGGTATCCTAGTTGTGGAGGAGAGACTAGAAAGAGTTAGTTAACGATAGGGAGGAGGAATTATCAAGTTTTGAGGTATTCTCTTAGTGTGAGGATCAGGTACTTAGTGAGAGTAGATAGAGGAGTGGGAGAGTAGAAGTGAGAGTGAGGGGAAGGTGAGAGGAGTGGGAAGGTGTCATGAGGAGTAGGAATATGTATGAGAGTAATATTAGGTTGTGGATGTTGTGATAGTGTAGAGGAGTGAGTGGTTGAATATGGGTTTGTGTCGACTTCATGTGGACGGAGAGGTGGGAGGTTCAGTACAGGAGGTTGAAACCCTGAGATGTGAATCGATCGGGAAGATCAGGAGGAGATCAGTGAGAGGAATAGGCCCCCCTCAGAATGTGATGTCTGAGTGAGATACCTGTCTCCTTCAGATAAGTGGGTAGCAATTACTGGATTTTTTATGTTAAGTCAACTAGCTGCTGTAATAAGCAGATATAGGGAGGTACGCTTCACAGCTTTGATACTCAGTCAGTACACTTTTTTTTTATAAATAGCTGGATAGACAGAAAGATCCCACCTTCCAGGAAGAAAGTTTTTGGTTAGTCTTGTAGGTGTTAGGTGTTTTGGGGGTCGTGGATGGAAAAAAAAAAGAATATGAAAGAAAACCCACGTTTTTTTTTTTTTTTTTTTTTGAATTTCTGGGGCTCCATTAACAAGTATGTTGGGCTTAGTGGTTGGAATTCTAAGCATAAGGTTTGCTCGATCATATCCTGTGTTTCCTCAACTAGATACCCTCTTCCATGGTCACATTTAAATCGTCACATAAAGTGATTCAAATTATCCCAAGTGGTACCTAGATGAGGTCGTCGAACCCACCTCTCATCGGGATATTTGGGAAGTAAAAAAACCCAAAAAAAAAAAAAAAAAGAAAAAAAAAAAAGCCAAGTACAAAGGGGCATGTGGGGGGGTGGGCTTGTGTGTTTGGGTTGGTTGGTTTTTGTTTGTTTTGGGGGTGGGTTGTTGTTGAATGTTTTTTATTTTAATGTTAGTTTGTTGTGTGGTTGTTTGGGGGTATTTTTAATGGATTAAGACGTGTTGATTGCGTGCGTGTTATGATGTTGCTTATTCGGGGGTAGTTTTTGCGCAAGTTGGGGGGGGTTTATGGTGGGTTTTCGTGGGACAGACTCTTTACTGTAAGCGTTCACCTTGTTTTGTTGTAGTTAGCACGGGGTTTTTTAAATTTATAATTTTTTTTTGTTTGAATTTTTTTTTGTTAAGTTGGGTAATGATTTGTTATATTGTGAATAGGGGAGGTGAGGAGAAAAGATGCGAAGGAGAAGGGAGATCAGGACTTAGGGGAAAGTTCCCCCTTCTAAAAAAGAAGAGAAGAAGAAAAAGAGAGTGATAAGGATAGATAAGAGAGAGAGCACCGTAGAGATAAATCTATCCTTCAGTCAGCTGTGTGTGTGTGTGTATGTGTTGAGTTCCATTGCTTGTGTGTGTGTGTGAAGATGGTCATGTGTGTGGTGTGTCCTGCCAGCGGACCTCTGGGTACGTCCTAGGAGGTCTGTGTGTGCTGGATCTTAGTTTCCATCCTTGTGTGGGAGACCGATCTTCTCCCTTTCTGCAGATTAGACACGGACCAAGTACCATCTTAGTTGGAACTTGTTCTAATAGGGTCTGCAGGGGGTTTGTTGTCGAATTTGTAGTTTCCTTGACTATCATTCTGGTTATGACGGGGACCATGTCTCTTTTGTTAATCTTCGCAACCACCTTTACCTCTGTGTGTGTGTGTATATCTGAGGCTCCGGCTCCTAATTAGGCCCCCACCTTCTGTAACAATGTGAAACCCCCTCCCTCCATCCTATGAGCTACTCCCATACCTCACCCCACTTAAACTTCTTTCTTTGGTGTTCAGTTTTACTTAAGCTTACTTAGATCGTTACCCCTCTTCTACCATGAGGTGGTTAGTTTTAGTATTTGTGAAACTTAATACTGTGCGATTTCTACATATATAGCTAAAACTCATTCTGTTCCAGAAATCACTGCTGCTCAAGAGCTTTGCTAAAGTGCTTGGTTGAGATGGCTTCTACTCAAGGGGTGTGTCAACGTGCTAGTGGTGGGGTGTAGTGCTCTCGCTAGGGAGCAAATACAGGGTAGGTAAATTATTTATGAAAATTATCTTTAAACTGCTTTACTTCATTCAGTTTTACATGTGTATTTAATATGTGTTTTAAAATAAGTTAACTAACTGGTAGAATTTTGTTGTTTGTTTGTTGTTTTAAAACAATTTTTAAATAAATAGAGTATTATTTGAAGTTAAAATCAGAATCTTCAACTCAAATGTCAAGTCAGTCCTATTGTATGGCTGTTGGGCATGGAGAGCAACAATTGTGGCAACCAGGAATTACAGACTTTTTAATTATGGTGTGAGCTTGGCAATTGAGTTAGTATTTGGGTTTTCTGTTGATTTTAAGGAATTATCTTGCATTGCCCTCTGGACAACTCCATCAGTGCTTCTGACACCTTTCCTCCCTTAGATCACACAAGGAGGGATCTAAGCACAGGAGAGAGATCCGAACTCCATTGCTCACCAGCACAAGAATCCCAATGTCCTGTGTTATATAGGAAATCCACACAGTCTATAAATTTATTTTTGTGTTGAGTAGGTTTTCTAATTTTAAATTTTGCCAGAGGCAGCTGGCCTGTATGGGCCTGCTCTGTTTATGATTTCGCCATAATTGACATGACTCCGCGGAATTTTTAACGTGAGTGCACAACTAGCACACAGGTGACTCTCATATGTTTTTGCACATTATCGGATGGTAAAGGCTAGTGCATTCCTATCTCACTACCCAGGATGGACCATAGGGGGAGTATATGATCCAATTCATTCCTCTGCGCCCACCACTCCCCCCGGGATCTGACGCAAAAAAATTTTCGCGACTAAATTATTGTTCCCTTCTACTGGGATTCATTTATACCCACAAAATATCCAGTACTTTTAGAATTTGAGGTGGAGGCCATACCTCTTAGCCACTCCGACCCCCAAATTGAATGTTGGGATTGGGGTGGTGTGATCAAATAGCCAGTGTGGAACTAATCAGGAGTTAGATAGGTGCTGGTGGAGCGAGAGATGAGAAAATAATGCTGGGGGTGGATAGGACACAGATTGAGGAAAGGTACTGATGGCATTGTAGGGTGGTTCTTGTTTTGGAATGCCCAAGGTGGAAAAGGTCGAGGGAGACTGAAGGATACACGGAGAAAAGAACTTGAGATAGAAATGAAAGGAAATTATGAGGAAAGATAGTGAAAGACACTTAGTCTAGATCTGACTGGAGAGATAGTACTCGACCCACACCAAACCACGCCCCCGCTACAGGGACTTAGCACAAGTTTGTTGACTGCTAGCACAAGTTTGGTTGACGACTGCTTATGCACAAGTTTGTTTGACTGACTGCTAGCACATAGTTGTTGATAAAACTTGACATGCTTATATATGTGAGACAAGTTTGTTGACTGACTGCATAGCGTGTGTATGTTTGTTTAGATCTGGACTGCTATGCACAAGTTTGTTGAACTGTCTGCTAGACACAAAAGTTTGTTGATCTGACTGCTAGCACAAGTTTGTTGTAACTGCTAGCACAAGTTTGTTGAACTGACTGCTTAGTCACAAGTTTGTGTTGGACTGGCTTGCTCAGCCACAAGTTTGTTGACTGCTAGCACAAGTTTGTTGACTGACTGCTAGCACAAGTTTGTTGACTGACTGCTAGCACAAGTTTGTTGACTGACTGCTAGCACAAGTTTGTTGACTGACTGCTAGCACAAGTTTGTTGACTGCTAGCACAAGTTTGTTGACTGCTAGCACAAGTTTGTTGAATGTTCTCGCACAAGTTGTTTTGGAATGCTAGCATCAAGGTTTGTTGACTGCCTTTGATCCTTGGGAAGGCCTGCATAAAGGTGATAACAAGAAATATGTGTAATGAAATATATGGAAGTTAAAAACCTGAAGTTATATTTGTAAAGTACAACTATAGCTTTTTCCTGAAGTAATATTTGTAAGTAACTAGCTATAGAACTCCATTTTCTCCGAACCCCAGTGTGGGTATAACCATAAAATTAAAATGGTTACCGAGCATTGTCCGTTCGGATTTAATCTATTATGTATCGTGATAATTGGATACATAAATGTATCGAGTATGTTACATGTTAATGTGTGTGTCTTTCTAAAGTGTGTAATAATTAATATCCAATCATCAAGGTAATTATACCCACTATGTAAAACATTATTTTACGGTTGTAACTGTAAGTAAATAATTACCCACAAGAGTGTGTGTTATTAGGTTCTCTGCTTATCTCACCAGTAAAACCGACTTATTATGTTAAATCCTGCCAGTGCATAGTGATCTACATTGTTATTACATATATTTGTGTATGTGATTAGAGAGTGTGTGTGTGTGTTCAAAAATTAACATTACAATGCGTGATGTGATAGAGGAGATTACAGGCGCCTAAATTCTTTAATAGATGTACTACATGAGATACATTGCTACAGATGGTAGAACCATCTATATTGACAATTTAGGAGGAAGCCTTTTTTGCACTCGCAAACTGGATAGCTCTCCTCTTGGCTGCTTTGTCCCGCTTTGCTTCTTCAAGAAGGACAGAAGCTGTGTTAGGCACTGCTGTCAATTGTCTTTTTTTGCTGATCATACCATTGCCCCCAGATCTCGCTGATTTCAATTTGTGCATATAAAAAGGGCACCTCTTCAGGATCGTCGGTCGACAACATTTTTGGATGTGTTTTCTCTTCAATAATCTACAGAACGTACCATGACGTTTTGTACTCTTCTGAGGAGATTTGCTATCATGCATCGGTCACTACATTGTATTTGTTTTCTTCTTGCCTAACAATAAGGACGCAAAAAGATTTCTTCAGTGTCATTGTAAAAACTGATAAAACCTTGAGAATCATAATTCTATCGCTTCTAACGCACACGCCACATGTGTGCAATCACTTTGAAACTTAGCCTCGTATCGTTCCGAAAAATATCTTAGGGGGCATTTGCTGAAAAACAGTTCCACAAACTTTCATTTTATTACAATCATCATTTGTTGTCTCTCACTGCAGTAGGTTTCATTTCCTCGCATCTTTGTTAGTCCAAGCATTTCTAAATAAATTGACTCCTCTCAATCACTTGTTGAAGATTTATTCTTGTGACAGTTGTTGGGGTCTCCAAGCATCAGCTAAAAACATATAGCAGCAGTCTTTGTGATTAAGCCTTTATTGGGAAATAACGACGTATCCACACTTTGTCTTTCTCTTCAGCCAATCACTGGTATTGAAACGAAGCAGAGTAGATCATGCCTTTTTGTGTGTGCTCATCACTCCCTCTTCCTCCCCCCCCCCTCCGCCTCTTGCTAATACAGCCCTCCGATCTTCACCTTGGGTTGAATGCAGGCAGAGATATCGAAAAGATCTTGCTATTACATTGGGAATTTTGATATTTAGGCAGAAATAAATTACTTTAAATGTTTGCAATCAACTTGCATTCAAGAGATAGTAAGTGTCGTCTACCTGATGTATGATGGTGCCCACTCCTTCCCTTCCTCACTACCTCGCTCCCCTCCCGCCCATGCCACCTCCTCTTACTTTTCTCTCCCAGTTTTATCTTTTCTTGTTGTTTCTCACCGTCTTTCACACTCATTTTGGGATGAATGATTTGTATACCAATCAAGGAAATGATTTCATATTCATCCCAAGCACTACTTCTGTGCTTTGTACACAATGGGAGGAACATGTCAAATTCTTTAAGAACAGACGTTGTGGTTTTTTTGCTCTTTGTTCCGATGATATTAAGCACCGTGTTAATCGATGTGAGTAGTGTTTCCCCTGGCAATTTCGTTGGTACAAAAAAATTGTTACTTCTCTCACTTTGACTTTTTAAACCCAGGGGCAGCTGCTTTCGCGCTGCTGAGCAGCAAGTGATTTTGAGGGGCTCAATTTGATTTCCAGTTTAGAAAGCAGTTCAGCGGGCTCTTATATAACTCATAGTGTGTGTGTGTGTGTGTGTGTGTGTGTCTTTCTTCCAAAAAATAGCCAAGAAAGTTTGTCTTTAAAATTCTTGTGTGTGTAGCGCAGTATGACAATAGATCGCTCTATGATAAAGATTCCCCTTGAAATCTCGCCGCTAAAATTTACTGTTTATATGCTCATGACGCAAAATGATTTTAAAGTTTCTTAACCCATTCCTCCTGGCTTACTGCTTAAAAGTCAGGGAGGGACCGTCATGTTGTATTTGTTGAACTTTGGAACTGAAGTGCCTTTTCACACAACATGAGAACCAGAGATAGTTCCCCCTTTGCTTATTCTTTGCAAATTCCATATTATACAAAGTGCCTCTTTCCAAGTTCATCATCTGTTTCGCAATTTCTCATGGATAGTGTTATGTTTCTTCGACCCATCAATTTTCACTATTCAAATTTTACGTTGCAAAACAAACTCATACATTTTATCCTTGTTACTTTTGATGTCAGAAGACGGATGAGCTCTTTCCTCAACATTTTGGAAGAATCCTCGCTCATCTATATAAGTAGAAGACACACAGATTTACACCCTTGTCCTAAGTCCTCTTGAATATTTTCTGATTTCGATTCAATTGACAAAACATGTGTGCGGTTCCTAAGTTTAGATATGTCTGTGTGTATAAATGGAGTTTCTACTGTATTACAGTTCTATCTCTTTCTACAGAGCCCTCGTATCTTGTCCCAGTCCTGTGTTCAGTTATAGCTGTTTTAGGGGTGACATGTGTCATTCTTCTAATTGTGTGGCATCGCCGCATTCAAAGGAGGAGGAGAAATCTCCATGAGGAATACCTTGCAAGCACACAGACAGCGGCTAACAATGAAAACCAAGACAATATTCGGCGATATCGCAATCCACTTTTCTCATCCAGCGATAAAAGGGGCATTCCAAAGGCTGTCCCGACAGAAGAATTACATGACCTTGACATGGAGAAATATGACAAAAATCCAAAGCGTTACCTTGCTCATGCTGACTCCTCACCTGACCTCAATGATATTCAAGAATATAGGCCTCAGCCCAAGAAGAATAACAAGAAGGACATAAACATTCAGTTGTCCAGATCACTTCTTGATGAGCCTGAGGTTATTGTGTAATGAGCCAGAAGTTAATGAGTAATGAGCCTGAGGTTAATGAGTAATGAGCCTGAGGTTATTGTGTCATGGGCCACAGGTTTTTGTCTAATGAGCCAGAGTTTAATGAGTAATGAGCCTTAGGTTATTGTGTGATGAGTAATGAGCCTCAGATTATTGTGTAATGAGCCTGAGGTTATTGTGTTAAGATCCTGAGGTTAGTGCGTAATGAGGCATAGGTTATTGTGTAATGAGCCAGAGGGTATTGTGTATGAGCCAGAGGGTATTGTGTAATGAGCCTGAGGTTATTATATAACGAGCCTCAGGTTATTGTATAATGAACCTAGGGGTTTATGAGTAATGAACCTGAGGTTTCTGTGTAATGAGCCTGAGGTTATTGTGTAAAGATCCTGAAGTCATTGTGTAATGAGCCTCAGGTTATTGTGTATGAGCCAGAGGGTATTGTGTAATGAGCCTGAGGTTATTATATAACGAGCCTCAGGTTATTGTATAATGAACCTAGGGGTTTATGAGTAATGAACCTGAGGTTTCTGTGTAATGAGCCTGAGGTTATTGTGTAAAGATCCTGAGTTTAGTGTGTAATGAGCTGGAGGTTATTGCGTAAAGATCCTGAAGTCATTGTGTAATGAGCCTCAGGTTATTGTGTAATGAGCCAGGGGGTATTGTGAATGAGACTCAGGTTATTTTGTAATGAACCTAGGGCTTATGAGTAATGAGCCAGAGGTTATTGTGTAAAGATCCTGAGGTTATTGTGTAATGAGCCTCACATTATTGAGAATGAACCAGAGGTTATTGTATAATGAAGTAGAGGCTATTGTGTAATGAGCCTGAGGGTATTGTGTAATCACAGACAATTTTCTGATTACCGGTTAAATATATCTGATTGAGACAATTTTATAATTACCGGTTCAATATATTTGATGGAGTCCCAATCTGTGTTTGTGATCAGCAAATGACAATCAAAATAAGAAACTTGAATCATGCCGACTAGGGTCACATTTTCATTGTGAAATGTTTACATGAGGGAAGAGCAAGAAGTGAATGTTGAAAAACTGACAGGAGACAATATAATTCACGTGAAGAAGCCGAGAGAAGTCTTTGAGAAGCATGAGGGAGGAAAATTAATTGAACTTATTTTAATGTTTTAAATGTTCATTGTAGGCAGCGGATACACTCCATTATTTAGGAACCAGTTGTTTCCATTCTGATTCTTTGAATATTCATTGTGGGCTGTTGTGTGTTTACCTGAAAATGGTGCTGTTTCTGGACAATTTTGTTTTGCAGATACATGAGGTACTGCAATTTTAACTTTAGGTACAGTTTAAACTGAAGACCAGAAAAATTATGTGCAAATTAAAGGGCATTTCTGGTTAACACTTTACACTATTTTTTATAAATTAGCTGCCTCATAACTTCTCTGTTGTTTTTTTTTTTTTAAACTTTTCTGAAAGTTTGCTTGTATATTATAAATGCATTTTGTGCCAAACAGAGCAAATATATGAAGCATTTTTGTGTCAGTGGTGTTAACTTGCTTTCATTGTTTATTTTTTAATTTCTTATCAGACGTTGTTCATGTGCCAATTTTTTATATGAAAGCATTTGTCTTGTTGTGCTCAGTGGACATATATGTAATGATTATTGTCTTTCTACCTAATTGCACAGATTCATAGCAAACATGTTAATTCAGTTTCCTAACCTTTGATGCTGTGTGTGAAATATTATTTCTTACAGACTACTTCTAAAACAATGTTTGCTATGAATTTTAATTGAACACATTAACAATACTATCCTTATGGCTAATAAATATTCAACAAATTATTTTATGGTGTATACAGTATAGTAACGTCAAGCAACTCGGGAGCTGTGGAAATCTAGAGATCATCATCATCAGCTGCCATCTACACATCAAAGGTCGGCTGTAATAGATCTCTGTCTATGTCTCTTGTCTTGATGGTGCACTCCGATAGACTCTTTCCTGTCCATCTCTTGATGTTATCTTCCCACTTATAGCGCTGTCTTCCCCTTGCACGTTTGCCTTCAACTCTCCCTTCTGTTATGATCTTCTGCAAGGTGTTACGTCTTTTTATGTGGCCAAAATATTTTAGCTGCCTAATTTTGATCTCCTTCATTAGTTCTTTTTTCATACGTAGGTTTTCGCAGCTTCGCTGTAAACGGACACAACGTAAACAACATCCTTTTCAGGATGAACGAAGAAGAATAAACATTGTTTCTTCATATACAAAACGTTTAACTTTGACCACTTTCAGACTTCATTATTACTGTATATCCACTGTAGATCACCTCTTACCCTGGAGCCAGATTTTCTACTGCTTAGACTAGTATTGGCAGCTAATTTGGTTGAATTCTAATAAGGTGTCAAAACCAATAATTTTTTTTTGGTGGTCATTCTATGTAGTTGATGCATTCCAACTGACTTTAAAAAAAAATTTCTTTCACTTTACATCTTATCATAAGATTTGCAGCTGTTCTCAGGTATCTCATCTCACATACTGAAATCTTCCTCCCCTTGTGTTTCGCATAGTGATCCTGTCTGACACTGATAGGAAACAGTGTAAATGTGTAAGCTATTTAGAAACTATTGCCTTGTCTCTACTGAGATGTATTGTTGCTGGAGTCATGGGGTCAGTTAGAAAGCTACTTGTTTTTGCTTTCGCTGCGGTTTTTGTCTTCTTGTGGTGAGGCACAAATCTTTTAACCTAGACTAAAATATTTGATGTATTTAAAGAATGGTACTTATGAAGGCTACTTGGCACTTTAGTTGTAAAACTAAATCCCTCAACATGTAGATGTTTTTGTGAACTTACTGAGGTAACATATATGGATGTTTCTGTGAACTTACTGAAGCTACATGTATAGATGTTTCTGTGAATTTACTGAGGACTTACTGAGGCCATGTGTGTAGATGTTTCTGTGGATTTACTGAGGACTTACTGAGGTTACATATGTAGATGTTTCTGTGAACTTAATGAAGCTACATTTGTAGATGTTTCTGTGAATTTACTGAGGACTTACTGAGGTCATGTATAGATGTTTCTGTGAACTTACTGAAGCTACATGTATAGATGATTCTGTGAATTTACTGAGGACTCACTGAGGTCATATTTGTAGATGTTTCTGTGAATTTACTGAGGACTTACTTAGGTTACATATGTAGATGTTTCTGTCAACTTACTGAAGCTACATAAGTATATGTTTCTGTGAATTTACTGAGGACTTACTGAGGTCATATGTGTAGATGTTTCTATGAATTTATTGAGGACTTACTGAGGTTGTGTAGATGTTTCTGTGAATTTTCTGAGGACTTACTGAGGTTACATATGTAGATGTTTCTGTGAACTTACTGAAGCTACATTTGTAGATGTTTCTGTGAATTTACTGAGGTCATGTGTAGATGTTTCTGTGAACTTACTGAAGCCACATGTATAGATGATTCTGTGAATTTACTGAGGATATACTTAGGTTACATATGCAGATGTTTCTGTGAACTTACTGAAGCAACATAAGTATATGTTTCTGTGAATTTACTGAGGACTTACTGAGGTCATATGTGTAGATGTTTCTGTGAAATCACTGAGGTTACAAATGTAGATGTTTCTGAGAACTGACCAAAGCTACATATGTAGATGTTTCTGTGAATTTACTGAGGACTTACTGAGATCATATGTCTAGATGTTTCTGTGAATTTACTGAGGACTTACTGAGGTCATATGTGTGGATGTTTCTGTGAATTTATTGAGGACTTACTGAGGTCATATGTGTAGATGTTTCTGTGAACTTACTGAAGCTATATATGTAGATGTTTCTGTGAATTTACTGAGGACTTACTGAGGTCATATGTGTAGATGTCTCTGTGAATTTACTGAGGACTTACTGAGGTCATATGTGTAGATGTTTCTGTGAATTTACTGAGGACTTACTGAGGTTACAAATGTAGATGTTTCTGTGAACTGACTGAAGCTACATATGTAGATGTTTCTGTGAATTTACTGAGGACTTACTGAGGTCATATGTGTAGATGATTCTGTGAACTAACTGGAGCTACATATGAAGATATTTTAATGAACTTACAAAGGCTACTACTTAATGTAAGCTTCTTACTGGCGATTGGATTACTCATTCAAGTACTTTCTAATCATATCACGAACACTGCAGCATTCATGAAACACTTTGTAATTCTCATTCTATATTTTATAAGTCAGTCATAAACAACATTTTCTTTGATAAGTGTGTTATAATTATGATTTATATTGCTGTAAATATCTTGAAACTATTTATAAATGTGGAGTACTTTATTGATATAATGTAGGCATTATTAACCTTGTAATTATAACTTTATCCCAAAGTTTGGCTACATTAGTTTAAAATGTTCCACAATTTGAAGCGGGCGTATGTGTAAGGGCCCCTGATCTTTGACTGTTAGCATGCTTGTAGTCATCATCATCACCCTTCAGCTCCCCCATGGAGCAAAGGCCTTCAGTAAATGTATGCCAAGTCTTCCTGTCCTGTGCCATCAGCTCTAAGTCTGTCCATGCCTTCCTCATTCCTTTCATGTCTTGTCTCCAGTTCTCTTCTCTAGTCTACCTCTACATCTCTTACCCTGAGGATTCCAGAACAAGAACTGCCTTGTAATACTACCAACAAGTTTCCAAAATTTTTGTTGTGCTTGTAATACAAGTCTGAAACCCTTTATCCCAAATCCTTAAGGACAGCTTTGTTTAGTAAACCAGTTTTTGTTTTTTTTGTTTGGGTCAAATGTTGCTTAAAATATTTGAAAAGTATCCCAAGTTTGCCCAAAATAACCCAAGACACCCAATCTGCATTTAAAAAAATAGCCATACGCTTCCAAAATAGTCACAAATTACCCAAAATAGTCAAAAATCACCCAGAATAGTCAAAAATTACCCAGAATAGTAAACAATCACCCAGAATAGTCAAAAATTACCCAAAATAGTCAAAAATCGCCCAAATTGTGGTAGAAAAGTAGCTAAAAGAAATTTTTGATTTTCTAAATATTTAAGTTTTCGTGTGTTCAGATAAAAGGTTATAGACCTGAAGTGTGTATTAAGTAGATGTAGTAGTTACAATGTTGTTCCATGTACCAAGAATGGATCAGTGGCTTGCTGTAATTGAAGTGAACTATTTTTGGGGCAGAGTCTGCTGTAGTACTTGTGAGTGTACGGTTGAAAGAGTGGTTAGAGCGCTTGCCTCTAGCAGGCAAAGTTACCGGGTTCCAGAACTAAAACCTGGTAGCGTCATGTTTCAGTCTACACGGCTGTAAATAGGTACCTGACTGAGTGAAGGAAGGCAAAGGCAGCAAGGAAGGAAACAGGTCGTCCTACTTCATAAAGCTAGACCTAGTATAGTGAAGTTTAATACCTCACTCCCCTACAGCAGTACCTGGTATCGGACTACCTTTACCTTGTTTTCTACTTGTCCACTGCGAGTAAGCACTGATGTACTCGAACGTACTAATACTGGACCTTACAACTAAAGTAAGCACTGATGTACTAGAACATACTGGACCTTACAACTAGAGTAAACACTGATGTACTAGAACATACTAATACTGGACCTTACAACTAGAGTAAGCACTGATGTACTAGTACATAGTGGACCTTACAACTAGAGTAAGCACTGATGTACTAGAATGTACTGGACCTTACAACTAGAGTAAGCACTGATGTACTAGAACATACTAATACAGGACCTTACAACTAGAGTAAGCACTGATGTACTAGAACATACTGGACCTTACAACTAGAGTAAGCACTGATGTACTAGAACATACTAATACTGGACCTTACAACTAGAGTAAGCACTGATGTACTAGTACATACTGGACCTTACAACTAGAGTAAGCACTGATGTACTAGAACGTACTGGACCTTACAACTAGAGTAAACACTGATGTACTAGACCTTACAACTAGAGTAAGCACTGATGTACTAGAATGTACTGGACCTTACAACTAGAGTAAGCACTGATGTACTAGAACATACTAATACTGGACCTTATAACTAGAGTAAGCACTGATGTACTAGAACATAATAATACTGGACCTTAAAACTAGAGTAAGCACTGATGTACTAGAACATACTAATACTGGACCTTACAACTAGCTAACAGTTCACAGTGTGTTCTACACTGATCACTTTGACTAATCGGTCATAGAACAGTATGAAAACATATCTGATTTTTTTCTACTTGTCCACTGCAAGTAAGCACTGATGTACTAGAATATACTGGACCTTACAACTAGCTAACATTTCACAGTGTGCTCTACACTGATCACTTTGACTAATCGGTCATAGAACAGTATGAAAACATATCTGATTTTTTTCTACTTCTCCACTGCGAGTAAGCACTGATGTACTAGAACATACTAATACTGGACCTTACAACTAGCTAACAATTCACAGAGTGTTTTACGCTGATCAATTTGACTAATCGGTCATAGAAAAGTATGAAAACATATCTGATGTTTTCTACTTGTCCACTGCAAGTAAGCACTGATGTACTAGAACATAATGGACTTTACAACTAGCTAACATTTCACAGTGTGTTCTACACTGATCATTTTGACTAATCGGTCATAGAAAAGTATGAAAACATATCTGATTTTAAAAGGTCTATACAGCAGATAGAGTTGATTTGGTCCAATCGTCTTTCTAAAAATATGCTTCTTTATTTTTTTTTGTATAAAGTGACAGCCTCTATTATGTTCATCTATCAACATCATTACCCTTTAGCTCCCTTAGGAGCATAGTCTATAATAGATTCATGCTAAGCCTTCCTTTCCTGTGTCATCCTCATTCCAGGTCTTTCTGTGCCTTCTTTATTCCTTTCTTGTCTGTCTCAACTTCCATTCTCCATGTGTGTTTTGGTCTTCATTTACCACTGTTAACCAGGAGATATCCCACTCTTATCCTGGGGATATCCCACTGTTATCCTAGGGATATCCCACTGTTATCCTGGGGATATCCCACTCTTATCCTGGGGATATCCCATTCTTATCCTGGGGATATCAGAACGAGGACTACCTTGTATTGCTATCATGTCTCCCTCAGTCTGTATCTTTAACAAATATAGTGTCTTAAATGACAAAATAAATTAGTAATGCATAACACCACTGAAGCCATTGAAAAGCAGAGTAATAAAGTTACTGTGCATGAAGGATATGTTTATCGTTTATTCTGCAGCGTTTAAATATATAAGGCAGGCACATCAAAAGTGTAAAAATGTTGTGACTTTAAAAATTAGATATTATTATGAACCATCAATATTTGTGTATCCTTGATTTGATGTTTTAAATGTGATTATCATTAATGTTCTGCTTGTACTGCTGTGTCCAATTAAGCTGTTCAAAACTGCATTGTCGTGCATGTTGTATTGTTTAACAAAGTTATGCTGCATTGTCATACCTGTGCATGTTGCGTTGTCTAATAAAGTTATCCAGTTGTTACTTGTTCATAAAAATATTAGCATTTGTGAAGGAATTCCCTGAAATTATGCTTGAGTTCAAATTAGTGTATCCGTAACTAGTTTGGTGTGAGGCATACCTGATTAAGCTTTTATGTGTAAGTGACTGATAAAGAAAAAAGTACAGTAAGGTCTCAGGTTACGGCAGTCTTAACTTATGGCAACCCACCAATACGAACAAGCCCATAAAACCCATTAGTTTTTAATGTCAGTTATATTTAAAATAATTTTCATTTACTGCAGCAACACCTGTTCTTTACTTATAAACGAGGCGAACTAGTTCTGGCATGTGTGAATAACAAACGTACGGTGATCGTTTTTGACGTATATGAGTGTGTTATTATTTTAAGTCAGCTCATGTTCTTCCTGTTCTTCTTCCTTGTTCACCCTCAGACTTCTGTATTAATGACTCTGTTAAAGCAGTAGTCAGTTCAAGGTTCCTGACATCTCCAAACAGTTTTTCGTGGAGAGAAATGGGTTGTTGCCACATGCTACTCCGTTTACTGCTGTATACTGGGTAGGGCTCTTGTTCACTGCTGTTTCATGTAGGGTAGAGGTGTCAAGATATTAACGTTTGTTTTAAAGTTCGAATCATTTGTGTTTTGCAGTTTACTGTATTTTACTACATTATCATTACTAATAAGCTTCAGGCATTTTTTTGGGGGTATTTTTTAGAAATAAATTTTCTAAAGCATCATTTTTGCAGATGATTTATCAACAGACACTTACTGGCACATTAACTGCAAAAACACAAATTTTGACTTGCTTATAAAATCGGGTTACAAACACCCTTTAAGAAGACCGGAGCTCGTTTGTAACCTTAGACCTTGCTGTATGAGCTAATCTTGTTTATCCCATTTTAGTCTGGGTTCTATCTGTGAATATCTAGGAAACTTAAACAAGAGTACTACTATGTACAACAGATCACATACTTAAGACAAAATTCCAAGTGAGGTATTGGTATCTGTTTATTCATGAAAACCTCGTTGTTGTTTTTTGTGTGTGTGCTGTATTTAAAGAATGGTCTCTAGGAAGGCTAATATGGCACTTGGGTGGCAACATTAGCTTTCACAGCCTGTAATTTTTATGAATATTTTAGACAATAAAATACAGGATGATTGTAAAGTCACTTCATTATTTTGTAAAAACTTATTTCTTCACCCCTGTCGAACTAATTTATATCAAACAAACGTCATGATCAAGAGAACTGAATGCCAGTTTATTACATAAAATGCATCAACATTACAGCTCAACGTGAGATCCGGCCTGTTTGTCACATGACGTCAGAGTGGGCAGCTTTCTTTGCCTGTCTAATGTAACATCCTTTTATTGGCCATTTTTAGATTTATTTTATTTTTATTTTTAAAATTAATAACTTTGAATTAGTTAAATAGCAACTGTTGCTCATTATTTTGTTAATATTTTTTCATCCAATAGATAAAAGTGAGGGTATAACAATTTTAAACTTTGGAGTAACTTTTCAGTCATCCTGTATATTCTGTTCATTATTTTCAATATTAAAAAAAAAAAAAATAGGCACTATGAAAGCTTTACTGGGATAAAGGATCATATCCTTATTCTGGTGTGCTGAATTGTGCTGCCTGTGTTCGACTTTTATCAGAATGGCCTGTACAGATGATCTTCAGTGATTTATATCCTTGTTATTTTTTTTAATTCTTTTCCGTGTTTATTCTTATTAAATTTTGATTAGATTTTAATTTCCTTTTATGTATTGTTTTCTTATGACCAGTTCCTGACGAAGACCTCTTGGTCATAAATGATCTCTTTTATTTTCTGTTTTTTCGTTCTTTATCCCAGTAAGATTCTCATACTACATATTTTGTTTCACCTTAAATTGTAATATATTTTTACTGCAGTCTTCATTTTTATTTATTGATGTACATTGGTTAAGTTGTTTGATAACACCCACTATAGCCCCTGTAGGGAACAGTAGACTGGGGGCCACCATATTGGCCAGAAATGTGGCGTTTTGCTTCAAGTTGGAATTTTTGTATTTTTAAAACGGCCTCAGTGTTTATTGGGTGTTGTTCATTTTGAAAGTTCAAAAACAGGGTTGTTGTTTGGTTAAGGAAAGCTGTTTCATAAAAATCAAAAGCAGGGTTGGGGTTAAGTTAAGGCTAGCTGTAGTGTAAACATGGATAGCCAGTCTAGCAAAATAGGGCACCATGGCGGATGTATATACAGTCCTTGTCATCCACTTAAACTATTTCATGTTATATATGGTAAAAATATATTTTATAAACAGGTGTATTCTGTTCCAGGTATCTTAGGAAAGTGTAATTGTATTTGACCATATTGTTTGTTAAAGTTCTTGTGGTCAAGATTTTTTACAGGATGGGGTAACCGTGCCCAACCTTCTTTAGCCGCTTTTACGACATGGCTGGAAGGGTACAGTGTTATTATTCTTTGCTTCCCTTCTGGGCCCTGGTGGTTGAAAGTGTAATTGACTGCCTTTTCATTGCATTTCTTAGTTACAATGACAATGTTTAATGAAAATTTTAACCGTTATATCTTTTAAATCTGCAACACAACTACAGACAAACGTATGTGTGTGTAAGCAGTCAAGTTATTTTGTGGGTTCATCATGTCATAAAATGTTTAACTTGCTAATGTAAGGCAGAAATAAATTTGTGACTTCCTCTTATTAAAATGTTTCCTTCTTATGAAACATCTCATCAAAATACAGTCTTACCAGTAACCAGCAGGAGATATAAGGAGCAGACAATCTAGCTACAAGGAAGGGCGACAGCCATTAGTAAAAGGAAACAACTGTTACAGAAATATTGAAGAAACATGGCTTATCGCTGGCTGAAGCGACACATTTTGCGTAAGAATAAAAATTGATTCTCCCCACAGTTCTTAATACCATGTGTGGAAATTAAAAATTACAGAAAAAGTGACATCTCTTCAAATGCAATATCCCTAAACAATTTTACATACAGTTCAAAATAATCAATGTTATGTCATTTACTGACAGTCCCAAGGGGGACATAGACCATGGACAAAAATGATCTAACCTAGCACTAGTCCCAGTAACAGAAACAGCAGAAAGTTATGCTGGGCAGACGATATTCAGAAACGACAAGAGCGATTTGCAAAGACACAAAAATAAGCCCCCCCCCCCCCCAAAAAAAAAAGGCAAATGTCGGAACAAATATTCAAGCATTCAACAGAAACATTGCCCCAAGCTGTGATAACCTAGGATATGGACGAGTGAAGGAATAGACCATGTATATCTAATTTTGCTCGAACACATTTAAATAAAACTACCTATTGTGCAAACGTCGTTAAAAATTGTATTCAATACCAAATAAATACATTACAATACATACACTGCAAAGATTTTCCAGTAAATTAAGCTTGGCCCTTTTAATTTACTCTCCTTACACTAACTGGAAAGGTGAAATGATACTACAATCAGGTATCGACAGTCAAAATTATTATCTGGAATAAGCGACATTGTATATCCTAATTATCACTCATCAGAGACTAAACGGGATATTATTCTTTATTGAAAAAAAAAAAAAATTTGCTACATTTTCACTGAAGCATTTTTATGTAAACTGAACCCCACTACATTAGGTATTTATGACCGAAAGAACTTGGTTTTTACTTTTTATTTTGTGTCTCTAGTGTACGTTTTTTATTTAATTTTTTTTTTTTTAAGCACAACTTGGCCATCTTACTACCAGTTAGGTTTTCTCACTAAAATTTTTATGTTCTTTTGTTTTTTAACCCTCAAACGACCAGATCAGACATGGATTGGATAATGTAGATTTCTAACTCTAGTAAAACTTACTGTATGATTGTGATCGACAAATTACGCCAACCCTCACACCTCCAACATATCTAGTCATGTATATAAGTGTGTATTTTTGATGGCTCAATATTGTTATTACAATCTTCAGCTTTCGTATTTTGCTGTCTTAAATTGTTCATTCTTTTGGTGTTCTTGAACTTGCATTAGGCCTATATCTCAGAATATTTTTTTTTCATGATTAAATTATAGTTTTAGTTAGCCTACGTTTCAGATTTTAAACAAAATAAGTTATGGATCTGGTATTACATGTCATCCTCGTAAATGTAAATGTTATTTCAATATTCCGACTGTCCTCCATTTACGACGTGTGAGACGTAAGACCATTTGTACTTATGACAGCCAGCCCATTAATGTTATTGTATTATTTTCGGACACCCGAAGTTTGATCGCACAGCCTAACGATCGCTCTGTCCGTCGCGCAGTACTGTACAGTGCAATATTGGATTATTTGCAGGCATCCAACTTACCTATAAATATAGAGGAGGTGTTGAGAATAGACAGACCTAGGGAACTGCATAATATAGTCAAACAATATTTAACACGAACACATGTTAATATATAGTGGCTGGGAATGTGAAGGTCTGATGCTGTTCTTACAATGCATGTGACTTTAAACAGATGAAAATCAATTAAATATCTGTTAAAGTCTGTTATATAACTAGAACCACCAGGCCTATACACCCCTCCACTTTAATATTATTCTTGTTCATAGTTTCTTCTTGATTTTGTTTGTTTGTTTGTTTTTTATTTTTCTATTTAACGTATAGGCCTAAGCACAATTGTGAGTATCCCTATTTTCAAATGTGATGCCACTTTCTCATGTCGGCAGTTGTTCATATTATTTGAAATTGAAAACAATATATATCCTAATTATAACCCATCAGAGGTTGAACAGGATTTTTGTTTATCTTCATTAATGTAAAAAATAAAAATAAAAAAAAAACGAATGGAAGATGCATCTCAGAAGGAAGAGTAGAATAGCTCAGGCAAAAGCAGGATTCTATAAAATGAAGAGTATTTTATGCAATAATTCTTTGTCATTTGAAGTTAGAAAGAGACGTCTTCAGTGTTATATAGAACCAATCCTGACATATGGGAGTGAGTCATGGACAATTAGTAAACAATGAAGGAAGGCCACAGAGATGTGGTTTTACAGAAGAGTGTTAAAAATACCATGGACTACCAAAAACAGTAATGAGGATGTCCTGAAAGAAGCCAGAGTGCAAAGGAATCTTGTTTCAAAAGTTAGAAAGAAGCAATCCATTTTTTTGGGGCATGTTATGAGAAGAGGAAAGCTGGAATATATCATAACAACAAGTAAGACTGAAGGAAAAAGAGATAGGGGAAGACAAAGACAGCAAATACTGGACAGTTTAACATGGTGGCATGGAAAGAAGTCAACAGCAGAATTGATAAATTGTACTGAGACAGGAAGTTGTGGAGAGACATGATCTCCTACGCCTCTAGGCATGATACTTAATGATGATTATTTCACTCTAACAAAGAGTCAAATTATTTTTTTTTTTTTAAATACAACAAAACAGACCTACACATTCTAGCATTCAGGCATTTTAAGTGTTAAACTACTTTTAAGGTTCATATAGTGCACAGAAGAGGCGTACTTAAAGTATTTGGCGGGGGCGGATCCTGCCATTGGCACCCACCTCTATAAAGAAATACACTTTCAAGTATATATTTTTTACAGTAAAAGTGTCCGATGGCCCCCCCCCCCCCCCCCCCCGGCTGTCACCCGGGGCGGGCTCTTTCTCCTCCAACCCCCCGCACCCCCCCCCCCCCCCCCCCCCCATTTATCCCCCTTAGTACGCCACTGGTACACAGTGATTTCCAACTTCCAACCATTATTGACTTACAATAGGGCTTGTCGGAACAGAACTTTGTCGTAAATCGAGGACAGCCTATACTTTGATGTGGACATGACCTCTGTATTACATTTTTACAAATTAATCATCTCCCCTGATGACTGACAATGCTATTTGTTAAGTCTGTCATTACCAGTGTTGCCAACAAAATATATTAAAACATCTCGGATACTTTCTGACCTGCATTCGTGTTATTCAGGAAGCTTCCATCTTCCCACTCTCCCGACCTGAACTACCGTGTCTTCTTTGGGAAACACATATCTAGTCCATTTTCATTTTTTTTTTTTTTTTTAAATATAATTTTAAAACGTTAACAGGCTCCTAAGCAATGTTCCCTCTAATTGTTAATCGTCTGTGTGCGCACACCCACAAATTTAAAGTTATGCAAATAGTATTCCCCACTGACAAAAACTTGTACGTGCTAAATTGAGTTATGCATTTTTCAGTGAACGACCGTGTTTGTTCTACTGTCATCAAATCCTTTGGAATAAAATTTGTTGTTGTTGTTGCTAAGTTCAGTGTGTTATTTGCGCTGATTTCATAACCTGTATGCGCACACACCTGCACACTGCTAAGAGGGAACATTGCTCCAAAGTTTATGCGCCGTTTTAAAACTTGCTTTGTTCGTAATTTACAAGAATTTAATGTGGTTTATGTTCATACATGGGCAGGCAAATATTTCTGTGAAAATGCAGTTATGTGGTATATATTTATGGCTAATTTTGACCATTCTGAATTTTGGATTGTATTTTTAGTTTTTTAAAAAAGTGTTCGGATTGGTGAGTCAGTAGGGAGAGAGCGAAGCTGAAGAGTAGTGTTCAACTTCTTAAGTATTCATTTCTCAGACCAAACCAATCTGATTTTTCGCTTATGAAATAGTTTAACGTAAATGTCCGACTGACATGCTGCCTTTACCGGCATGTTGAGACTTCCATTCTTTTAATGAAACCTAAAATGTTCTGTGTTTAAAAAAAAAAAAAATTTAAATACATCTATCAGATCATCTTATCTCGACTATTTATTTTGTCAAATCATTATGAAGGGTGAAAAAAGCACCGATAGATGACATTCTTTTAATACTGACATAAATCTTCTTATTATTTAAAAACTCAATCATTTTGCCGGTACTTGGACCTTCATAAAGCTGGCCAAATTAACGCGGGGTATTCTTTGTTTAAAAGTGTGTAGTTTAGTTTAATGCCATTGTGTTTTTTATGCAGGAGAATATTTCAAACAATAAATTATTTGAATTTGTTACTGATGACTTTCGTGTTTTTCTTATTCCATCCTGGTACTTAGTTCGTATTTTTGATTGGCTAAGCAGTTAGAGCGTTTGCCTCTCGTGATGAAGTTCCAGGGTTTGAAACGTGGCAGCATCACACTCCAGTCTACCCAGCTGTAAATTGGTACCTGACTCTGCTTGTGAGTTAGGGAAGGCAAAGGCAGTGAGGGGGGTTCTAGGTTTCTGTGACGAAATGTGACAACATGTTAAAAAATGGCAATTATTGCGTGACGGCATATGTGGACGACCTCACAGACCACCTCAGAGAGCGCATGTGATTGCCTGGTGCAGGCGTCTTGAGGGCCTGGTGCAGTTATCATCACAGTCTTTATGGAAAGTGAGATGTTACAAGAAGTTCAAATGGCAGCATATATTTGAACTTAGCTGCCAATGATGGTTCTGCACCCTCTTATGGGTTGGGTTGGTTCTTTTCACTCTGCTCACGCTCGTCTCTGATCAAGGTTGTCGGGGGTAGCTCGTTTCCCAGAAATGGCAAGGTGAGTCGACCACGTGGGTCCTTCGTCTTAAAGCTTAGGCCACTGTTCTCTTCTTGTTCCAGAGATAGTACTTTCTGCTGGTACCACCAATAACTATGGTAAAAGAATAGAACGAAACGCTCTTCTGAGTATGGCGTTTTCCACCCCATAGTTATTGGTTCCTATCTTCTCATACCACCATCCCAATTACTAAGACTTTACCCTCGATGAGAATTAAATTTAATCCTTCGGGATAAAACTTTCTTTACATTTAAATAGAATAGCTTTCATAGTTACTTTATATTTAAATGAAAAGGTTAATAATACAGATAGGGTCTGTTTACATATACATCTCCACTGATTGAAAAGTGCTCACAATATAAATTGAACATGTTTTCATTTATGTTTTACACTGATTGAACAGTTTGTAACTTCCATTACTTTAAAATGAATATTTTCACATAGACATTTACACTGGTTTAAAGCTTGAAAACTTACATTAATTTTGAAGTGAATATGTTTATAGGGACATTTACACTGCTTTGAAAATGTAATTATTATACTTAGAATGCATATAATTTCTTTCATCTTTCCCTCCCTGCTCCATAGGAAACCTGGAACAACTTTATGCTTTTAGTTCTCTTTACGAAACTAACAATAAAGCAATCACCAGCCCATGCAGTGGTGGTTCATGAATCATCATTCTATACGCTGAGATTGCCAGCCTCAATTGACTTTTACAGCCACAAGCGAGTTTCACATATTAAATTCACATGGTTATATATATATATATATATATATATATATATATATATATATATATATATATATATATATATATATATATATATATATATATATATATATATATATATATATATATATATATATATATATATATATATATGTTAGTTCACATGTTAGTAATAAATATCAAATGTAAATCAGAACTTACGCCAATCCTGACTCACAGACATTTTGCTCAAATGAATAAAAGAGATTTGAATCAGCCTCTTACATGCGTCTGGGGTGTCGTTAATTTAATAAGTTCCCTCTCTGACTTCGTGTGTGGTCCTTCAGTTTCCTCAGTTCCGGTTTCCTTATTTAAAATGTTAGAGATTTCCTGGGATATATTGTAAGTCCTGATGAATACTCCAATAAAAGGTGTCCGGTATTTTAAGAAGAAATTCTGAATTATAATTCTTCACTGTAGCAGTCTGGTGTCTTGGCGAGCGATTTTATCAAGTGAAATAGCTTGAGAAAATAGTCAGATTATATTCCCTGCCTTTCCGCGCCTTCGTTTGTTATGAGCTATAAAAAAAACTCCAATCATATTCAAACAGGCGGGTTATGGGGTAATTTCAAAATATTCCGACATCGGATAATTTTGAACGTAAGGCAGAGGTCAACTCTCCCATATATGGTAATAAGATGTCCGATGCCCTTGTGTACAAACTTACAGACAGATCGGTAAACTCATGCAACAGCGTGTTCAAAATGTAACCATCATTACTTTATCAGAAAGTACTCGTCATAACAAACAAGACAGGAAACGCTTATGTCATAAGTTTCCGCCGCGTATACGAGATCTTATGCTAATCTTAGCCAAGCTGTGCCACTCCCTTGCGACTACGAGTAATTATCTCAGCAAATCTGGGTAGTGTCCAGCAGATGTGATTATTATCACCTACAGGGAGTGTCGAATGATTTGATAAAATCAAATATCTGCAACTTAGAAAAATAACGAAGAAAGAAAGAAAGAAAAGAGCGATAATTGAGAGCACATAATAAAAATCAGTACCACAAATGTACCGATACTGCCGAAGTGAAACAAAGATCGATAGGGGCCGCCCCGTTTTGTCACAAGAATACAGGACGTATCATTGAAATACAGGACGTATCATTAGAATACAGGATGTATAATTAGAACACAGGACGTATCATTAGAATACTGGACGTATCATTAGAATACAGGCGTATCATTAGAATACAGGATGTATCATTAGAATACAAGACGTATCATTAGAATACAGGACGTATCATTAGAATACAGGACGTATCATTAGAATACAGGATGTATCATTAGAACACAGGAGTACCGGTAGCATTAGAATACAGGACGTATCATTAGAATACATGATGTATCAAGCAGACCATGACATCGCGAGAGGTTTTATTTCTTAATATAATTAAGACAAAAAATATTGTTGATCCATGAAATCGTAGGAGTTTTTATATCGAAATATAAAGAACAAAAAAATAATGTCGAAGGTTTTATCTCATAATATACAGAAGACGGAAAATAGCGTCGATCCACAAAATCGAACTAGGTGCTATCTCGTGACACAAAGAAAAGAAAAAAAAAACCTTGTTGATTGACATTTGATTTTTCCTGCTCTTTGTGGAATTTGAAATTATGCAAATTAGACCCAGTTTTTAGCGAAAAGAAGTTTTCGCGGCTTAACACGTTCGTCTGCATTTTTTGACACGTCACAGGAGAGAAAATTTTTTTAAAGTATGTGTGACTAGATTAATGGAAGCGGAGGCATTTACAGTTAGATTATTATGAATGAAATGCATGTCTCGTTGTATCATATCTCTGCTGGCACTCGTCGTTACTATGGTTTAAGAGAGAGAGAGAAAGTGGTTTATAAAGGACTGAAGAGGGTGAGATTACGAGATTAAAAGAACTTGAGTAGTTTTAGCGAAGAGATCCGAATGACGGCAACACGTGGCATGAGTTTATCACAATATTTATTCTTGATATGCGCTTCTGGTGGCAGAGTAATGTGAGATAAATATAGCACGAGAGGCTGTAGAGGACAGGTATGAATGAGGACAGAAGAGGATGAGTTTTACCGCTTCTGTTACGTCTCTTAGGGGTCATTGGTATTGTCTGGTCTGTCGGGCCTGCTAATGAAGCCGACGTACTTCTGAAAGATGCGAATATACTGTGGGCCGTTACTTTGTCGTATAATGATGATCTGACTAATGACAACGAAGCTGGGTAACAATGGTGAATGGGTCAAGACAATGTGACCAACTGGCAATGAAGAGATGCTGGACTCGTTGCAAAAAGTTAGTGACTAAACATATTTTATTTGGACGATACTTTGACATCATTGTAGTTCAGACAATTTTTATCAGCATGATCATGGCAAAAATGTACATAGTAAATAACAGCCACTACGGACGTTGACCGACCACACTAGCCGCTACCACATCAAGGTTAGCGGAAGCTCTACGGCAATGGATTGGTAGGATGCATGGGTTTACAAAAAGGACCATGTTAATAGCTTTGAGCATATATATATTTAATCACGATCCAGAATATCTCCTAGCGTTGACTGAACGCACTAACAGCCGACATAGCTGGTCAGGCTGAAGCTCTGCAGTAACGGTACTGGAGGATATGTATCTGATGCTAGATACTTCAACAAGCCGGTTCTGGCTAAGAGATTAAGAGAACACGAATAGTTTTAGAAAAGAGGTCTGAATGACGGCAAAAAATGGCGTGAGTTTATTACACCATGAGCTGTTTTGGGGTATAGGTGTGCAAATGTTTCTGAACACGAGATTCCTATTGAAATTTCTTGAAAATCTGCGTATTTCTAGTCAAATAATTGTAATTGCAGCCCGAATTACTTATAATAATAACTAGCAATAACATGTCAAAATTGACAGGTTTTTAATTATAGTGTGTTGTTTTTGTTACATGTATTACAGACGGTACTATTACTACTGTGGTCATTTCATTGCAGGCGACCGTCATTAGATATTTGTAGTGAAAATTATATGGATGTATTAAATATGAAGTCATGGAGTAACCTTCCTAAATGACATGTGGAGCAGTGATAATGATCTAATGGACTAAATAACTAACATTTCTCTTATGACAACATGTCTCGTAATTGTTCGTGCATCTTTTTTACAATCTTGACTTTCCACAATCAAACTGTTCATGCACACCGTCATTTGCGCACTTTTCTATTTTCAGGAGAGTACATATAAAGGAGTCGGCGTCTGTGGCCTAATAGATATGAACGCAGTTTCATAATCCAGATATACCAGGTTCGAAACCTGCTGCAGGCGGTTTGGTAGCAGATCGCTTTGTGTGGATTTTTAACAATGATATAAGCGCCGTACCGTTCAGAAAGCAATGGCAAACTACTGAATGAAAAAAATTGCCTAGAAAAATCACAAACAGCCAATAAAAGCTGGGGTTGATTGCCACGTCCTGTAAAGGATAAGCAACTAACTTTTGTAACATATAAGGGAAACAATACAATTATTGTCTAACTTTCAACCACAGTTGCACCCCTTAGCTGTGGTTGAAAGTTAATGTTAGTTATTTGCTTATCTAATGTACTCTATCGAAAATAGAAAAGTGCGCATATGACGGTGTGCATGATGTGACCGACCGACCGACGTACTTACGGCGGGAATTATAGTATTGGATAGTACTTGCTGTACTTATAAGTGACTAAATATGAAAACTGGTCTCTGTGTCACGGGATTTCTCCCCTTGCTCTGCAGTGATGGTCCAACAGTAGCCAAACTTCAGAGTATCTACTGATGGTCTTCAAAGGTATCTACCTTTAGCTCAAGATTACCCTTGGCAGAGATGTGAATTGAAAAATGGTGCTTTAATTCTAGGGAGCCTAATAGGAATTTAAGTTAAGAAATCACGTACTACGGCTGATAGTATCCAGGCCGTGTAAGCTTTCTTTCTTCTCAGACCTTCTATGAGGAGAAAGAATTTTGCTCGTTGTGATGAGCCCCCAAACTATTTACATCAGTAAAATATTACTTCAATACCTCTGTTTATATGTATTTAACATACGAGTGTAGTTCACTCTAAAATGATTAAATCAAATATAAATTTGTATATTTACATATAACAAATTTAATAATCAATTATAGTTAACAATGTAACAAAAATCGGGGGGTGATATATTAAATATTCCTTTAAAGACTCATCACAGGTGATGGTTTGAAATGTTTAGGGAATTTGCTTAAAGAGTTCACTTGGCAGCTTTTAAGTGGGTATTTAGCTGCCAGTAAGATGTGGTTGGTTTCTGCTCCAGCCGATGTTGGTTCTTTGCAGGTTTAGACTGGTTCATTCTCGTCACTGGTCAAGTCTGGTGGCTGTAACACGTCCCTCGTAGTAATTCATCATTCTTAACCCTCCACTCCCAAAGGAGCATAGGCCTTCAACAAACACATGCCAAGTCCTCCTGTCACGTGCAATCATCTCAAGTTCTCTTCATCATTTTCACTTATGTTTCCAGCTCTCTTCTCCATGTGCTTCTTGTCTACCTCTGTCTCTCTTGCCCTGGGGGTTCAAGAACAAGGGCTGCCTTGTAATGCTTTCAACAGGTTTCCTCATTGTGTGTTCTATCCATCGCCATCGTCTTCTTCTCATCTCTTGTTCCAGTGGCACTTGTCTGGTTCTTGTCATCAGTTCCACGTTGGTAACCTTGTTATACCATTTTAATCCTTCTATTCTACGCAAGCACCCATTTATGAAAATCTGTAGCTTTTTGGTTGTTGTCTTTGTTGTTCTCCATGTTTCAGAGCCATCTAATAGTATTGACTTCACATTTGAGTTGAAGATTCTTATTTTCGTGTTGGATCCGATTTCTCTTGATCTCCATATATTTCCCAATGCAATGAAAGCTTTTCTTGCTTTTTGTATTCTTATTTTGATATCACTGTCTGTCCCTATAACGTTGTCTATATTGCTTCCAAGATATGTGTACGATTCTACATCTTGTAGTGGTGTTTCTTCAAGTTCAACCCTGTTATCATTACCTGCATTTATTCTCATTATTTTTGTCTTTTCCCTGTGTATTTTCAGACCCAATTGCTGTGACCTCTCATCGAGTGTTTTCATTTTGTCCTGCATCTGATTACGGTTATGGGACAGAAGAGCCAAGTCATCAGCAAAATCCAGATCATTCAACTGCTTAGTCAGAGTCCACTGGATTCCATTTCTGTTGTGTGTTGTCGATGTTCTCATAACCCAGTCTATTGCTAGTAAGAAAAGAAATGGAGACAAGAGGCATCCCTGTCGCACTCTCGTTCTTATCCCAAACGGTTCTGTAAGCTGTCCTTCATGAAGAACTCCCTCGTAGTATCGTGGGTTAATTACAAAGATGGTCCTTCGTCTTCCAGACCCATCTGATAATGGTGTCTAGCTTTGACTGAAGGCCACTTCACACACTTGTTCCACAGACTAGTGCCATCAATTGGTACCACTGACTATTATCATGAAATGAGAGAGAAACAAATTTCCCTCCTGAGTATTGTGTTTCCTGGCACGAAAATCAGGTGTGTCTCCCCCCCCCCCCTTTTTCATTCCACCATCCCATCTGCCTCAGAACGTTACCCTCTCTGAGCATTAATGCTAATCCCCGTGAGCGGAAAAAATTCATTGCATTTATATAGAACATGTTTACACATTCATATGCACAGGTTGAAAGGTTAATATAATAATTATGTTCATTATTTATGTCATCATCCACTCCTTGCTCCATACGGGATTTAGAATTACCTCTGCTTTTGGTTTTCTAAGAGAAACCCGCATGAAGCAGTCACCAGCTCTTGCAGCGGTTGTTCATGACACCATCATTCTATATGCTGAAGTTGCCAGCCTCGTATGAACTTGAAAATCCATGAGCCATTTTCACATGTTAATATTGCAAAATATAGAATAATAAAATGTACAACTTACCCCAAATAACTTTTGGGCAATACAGACTTATGGCTCAGAAAAATAGTTTCGGCAGCTTGGTTAAGATGCCTCTTAAATGTGGTCTGGGGTATTACTATGACTGTGCGTTCAGGTTTCTAGGATTCCGGGCTTTCCGTATTAGTAAAGGTGGAGTTTTTCTTGCTGTCAAAGTCCAGAAGATGCTCCTATACGTTGTCTATTCCTTTATATATATATATATATATATATATATAAACTGAGGGAGGTAATCGGATACACACAAACGAATAGACGGGGATTTGGTCATGGAGATATCCGCTGGTGGTCCAAGGCATCAAGCAGGGAGCGCAGAGACATGGTAGTTCAGGAGATACGAGGAGCTGAGAATGATAAGAGGTTGCAAAAAGCAGTGCAGCAGGTCCAACAAGGCCAATGGACTACATGGGAAGGAGCCCTGCAGAGGTCCTTGACATGGAATGATATATGGCATATGGCACCTCTTAGGCTCAGCTTCGTTGTTAGATCAATGCATGACCTGCTGCCATCGGCCACCAACCTTGTGAAATGGGGAAAGTCGGATGATGAGCAGTGCCCCCTGTGCCAGGGGAGGCAGACACTCGAACACGTGCTCTCAGCGTGTAAGGTGGCATTAGGGCAAGGGCGATACACTTGGCGCCATAACAAAGTGCTAAATGAGCTTGCTGCGACAATAGATCTGGCAAGGATGAAGGCGAATAGCAAACCCAGGCCAAGCACCGCAAATACATACTTTCTGAGGGCAGGAAAGTCAGCACACCCCAAACCGAGTAATCCTGGTAGCAGTTTACCATCTCTTCTTGACTGTGCAAACGACTGGGAGATGGCGGTAGACCTACCTGGACGAGGGGCATATCCAGAGAGTATCAGAAAATCGCGGAGACGGCCGGATATAGTGCTTCATTCTTCAGCAACGCTCCAGGTCATACTGATTGAACTGACCGTGCCATTTGAATCCAGATTAGACGAGCAACATTCATTCAAAGCGGCCAAGTATAGTGATCTGGCCGCGGATCTGAGACACGATGGGTTCACTGCAAAGGTCATGGCTGTTGAAGTGGGCGCAAGAGGGCTTGTGGCTGCATCAGTGTATGATCTATTGAAACTGTTGGGGCTGAGGGGACAGTCGAGAACAAGGGCACTGAAGAGGCTTAGTGAAACTGCTGAAAAGGCATCATGCTGGCTGTGGAACAACCGCAATGGGCAATGGAAATCATGGCAATAAACGCTGCGGTACAGAAAACACCAGGAATTTTTCTAAGTCCACAATACGCTGAGTTTTTTGTTGTACTAGTGAACGGGCTGTGACTGAGCGGCAACAGGCGGTGTATATTATAGGGGTGTTCAGTGTCAGAATTTCAGTGGCCAGACGCGTCAGCCGCGCGATGGTGTCTCAGTGTGTGCGACGGAACGAACGGAATAATTTGTCTTTGTTTTGTTACATTCACAATTGCCTCCACGACTGGCGGAGTTGTGGATCAAAGTTGCTACCATAAGGGAAATGGGTTCATTTTCGATACAAGACAACAGGAGGCTGAGAAGCTTGGGAGTCATGACCCAAGTGGGCCCGCCCCCCTTAGAGTGTAAAGGAGTATATGGGCCGAAACACTCGTCGGACGTGGGGACTTCTTCTGATGATCAGATTGCTTCCTGTTGTATCGCTCTGTAAAGAGTTTCCTATCATATATATATATATATATATATATATATATATATATTATATATATATATATATATATATATATATATATATATATATATGTTCAAATAGAATGGAAAAGCGTGCAATGAGCACAGGAGAATTAGTGCCTTCATAACGGCATGCAGCAAAAAAAGAGAACAGTAAAATTATTTTCCTTGATGTTTTTTTCGGGTTACTTCACAAGAAATGTCTTTCCAAGAATCTCCTATTTTGCCAGCTGTTTCAAATTTAATAATAATTTGGACATATACTTTCTAATTCTGCTGGTCTCGCAAATTTAGAATACTTTAATTTGTATCCGTCAATTCAATTCAATATATAATCATAACAATTTGTGTTTAAATTTTGTACTTTGTGAATATATATATATATATATATATATATATATATATATATATATATATATATATATATATATATATATATATATATATATATATATATATATATATATATTTCTGACTTTGTAAGAAATACTTAATAAACTCCTTGAGCGCCTAATTCATATAAATTCCTTGTGAACTAAACTCATTTTTTTAACATTTTATTTTATTTTATTTGAATTAATTTATTTATGTGTTATGCATAGCAAACCAAATCAACCTACGTCGGTGTTTTGAGACACAGAAATAAAATCGTAAAAGACGTCGTTTTAAGATCTATCACTGCTGAAAGGTGTTTAAGATTAGATAATATATCTTCCTGCACTTCTCCGTGTACTTCTACCTATCTCTCACATTTTCTCTCCTATTTGTGTTTCTGCTTAAAACTGAACGTCCTGGCCAGTACACAATTTTTCGTTTACAAAGATGGGAGTGTTTTTTGCCATTGATTCCTTTCCATCAACGTATACATAGCTTGGCACATTAACCAGTCTATTTTAAAAGAGTAATTAATGATTGTTATATTCGTCCGATTGACAGAGTGGTTAGGGCGCTAGTCTCTCGCAGCAAAGGTGCCTGGTTCGATTCACGGTACCGACATGCTTCAGTATACCAAGCTGTAAATGGGTACCTGAACTTGTACTTGGGTTAAAGAAGGAAAAGGCAGCGAGGAAAGGTAGTTACCCCACCTCTCGATGCTGGACCGAGTATAGTGAAGTCTCTAACACGTCACTCCCCTACGGTAGTATATGCTATGGGACTACCTTTCCCCCCTTTTTTTTAATCTTCAAAGCCAAAATTTTGTATTAAATTAATGCGTGTCCATAAAATATCAGAGATCGCTTTAGTGTCATGAGAATTTGACCTCAAATGTCAAATTAGCCATTTTGTACGGCTCGGAAACATGGAGAACAAAATCAAAATCCAAGACGTTTTATAGATTTTCATAAATGGGTGCTTTTTTAGAAGGAACAGATTGAAATTGTACGATAAGGTGAAACTGATAAAAAGAACCAGATAAGCGCATCAGGCTGAGGTAGCTTTCCACATTCCTTTGCCGGTCTGTCAGCCTCCTCATTGCCGGCTGATAAAAAGAACCAGGTAAGCGCCAGTGAAACAAGAGATGAGAAGAAGACGCTAGGGAAGGATAGAACACAAACTGAGACAACCTACTGATAGCATTACAAGGCAGTTATTATTCTGGAAACCCCAAGACAAGAGAAGAAGAGGTTGACCGAAAAACACGTGGACAAGAAAACTAGAGACAGAAATCACAATGATGACAGAAATAAAAAATGATGACAGAAATAAAAAATGATGACAGAAATCAAAATGATGAGACATAAATCAAAATGATGAGACGGAAATCAAAATGATGAGACGGGACCCCAAGATGCAGCAATAGTGAATGCAGTCAGCGACCCATAGCTGTACTGCTTGCATCAAGACCAGCGAACCAGAGCTGGTCAAGACCGCACTCCACCTCCACGTGGTGGTCCTGGAAACAGTCTGCAGCAGTGTAGTCTGGCTGAGCGAGTGCGGATCGAAATGGGAAGGCAAACCCGGTCCCTAAAAATGCCGTGCTGAAGTCGGATATGTCGACCGAAAGGTGCAGATATCACAGCTTAGGCGTAAACAGACACAACGCAACCACCGTCCTTTTCAGGGCGAACGAAGAAGAAGAAGAAAAAAAATGATGAGACAGAAATCAAAATGATGAGACAGAAATCAAAATGATGAGACATAAATCAAAATGTTGAGACATAAATCAAAATGAAGAGATATAAATCAAAATGATGACAGAAATCAAAATGATGAGACAGAAATCAAAATGATGAGATATAAATCAAAATGATGAGACAGAAATCAAAATGATGACAGAAATCAAAATGATGAGACATAAATCAAAATGATGAGACAGAAATCAAAATGATGAGACATAAACCAAAATGATGAGACAAAAATCAAAATGATGACAGAAATCAAAATGATGAGACATAAATCAAAATGATGAGACAGAAATCAAAATGAAGAGATAGAAATCAAAATGATGACAGAAATCAAAATGATGAGACAGAAATCAAAATGATGAGATATAAATCAAAATGATGAGACATAAATCAAAATGATGAGACATAAACCAAAATGATGAGACAGAAATCAAAATGATAAGAGAGACAGGAAAGACCTTGAGAAGATTGAACATGACAGGTGGACTATATAAGAGTTTTCTGAAGGCGCATGTTCTTTGTGGCACTGAAGGATGATGAATGTTGAATGAAGAATTCGATAAATGTGAAGACGACTGTGCCTCTCTTAATTTATTGGGATCTTTGATGTTTGAGAGCCGCGGCAGCGCAGTGGTTAGTGCCCTGGCTTCCCAGCTCGGTGGTCCATGGTTTGATTCCCATTTGAGGTGGGATATTTTAGACCGCAAACGGCTCCGGGGTCAACCCAGCCTCATGAACTGGGTACCAGAGCAACCCTGGGAAGGTTAAAGGCAGCCGGCGTGATGTTGACCACATTACCCCTAGCGTGCTGATGGTCAAGAAAATATGGGCCTAATACCATATTCTCTATATGCCTCAATTTGGCGTTTAACGGGATCCTTTGAGGGAAGGAAGAAAAATTGCTCCCTCTGGCAATTTGTAAGATGTAGCTGATGTGAGATTTTACGCCGGGCCAGCAGTATGAAGCAGTGAAACACATAGCCACAGAAACCACCAATACAAGTCCACAAGAAGTGCAACAGAACAGACTTTTTTGCACAGTGGCCAACTGCTATGGAACCTCATACCCCGTAAGGAGTGCTAAGACAGAAACAGGAGGAAAGAGCGGTCTTCAAAAAATATTTGTCCGATTACCATGGGCAGAAATAATGTACAATGAAATCAACTTCAGTAGCATGGCAGGCAAATGCATTCTCTCATTTCTTGGATCTGTGATAGGGTGGGCGAGATAAAGAGGCCTCTGCTAGCCAGGCCCTTCTTTTTATAAGCCGCTAGGGCAAATTGCTCAACTTAGTCAGCGGCGCGTATTAATTGGGTCACTCAAATAATATGCGATGGAATGCTCTTAAAGGAGCGAAAACACAAATATAACTCACAACTATTTCTAGAGGGAAAACACAAATATACACCACAACTAATTTTTAGGCTTTATTGTGGCCTAGCAATATATCTTCTTGAAGATTTTGTGGTAATCAGGCAGTGAACCACGGAGACATTTGTGATGACAAGATGTCGCTGTCACATATTCCCCGCCTGATTTTGTTGTCGTCCCGACAACATCACTACCTCTGGCGCTTCAGTCGAAATCTCTCAGATCGTTGGTGCTGCGCATGACTCTTTCTGAGCCGCGTTGCTTTGGGCTGAGCTTCTGTAATAGGTACAACCCGGCTGGGGACCCTCTTGGTCGTCATGTCCCTAGTTGTACGTTGTTGGGCTGGCAGTTGCTGTGGTTTGGAAGATTCATCTACTTGTATAGCGTTGCTGCTTGCTTGAGACTTCTTGTCAGTGCATGCAGCTGTCGACTTTGTAGGGGGATTGCTCCTGACGTGCTTTACACTCGTTTTGTATTGACGGTGGCTTACATTCCCCACAATCTGCTTTTGATGAGTCTCCTCTTCTGAACACCGATGTGCACTCCCTCCTATCTGCTTAGGACGAGTTTCCTCCCCCAAACGACTACCAATTTTCTGGGCGCCCCCAGGGTGACAGTTGTCACGGCCATCTCTTGGCTTGCACCCTAAAGGCAACCTAGTTGTGGCAGTGCGCTTCGGGAAAGAGCTCCTTGAGGGACAGGCGTATATCAAATGTTCAGTGGACTTGCACCCAAAGCATGGTTTTGGAAGCGGGCCTTGAGGGCATTTGACCGCCATTTGGCCTGAGAACTCTCCACAATTGTAGCACCTCAACTTTGTAGGCTTTCTCTGTGCCATGGGACGCCTCCTACTACCCTTACGCTCCTGGCCGCCAATGCCGCATACATAGACTGCTTCCATGCCCTGGACCGATGGTTTGCTGTCAAATTCTACTCTCTCATTTCTCGCCAGACTCCTGAATCCCTTCCTGAAGATCTTGGTCTGATGTACGAATACATCAATACCTCCATCATCTGGCGTGATAAACCCCCATCCCCTGTGGACACTATACCACTTGCAAACTCCTTTTCGACTTGTTGGTGCAACTGCGTTTGTTGGTACTGTCAACTCACAGCTTTCCTTGAGAACAGCCTGACTCTCACATACACGAAGGCCTAGTCGAGGATCCTGCTCACACACGCCCTCGTCGTGCTCTGGCTCTTTCCGCGGTTGGCATGGTGCTTTCTTTCTCTGCACCTCCTCTTGTGCTGGCGAACTGGTCTGTGATAGCTGTGCTAGCTGGGATTTTAGGAGAGATACTTCTGCTTTGTGTGCCTCCTCTTCATTGTGAGCTTCTGCACTTGCTATCTGCACCAGTGTATCAGTCTTTTTGCCTTCACATAAAACAGCATATTCCCTAGGCCCCTGACTCACGGCCTGGAAATTCCTAGTCGTCTCACTGACTAGTGGTCGGTCACTGTAGGCTTCTTCCACTATTTCCAGTAACTTCTCAGGGCTGGCCTTGGCTCCACCACGTATCCGTAATTCCCTAGAGACCATTGTTGTGACATTATTCCAGATCACGTCTACCTTGTCTTCTGCAGAAAAGGGCGCCACCTTTCACACGGCCTCTACATCTTCCACAAACTCTTGCCAAGTGGGACTTGCCTTTCCACAAAATCGCCTTACCTCTGGCACCTTCACGTAAACTACCTTCACAGGCGCATTAGCCATCTTGCTGCAAGAATGCACTGCTGGGTGTTTACAATATTTGTTCGTTTGCTGTTTGCTCGGTGTCACTGTCTGCCTATCCTGCCGACGACGCCAATTGTGATAGGGTGGGCGAGATAAAGAGGCCTCTGCTAGCCAGGCCCTTCTTTTTATAAGCCGCTAGGGCAAATTGCTCAACTTAGTCCGCGGCGCGTATTAATTGGGTCACTCAAATAATATGCGATGGAATGCTCTTAAAGGAGCGAAAACACAAATATAACCCACAACTATTTCTAGAGCGAAAACACAAATACACTTGTATACACCACAACTAATTTTTAGGCTTTATTGTGGCCTAGCAATATATCTTCTTGAAGATTTTGTGGTAATCAGGCAGTGAACCACGGAGATATTTGTGATGACAAGATGGCGCTGTCACAGATCGTTAGCCTCTGACTGACAAAGCAGTTGGTGGCCATTACGCCTCACGTCGACTTTTAGGGCAGTAAGAAACTGGCCCCATTTTACTCGGTCGGGGGCCATCCTTTGTGCAGTGCCGCAACTCTGGTTCATGCTTTGCATCTCAGCCTACACTGTTCTTTGCCAGGTTGTCTTTGCTTCTCTTTCGCCGTCTTTCTGGGGTCCATAGCATAGCAGTTCTGGTGATGGTGTCAGGGTCCCTTCTGAGGACATGGCAAACCCAGTTCCAACGTCTGCCCCCAATGATAATGTGCATGCCTTTTTAACTGCACCGTGTAAGCAGTTCCTGGTTGGAGATGGTATCCGGCTAAAACTTTCGAATAATTTTCCTTAGCCATGTTGTGTGGAAAGAGGATAATTTGGACATTTCATTTTCTGTTACACTCCAGCTCTCTGCGCCATACAAAAGTACTGAAAGTGCGCAACTCTCGTATAATCTTAATTTAGTGCTTGTGCTGTACTGAGAAGATTTCCAAATGTTGTTTAGATTTTCAAAGGCTGTTCTGGCTTTATTCATTCTGTTACTGATGTCTTTGCTTGTTCTGCCGTCTGGTGGTACAGTGCTTCCTAGATATCTAAGAAGCATTCTTTCAAGCTTAACCATTATATGTAGAAATGGTTCTCCGCGTTACTCACTTTTGGTTCGTTATAATAAGATAATTTGGTCATGTGTGCAGAATGGGTGAAGATCGGCTGCCACAGCAGGTAGGGGAGACTAAGAGCCAAGGATCCAGACCTCCAGGACGACTCAGAATCCGCTGGGAGGACAACATACAATTTCTGAAGGACTGAGGGCTAGAATGAAACCAGGCCAGGAGGATGACAGCCGATAGGATAGTATGGCGCTCTCTCTTGCAAACCTCTACACCTCACGGTAGAAGAGAAACGACTAAGTAAGTAAGTAAGTATAATAAGATCATTATCACAACTGTTGTGAATATTGATCGTCTTTGCGTTCAGCGATCAAAGAAAAGTTAGTCATCGAATATATATTTGAATTAACCATTTTTTAAAATAACATGCAAAGAAATCAGTATCCTTTAGCTCCCCGAGGAGCATAGGCCTTCAACAAACACTTGCCAAGTCCTCTTGTCCCGTGCCCTCCGCTCAAGCTGTTTCCATGTTTTCCTCATCATTTTCACCTCTGTTTCCAGTTCTCTTCTCCGTGTGTTTCTTGGCCTACTTCTGAATCTCTTTCCCTGTGGATTCCAGAATAAGGACTGCTTTGTAATGCTATCAACAGGTTTCCTCAATCTGTGTCCTATCCATCGCCAGCGTCTTCTTCTCAACTCTTGTTCCATCGGCACTTCTCTGGTTCTTGTCATCAGTTCCACATTTGTGACTTTGTCATACCGTTTCAGTCCTTCTATTCTACGCAAGCACCCGTTTATGAAAGCCATGAAAATAATACAGTGCCTTAATCTAGGTGTCGCTCGGGTTATTCTTACCCTAGAGTCTTTTGCTGTCATAACTACTACTGTCTACCAATTTTTACTTCACTTTGGACAAAACTATATTGAGAATGAGAGGAAGAGACCCAGTTAAAATGCCGGTGCGTGGAATTTGAAAATTTTAACCTAAGGCAGAAAACATAGCTTAACAAAACGCGAGATCTAATATATTTTGTCTCAACAGGTTATCAACGATTTCGTCTACAATCTACATTCATAACCCTCTCTAGATGCCTGCTCAAGGTGCAACATTAACGTACTGCTCTTAATGCCATTGGTTCCGACAAATTTTGAGAAACGTCATGAAGCTAGAATTGGCAGAGGTGGAGATCATATTAGAAATTCTTCAAACTCCAGGACGCCGGGAGGATAACAACAGACAATCTCTGAAGGACCGAGGACTAGACTGGAACCAGGCCTGGAGGAAGACAGCCGATAGGATAGTGTGGCACTATGTTACACATAAGAATTTCACCATGTTATCTATGTACGCAATTTTTTCTAATGCAAGGTATATAACTCTTGGAATTGGAGTTACGTTTTACTTTAGGTGGTTACCTGTTCTTATGCCCTTCGGTTGCCGATATGATTGTTGGTTGACCGATGTTGGGTCATGTCCATTTATGGAGCGCTCAGGCCCACTTTTCTTGTATACGTTTGTCAAACTGCGTCGATAGTTATTTCCTATCCTTATAAGGCTCGATTTTAAGTGTAGTTCTTAGAATGTGCCCATAGCTTTTACGGTTGTGTGAATTGTATTCAAATTGAACGGTTCTGCGCATGTCTGTTGTTTGGTTGTGGGTTTTGTACCAGCTTCCGCCCGTGAGTGACACAGATTTTGTCGAGTGAGACAGACGGCGTTTTCAGCGTCTGTCATGATTATATTGTTCGGGAAATGGAAGTCCTCTATAGTGTTCATCTCAGATGATATTTCCCTTTTGTGATTCAAAGCGCCTGGAGGCGAGTGAGTTGTGTATTGATTCTTGAAGAGAAGGTAATTGCTCTACATTTGATTATCATTGTCGCTAACTTTTATGATTGACATTTTGTGCCTAGTTGTCAACTTTCCCTGGGCGGGAAAGAGTCGACGTCATGAGAAGTTTTCAACTCACGAATCACTATGTTGCATCGGGTTGATGCATGTCCTAAAGGCTATCTGCTTGTTGGACTTTACTGCTCTGGCGGTTCCACGTCAGTCTAGGTTTGATACCGTTGTTATTACAGGGAATCAGAGGACATTATTTGATACTCCAGAAGTCGTGCCTGTCTTGCTGGAGGTCAGGGAAGGAGAAGGAATTTAATCTCCTGCATTTATACATTTATAAAGATATCGACTGTTATAGAAAAGGATGATTTCCACACCTGAATATATTTACAGTCGTTTATGATGCATTGAAGCCCATGATTTGATTCACCATTATTATGCTGTCTGCTGTCGAATGTTGTGCTGACTATGTCGATATAATGAAGACTGTTCTACATGTTAATGTCTACACATCTTGTCATTGTGGCGTCCCAATAAATGATGGAAACGTCACTAGCAGTTACAACATTCATTGACTTTCTACGTCGTGAGTTTATGTGACGTCCTGTGTGAACTCTACTTTACTGCTACCCGTTTGACTCCACATATACACAAACCAGACCAAAGACACCATACTTCTCCGCCTTCATCATCTCTGGTGTCTAGTGGTGATACTACCAGTGATACATCCACCCTCAACATTTGGCGTCTCAGCCATTATCATTTGGTGGTAAATAAATCACCTCTCATCACACTATCTCTCTGGTAAACCTGTACATCCTTGGGTACAAGAGGAACGACTAAGTAAGTAAGTTAGTAATTCTCCAAACAACGTAAAAATGGTATTTTTTCTTGGAAGGCCTTCTGCAGACGTAAATTCCAAGAACATTTAGCAGACAATCGATGAAAGAAGTCCCGGAATTCGAAGATATCATACAGGAAGACTGAGGATATTTATGATAACAACAGAATCGAGTCTGTATCTATGTTAAGATGAACAAGCACATTTTGTCCTAACACTAAATGTGGCATCCGATCCTACGATGACATCGTTTATCTTTACACTGATGTCCGTGCTAGACCAAACAGCTGAAATATTAGACCACTTTATCCTTGGACGTAAACGGGTGAATGATATTCCTGCTCGTAATTTCGACAACTCACATTACTTATCGGTAAAGGACTATTTATCACTCATATTCTCTCCTTAGCTTCTCGGAGGACTCTTAGGGTACCCAATCAGCACAGTCAAACTTTTATAACAAGTAGCTCTTAGAGTGAAACCGATATTGATAGAGGATGTTTATGCTACAAGTGTAAGAGCTCCAAAAGTTCATGTGCCAATTTTAAGTGACCCAGAATTTAATGTTTCCCGTCTGTATTCGTAACTAAGATGCATTTCACAAGTGAAGAGTAGAATAGCCCGGGCAAAAGCAACATTCTCTCAAATGAAAAGTATTGTATGCAACAATTCTCTGTCAATGGTACCAATAAAGAGTGTTAAAAAGAACCAATTCTGACATATGGAAGTGAGTCATGAACAATAAATGAACAAGTAAGAGACAAGAGGCCACAGAGATGTAGTTTTACAGAAGAATGTTAAAAATACCACGGAAAGCTAAAAATCATCATCATAACCCTCCACTCCCAAAGGAGCATTGGCGTTCAACAAACACATGCCAAGTCCTCCTGTCACGTGCCATCATCTCAAGTTCTTTCCACGTTCTCCTCATCATTTTCACCTCTGTTTCCAGCTCTCTTCTCTCTTGCCCTGGGGGTACCAGAACAATGACTGTCTAAAAATAGTAATGATGATTTCTGAAAGAGGCTAGTGCGCAAATGGAAGCTTATTTCTCATGTTACAAGGAAGCGGTCTTATTCCTGCTTAGATATATCGTGACGATATTAAAGCCTGAAGGAAAAAGATTTAGAGGACGACAAGGAGAAAAGATACCCGACAGTTTGACATCATGGCATGGAAAGATCAACAACAGTATTAATAAATAGTTCTGGAAACAGGAAGTTGTGAAGAGACATGCTCGCCCACGCTCACAGGCGCTGCACTTGAATAAGAAGAAGATTCGTAACTTCATTAGGTTATGTCTAGAAAAAAAAGGGCTACTTATGGATTTTTACAATTAATAAAAAAAACGAGAGATATATATATATATATATATATATATATATATATATATATATATATATATATATATATATATATATATATATATATATATATATATATATATATATATATAGGCGGATATATATATATATATATATATATATATATATATATATATATATATATATATACAATAAATATTTTTTTAATATATATATCAACAAACATTGTGACATAAAGGCGGATATATATGACGAATTGTGATAGTAGTATGAAAAAAATATGTATGCCCTATACCCGGCCCACAACTTTCGTGGGCCGTCGAGGGTACACGTACCACATTTTGGGAAACACTGGCTTGAAAGATCGAGTCAGACGTGATTATTTTACTCTCAGGCTATTACTAGACCACAAGGTCTTTTTTATATTTGGATATGCGCCATAACATAACCGACGGGCGCACAAGTCAGCTCTTGGCAGAACAATGTACAAGGTCCAGCCCCTCCCCGTGTCGTTTCCGGGGGTCGTCTTTAAGGCGAAGAGAGAATAGAACAACGACTCCCTCAGGCATGTCGTAGAAGGCTACTAATATGACGTTGTCAATGAGACTGGCTGCCTTATCATGTAGAAGAAACTGCTACGGAAGCCACTTGTGCTAGAGCATGTGAATTCTTGGTGCAGTCTTCCTGTAAGTGGACCAGCTGCATTGGTTGCTCCGTGCGCCCTAGGGAGCGAAGAGGAAAAATGATGTCTAGCCGTGCCATACCATGCAGGGGTAAAACAGTTAAACGTGCTAACGTTAAACGTCAATATATATATATATATATATATATATATATATATATATATATATATATATATATATATATATATATATATATATATATATATATATATATATATATATATATATATATATCCGACACAGAGATCATCATCGTTATTATTATTAACATTTTCCTTTGCGCTCCTTGCGGAGCAGGGCGCGACCACTGCAGCTGGGTCCCACAGGAAACCCGCGACAATCAGTTTAATGTTTTTGTAGCGGTGATTTCTGGGGTAATGTGTTTTACATGACGAGTCTGCCAGCCTCGTGATGTCACTCAAATAGTTGTGAATAATGTTTTTTTTTTTCACGCTGTCAGAAGTTTCAGCGAACAATCAATGTCGTTCTGATACATACGTTACAGAAGCTAGATCCTAAAATTAAAAAAAAAAAAAAAACGAAAAACAAAAATCTTCGCAACTCAGGCCTTGGCATGCGTTTGTTGAAGGCCTATGCTCCTTGGGGTGTTTAAAGATAATCATGATAGCTTGTAACTCAATAAAACCAGTACTAAATATGATTTGGGAAAATGAGAATATCCGGTTACCAGAGATAGCTCGTTAGCTGGTTAACTACACTGACTAACAAAAAAAAACTTTTTTTTTCTTTCTCTAACATTTCTATGTTTTTCTGGTCAATTTTAATGCGCTGTTTTTAAATCTGCAAACCGTTTTTCTCTATCAGGTCGGGATCTCTAGAAATACGCAATTGAAGTTTTTTAACAACGCATACAGTATTACAACATCATTTGTACAAGAAGTATAACAGTTATGTAGGCTTGAATTTCTTTGCAGTCGACTTTCGTCGGTGAATGGCATGTGGTACATCGCGATGAAGCATCCAACAATAATCGGCAAGCATGGTCACACTCCACCGTCCTTGATAACGTGACTCCATTACGGCGATATCTTGATGGAATCGTTCTCCATGTTCATCGCTGACTTCGCCAAGGTTGTCAGGGAAAAAGTCAAGATGCGAATTGAGCAAATGGATTTTGAGGGACATGTTACAGCCCATAATTCTGTATGCATCTATGCACTGCTTAACAATATGCACATAGTCGACAGATTTGTGATTTCCCAGAAAGTTATCGACGATCGATTTGAATGCCATCCATGTGCGAAGTTCACTACCATGTAACAAGTTCTCGAATTGTTTGTCTGCAATAACTTTCCTAATCTGAGGTCCTACAAAGATACCTTCCTTTATCTTTGCATCGCTAATTTGCGGAAACTTTTCTCGAAGATAAGTGAAAGCTTTGCTCGTTTTATCTAACGCTTTTACGAAATTCTTCATGAGCCCCAACTTTATATGTAACGGTGGTAAAATGATGCTGTCTTTGTTAACTAATGGCTCGTGTATTACATTTTTATGCCCGAGCTGCATACGATCCCTGATAGGCCACACCTTTCTTGCATAATGTTCCTGTCTGTTGCGGCTGTCCCATTCACATAGGAAGCAACAAAATTTAGTATACCCAGTCTGCATGCCCGTGAGAATTGCAATGACCTTTAGGTCTCCACAAATCCGCCATTGGTAGTCATTGTACTTTATTTTTCGACTGGAATTGATGAAAATAAATTTCCATTATGCAATAACACGGCTTTTAGACTAGTCTTGGAAGAGTCGATGAAAAGTCGCCATTCGTTGACTATGTGCTCATGACCGAGGTGCACCATTAGACCTTTTACATCTTTGCAATAGCAAATGTCATCATCCATCTCAAAGTATTGAACAAGTTCTCTGTGTCTATGACGAAATTTAGATATCGGAGTATTGGGCGCTAAAAGATTCCATTCTTTGAGTCGCGAACCGAGTAATTCCGCTTGTCCTTTGGTGAGAGCGAGATCACGTATTAGATCTGAAAGTTCTGAATGGTTAATTAAGTGAACACCATCATTCACCGGTATATAATCCGAGTCAGAATTTGTTTCTAAAGCAGGTAAACTATCACTTTCTGATGGTTCATTCACGTCCAACGGATATTGTTCTGGTGGAACTGGGATCGGACACATGATTGGATCACGAGGCACTGGTTTCGAAACCGATTCAATATTTGGATAAACCACAGACTTTCTAGTTTTAAAAGTGAAACCATAGATATTTGTCAAGCAGAAGTACCAATCAGTAGTGTGATTTGTCGGTTCACGCCATATTACTGGCACTCCAAAAGGCATCAACTTATGCTTCGGCGATTTTCGTAACCAACCTGCCAATGTATTTGCACAAGTCGAACAAACTGCATTTGGCTTCCAAGATTTATTTGCATCATCAACTTTCGAATCGAAATAAAGTTCATATGCTTTCTTTAGCAATGGTGTAAAGTTTTTCTGGTTAACACGATCGGTAAAATATCCGCACACGTAACAGAACAGATCAGCCGAATTTCTACAACTTCTAGAAGCCATATTTCACTCGGAATTATTTCAAAATACAGTAACTATTTTAAATATAACGTAACATATGTCATGCATCTTTTAGCAGTATAAAAAGTAGAATTATTTTGCATTTTATTAATTTTTAAAAAGTTATATAGTAAAAATGAAACAGAGCAAGTAACGGTTTCCCAAAAATATATTTATTCACAAATATCTTAAGAACCCGACGTGATAGAGATAAACGGATTTCAAATTTGAAATCAGCGCAAGAAACTGACCTAAGAACACTTATTCTTATATAAGAAAGAAAAATGTTGTTTGTCAGTGCTATTTGTAATCATTATTTAAAAAATGCACTTTGTTTTTCTGTTATCTATTCGTCGGAGCAGTTTTTTGATGTTTGTCCAGTAAACGTTACTATCATCAGTAATAAGTTTACACATAAATAAATATAAAAATGTACAGATCTGAACCCTAGCTAACGAGTTTGTATAATGCGCTTTATCTTTACTATCAATGTCATACTCAATGGATTCTTTATGAAATTATATACTGAAAGTATTCGATCGAATTACACTTAACTGATAAAAATGGTAAGAAGACAAAAGATGTGCCGAAATCTGTAGATAATTCTGAATCAGTCTCTCAATTTCATCTCACAATTTTGGATCATGAGTTTAGAATACATTTCACAAGAAATGTTCAGGGATGTAATAGAGAAAACAAAAAAACCCACTAAAATGCCATATTCATTAGCAAATATCAGTCCTTCAAAGCAGTGGTTGTTGCACAGGCAACATATGCTTTTGCACATGTCTTCGCTCTATTAGGGGACTTGCGCACAAATTTATGCTTGTCGATACCATAAAAATGTATTTAAAAGGGGCCTCGCAAGTTCACGCTTGCCTCAGGTCCCGAACAACCCAAAACCGCCACTGCATCAAAGTAAATAGGATAGCATGTGCACCATCATAACCTGATGGTAATGTTTTTGACATAATGTGTGCGCTGTCTTCTCCTCTCCGGCAGTATTGAACTACATTTGTTGTGCGTACTGAATTAGGTGCTTTATTCTGTTGTTCTGTTGTTAGCACTTTCTTTTCCCTACTGTCATTGTTCACGTTTCACGCTTCGATGCATGACAGAGCCAGACAAGCGTATCGCCCATACGTGTGAGATTAACACAGTCCCTTAAACGTGATAATACCACATTGACTCCAAGTAAATGCGAGCACAAAGTGTTTGCTAAGATTGCATAAGTACTTCCATCTCGACAGGAAAGATGAACGAAGTTGTAACATAAACATTACCCCGAATTGTCGGATGTAGCAACTCCATATACGGAGGATGACTGTTTGAAAGTTTCAAACGCATGAGTCATACAGAATACTGCATGAGGAAAAGTTTTCATAATATGAACTTTGAATGTATTGGCTGGCTTCTGAGGCGCCAATAAACATACGCGCTGATTGGGAGTTTTGTCGAAAACGCCAGGTGGAAGCGTGGGCCGGGAACTTACGATGTAACGTAGAAAAAGTTCGACATACTACACTGCATTCCTGAAATCGTCAAAGTAGATCTAGGACCTTGCCATAGGAAAGTAGAGTCAGGTTTCTGAATTTTTAGGAACGGAAAAACGTAATAGAGGCTCTTTTATTCACTGGAAAAGAAAACTCGCCAATATTAATAAGGAACCGGACTCCTACAGAAACTACTCACAAGTCACACAGGAATTCTAGAATAAGAAATAATATCCCAGAAGTGTGTTCGAGGCATCTGTGTTAAGTTGCCAAGACTATTTACCTGAGCAAGACGTCTAAGATTTGCCTAGTTACTAGGTTGGTGGTAGGGATTGGAGAGACCATTTGAGGTTCTACCCACGTTACTAGCTGTATTAGTCTGTGGTTCAAAGCTTGAGATCGATACGTGAAACCTACATCCCACGGGTGGTGAAGATCCCTGCCTTGATCGGAAGTGGTTACCTCCAGAATCCTTTGGAGACGTGCCCTTGTCACACAAACGAAGTGACGGAACCAGCAGCACCAAAATTTCAGCAGTTTGGAAGCTAAGTTATAAGTTTAGCAGGCCACCTCAAAAGACTATATTTTCATCTCCCAAACCGAGGTCTATGACGAACCATAATTTCTCACAATTACCATTGCATATTTATTTACATTTGTTTCAAAGTATTTGAGCATTTAATTTGTATATGTTGAGTTTGACAAATTCATATTTGAATTAATCATTACGACCCCGAAAGTTACTCTTCACAAACCATTTTTGTCAGAATATTGGTTAATTAAATGTGTAACATAACATGTACAAGCAAAAAATCATACATGAACCGTGTAACAACACTAATAATGAAATATAGTACAAATAAAAATGAAAATTTAGGATGAACCTTACCTTTACCGAGGAGTGATGATGGTGTGGAGGAAGTGTTGTGGAGGAGGGAGATTATTATTTGGAAGGGGAGTCACCTTCCATAAAAACACCAGGTAACTGCCCTTCAGATGTTGTGGCTCTTTTCTGCCTCTTTGCTGGGACAAAGAACTTGTCGAGTGTTGACTGTTTCTCCCTACTTTTCAAAATTTTTTAAAGTGTGTAATCGCATTGTCATCGTACATATTGTTGCTTCTATTCGCTACAACAATGTTAGGGTGCCATTTCTCTGCTATGTTCTGTGTTTTAGCCCAATGAAAAAGCAATTCATTAATCTCCCCATTGGAAACCTTGGCTCCCTTGTCATCATCATATGAAGAAGAAAGTATCTCGGCTACAGTTTCTGCTTGCTGCTCCTTGTGCAAGGCTTGCAGGTCTTCTGTGGTGAGCTCCTGCCATTGATCCTCCAACAACTCTTCTACGTCTTCATTGTTCAACTCCAATCCCAAGTGAGTGCCTATTTGCACAATTTCATCCACCACACCCTCGGACTCTAAACCCTCAAAGTCTCTGCCTTCCACACAATCTGGCCACAATTTCTTCCAGGCAGAGTTCAGTTTCCTCAAAGAAACTACTTCCCATACTTTATCTATTATCCTCAGATAATGGAGGATATTGAAGTGGTGTTTCCAATAATCTTTGAGGGTAAGAATTGAGGCATTGGTCACATCAAAGCATCTTTGAAACAGGAATTTTGTGTACAGTTTTTTAAAGTTAGCAATGACCTGCTGATCCATGGGTTGGATTAGAGGGGTGGTGTTAGGTGGTAAAAATTTCGTTTTAATGAAGCTGTAGTCCCCAATCAAATCTTCTTCCAAGCCGTTTCGAATATAGCGACATTTGCGAATATCGGTACATTTTTTTGTCCAATTTTTTTTTTCCGAATACTGGATTTTACGAATACAGGTGCATCCGAATACAGAGGTTCTATTGCATATATATATATATATATAATCAGCTGGTGGCTTGAACAAGCAAATCATTTATATCCATCTTCACAAAAGGCGCCAATTCAGATACAAAGTTAACGTGCTAAGACTCATTCAGCATTGTTCTTGACTTTTGAAATAGTTTGTAAATATTCCCTCGAGGTAGAAGCATCATTATCCTATCAACAACTCTGCCAAGAGTAATCTTGTGCGACGTTAGACACATTTTAAGACCCACATTAGATACTCTAGATTTTAGCCACTGTTGGACCACTACTGCAGAGCAAGGGGAGGCAGCCCGTGACAATGTTGTTCATTCTCATTATCATTTCCCTTTCTGTTCTCTATAAAGCTTGAAGCCACTACGGCATCTTGTTCGCTTGCAGGAAGCATGCACCATATGATTCATCTGCTCTTGCAGCTGTGGTTTGTGAAGCAATTTTTTATATGATGAGTTTGGCAACTTATTGCACAACCTCATGAATAAGCTTTCACACTAGGTCAGGTGGTTGATTGTTTTATCTCGCAAGGCTAAAAAGGCAAAAGCGAAAATCAGACGGGTCACTACAAAAGACTTGCTGTTCGCCGGTGACGTAGTAGAGGACGGATAGTTTAAAATGGTATAATTCTTATAATGGGAGAAGATCGGCTACCACGGCAAGCATGGGAAACTAAGAGCCAGGGTTTTAGACGTCCAGGACGACCCAAAGTCCGCTGGGAGGACAACATTAGACAATCTTAGAAGGACCGAGGACTAGAATGGAACCAAGCCAGGAGGAAGACAGCCGATAGAATAGTATGGCGCTCTCTCTTACAAACCTCTACACCTCACGGTAGAAGAGGAACAACAAAGTAAGTAAGTAACTATAATTCATTTAAAAATAAATGAACAAAGTGTATGCACGACCAAAACGAGTAGGTTTCTAGGAATGATATTAGACCAACAACTTAACTGGAATAAGCACACAGAAAAACTAGTAGAAAGCAGCAGATGATAAATAAATATTCTAAAATACATAAAAGGTAACGGGTGGGGAACCAGCAACAAGACAATGATCACCTTTTACAAGGCATTCATAAGAGGTAAGCTGGACTACGCCAGAATAGTCTATGAATCAATGGCCCCCAGCAATAAAAGGAAATTAGATTTAATTCAAAATTAAGCACAGTCAATGATAGCAGCAGCATCAAAAGGGATGTCTGTGGAAGCATTAGAAGTAGCGTTGGGTATCATGTCAGTGGAGCTACGAAGAACAGAGCTGAGTCTAAACTACTCGGCAAAAGTGATAAAACACACTACACACCCGGCGCACAGAACCTTTGACAAAAATAATTCTAACACAGGACACGTACCACTTGATCACAATAAATATCCTGCTGGGTGGAAAACGATAGAAGAATTAGATCCTTACCCATACTTATACAATATAATAAACAGTAGTAGTCAATATAAAGGAAAAATCCCACCATGGGAATTAAAAGTACCAAAAACTGACTCCCACAGCGAGCTAATTAACAAATCTGAAGACCTTAGCTTAATAAAAGAGAAAGCACTAGAGAACATCAAACAGTATACAGAAAAGATCTTAACTATATTTACAGATGGGTCTAAAGATGATGATAAACAAACTAGGAGCAGGATTAGTGATACCAAAATGGAGAATTAGGAAAAAATACAAAGTAACAAGAAATGCATCAATCTTCACGGCAGAATTAGTAGCAATACTCAAGGCTTTAGAAGTAGTTACAGAGAACCCACCACAGACAGTAAAAATTCGCACGGACTCACAATCATCAATACAAGCAATCAATAACAGAAATGAGAGTAGCAGGCCCGATATAGTAGAGGAAATACTACAGATACATACATACCTAAATTCTGCAAAGTCACGTTAGCTTGGATCCCATCTCATGTTGGCATAACAGGAAATGAACTCGCTGACAGAGAAGCCAAGCAGGGAAGAAATAACAATAAAGAAACTGAAACAGGATTAAGGAGATTCAAAATAAAGAGTCTCATAGCAAGGACAATAACCAAAGAATGGGGGATAGCTTGGGACCAGAGCGAAAAGGAAGACATGCATACCAGCTTTTAAAGAAACCAAATTAAAAATGTCAAATACAAGACGAACTAAAAATAATAGTAAATAAAAAAACTACTACTGCTCAGATTATGAACCGGATACTTTAGAATCGAGATTGTGAAGAATGTTATGAAACTAATACCATTAAACACTTCTTGATAGAATGCAAGAGATACGACCAACACAGACAAAACATAAACAACTACTGTACAAAGCGCATAATAGAACTGAACATAGACAATTTAATAATGGGTACCACGCCCCCACAAGAAGTACAAAAACTAGTCAAACAATATATCACACAAACAAAAGCAACAATCTAAAAGATAACAGGGTGAATGACCAAAATATACACATACTGTGATAGCAAACTCGTAATTGTCTTATAATAGTAGTAACAAAGCTATGTCACCAGAGAAGGAATAACACAACCCAGTAGAAGAAATACACAGATAGACCCCAAACCAATATTAAAATCATACCAGTATAGATACGTATGCTCCTGAACAGCACACAAAAACTAAACTCTTAACCACAAAGTAAAAACCCCACAGTGAGGCATAATACAGTACAGACGTACAATAAACAGAAAGAAAAAAAAAAGAATATAAAAATAACACTAAATTTAAAAAAAAAAGTAATGATATAACCAACAGTTCCATGTATATGGTAAATGGTTAAAAGGATCGTGCTACAGAAAGGAAAGTAGCAAAAATTTTTTTTTTTTTTTTTTCATCTTTCATAGTCAGCAAAAGCTCCAAAGCTTGATGAATCGCTTCTCTCAATCGTGCTAGGACTTTGGCATTACAATACGAAAACAAAGCTGTTGGGTCAGTATGTGGATGCTGCACTAGTTTTTACTATCGATAGCTGTGAATTGAATGTGGTGCATCACTTCACATCTAGTGTGACTACGCTACGTCTTGTATATTTCATGGAATTACACAGTGACAAACACCGAGGTGCTGTCAAGCGCTGGCCTCAGAGCATATACACATTGCTTTAGACAGGGCAGATTACACTAGATTGGCCATGTCCACCGCATGGAAGATGATCACATCCCTAGGAATATTTTCTACGGACAACTGGCAGATGCCAAATGAACAGCCAGCCGACCGCAGCTGAGGTTCAAAGGTGTTTGCAAGAAAGACATGGGGGTATAGGACATAAATTCAGCAACCTGGGAGGTCGAAGCTGCTGATCGCACAAAATGGCAAAACTCCATACAGCACCACTTCAGACTGGGCGACAAGAAGTTCTTATAACAAGCAGACTTACGAATTGCCTAAGGGAGCATTAGACGCATTCTGTTTCCGCCCCTCTCAGAGACCCTCGGTATCTACAAGGGCGTAATGTTGCAGCACGTAGCATACAATCAGACTACACGGACTGATAATTATTAAAGGTTTATTAAAATGAATCTATCTTTTCAGTGTTGTTGTCTCACAGCTCCCCTACAGAGTTACCCAAAATACAAAGCATATGTGTGCGCCGTAAAAATGTCACAGATGAAGCAGTTTGAATCGTTATTTGCATTCCGAAATCTGAATAGGTTTCACATTATGACACTTCACAAACGATGGATTAACGATCTAATGCGAATAATTCTTCTGATCATATTTTTAGAAACCTGCAGGGGAAAAGTTATAACAATAAAACGATTATAAAATAGATGTATCGCTACAAAAGTAGACGCTTTAAGCTTGGGCTTGTGCAGACTATACTTAGAAGATTTTACGACGAAGTACGACAGGGTTTGCAGTGTTCTGTTACACTCTGTTGGTATTACTACTATTGCATGAAAAAGTATGAGCACTACACTAAGTATTTAAAACAATGGAAAAATTTAATGCATTTGTTTATTTGTTTGTTTGTTTAATTCGTAATCGTAAACTAATAAGTGGATATCATTCTCATCATCATCACCTTCCTTTACGCTCCTTTTGGAGCATGCAACCAGCATTGTAGCTGGTCCCCTTGCAAGAAGCCAGCACTAAACATTCACAGGGTTTTTGGCTATTTGTTTAACATGATGAGGTAGCCAGCCTCGTGCACAACTTCATATTAATCGCCTTGTACTAAACAGATAGACTTAATAAGTTTAGCCAGCAGGTGGGCTTGAACATCAATTTAAAGAAGTCAGAGGTCATGACGCTCAATGTGAGCAACCCTGAGCCCATATCAGTAAGGAATCAGCAACTGGTACAGACAGACACCTTCACATACCTAGGATGCGTAGTAACACCAAATGGCGGGGCAGGCAAAGACATCAACATCAGAATGAATAAGGCAAGAACAGCCTTTTTTAGCCTAAACAACATCTGGAAGTCCTCTCAATACAGCACAAGCACAAAATTAAGATTGTATCAGGGCTGTGTGCTTTCTGTGCTTCTCTATGGTGCGGAATGCTGGAGAGTTGCAGAGAAGGAAATGTCGAAATTGTCCTCTTTTCACACAACATGCCTAAGAAAAATTCACCGAATCTTTTGGCCGAATACCATCACCAACCAAGATCTGCTTACTCGGAGCAAGCAAGAGGACATGCACACCATCATAGCTGGCAGACGCTGGAGCTGGGTTGGCCATGTCCTCAGAAGAGACCCCGATGCCATCACAAGAACAGCTATGCTTTGGACCCCTGAAGGAAAACAAAAGAGAGGCCGACCTAAAACAACCTGGCGGAGGACTGTGGAGGCTGAGATGCAAAGAATGAACCAGAGTTGGGGCACTGTACGAAGGATGGCCACCGACCGAACTAAGTGGAATCAATTTGTTGTTGCCCTACAAGACGCCACTAGGCGTGATGGCCACTGACTGCTTTGACGGTCGGCGGCTAAGGATCAAAGAAGACTAAATGACTGGGGTATGCAGTAGGCCTATCAGAAACTGAATGATCGGTCGGGCAAATAGACTTCCGCAAACAGGTGCTTGCGAAGAATAGAAGAACTGAAATGGTATGACAAGATCACCAATTGTATAACTGATGACAAGAACCAGATAAGTGCTAGTGGAAAAAGAGATGTGAAGAAGACGATGGCCGTAGACAGGACACATATTGACGAAACGTGCTGGTACCATTACAAGGCTGTCTTTATTGTGAAATCCACAAGGTCAGAGAGGGAGAAAAAGACCAGAAACATACGAAGAAAGAACTTGAGACAGAATTTAAGGTATCGGGAAGACATGGAAAAGACCTTGAGATGATGGCATGGAAAAGGAAGACTTGGCATACGTTTGTTGATGTATGCTGCTTGGGAAGCTGAACGGGAATAATGTGTAGTGGATTTTGATGGTATTGTATGGTGGTGTTATCACCTAGTGTGATGCGTGAGGTCAGCTGTGAAGGCTCCTGAGATAATTGTAACTGTGAATATACAGAAGGCCCTTTCGTGCTACCACTTTATGACCTCACACATTTTTTTTTTTACTAATGAATGTGGCTACGTTAAAATCTAGGGTACTGAATGCAATGTGTTGTATGGACATATACACACACCCACAGATATTAATTAAGTCTAATACTATCAATAAAATTTATAACACAATGAACTAAATTCAGCTGGTTAAATTTAGAATAGAAAATCTTTTTTTAAATTTATTTGTTCTGAACCAAGGTTTTATTTTGGCCAGAACTTATGCAAAGATTTTGAAATTTATGAATGAATGGCATGAATAAATGGCATGTTAAATGAAAGATGTTTACATATGCAATCTTCAAGATTAATTATAGTATTACTGTTCGTAATGTTAATTTTCCTGGGAAAACTATGAATGGATGTGCTGTTGGGGTGGCTTCATCCCTCCCTGTTTATGCCTACACAGCATTGTCCATTAATGATGGAAGGAAATGGGATGCTTCAGTAGTAAATTCTCTTGGGTGCTAGTTTTATGAAGTTGGTGTAAGTTCAGCAGGCCAGCTAGCCTACTTAACTTTGCCAGATTTGTTCTGGTGCTGGAATATGATGGCCCCACCTCTCCGTGCTTGAGCAATACACAGATGTTCTGTCGAAATGTACCCTGCACGGGTCCTCACTTCAATTATTAATCAGCATTTGACACCACCTTAGTGTCAAGATCGAACTCACAGCTCTGAAATAAAGTATTGGTTTTTGCTCAGAACCTTACCTAATAAGCCACTTCTACACATAACAAATTACAATAACACCACATAAACAGGGTCAGTTCTCTCTGACCAGACAGCACATCTTACCTAGTTGGTTTCGCATAGGGTAAGTTTCCCCAGTCTACAGATTCTGAAATAGGTGCATTATCTCACTGCCATAGAATAGGATAGGTGATATGATTCACTGTTCTCAACACTTGATCACCCCTTCCTAAACCTTGCTGTAGTTTATATATTGTTTGTCCCTAGACCCTGAACTAGGGCGGGGGGTCCAGAGCGAATCCTTACTTGTTTGTAAGGCTAGATTTCGATATGGCAGTATCAAATCACTCGGACATTAAACAATATTCAAAATATACAAAGAAATAATTTCAATCTTACCAGATTATGAATAAAGAACACAGAAATGCTAGCAAAACTCAGCTGAGCTGCTGGCTATAGTATGGCGTCCCTGAACTTATTTCAATTTATTTCATTTGGAAATCACCACACATGAAATTTACTGTGTCTATCACTGGACAACTATTGAGGAATGGCAAAAAAGCTCGTCTGAGCGCGGATAATATGATTGTCTGTGGCCAATCAATGCCTTGGTTTTTTTTTAAATTCAAATTTCCTACACTAAAGTCATTTCAGTCATGCTTCAGTCAAGTATGGATTTTTATCTGTTAGTCTGTCCGTCTCTACTTGCGTTTTCACAAAACGTACTTGATTTTTGAACCAACCTTTCTCTCCCCTCCAAAATTTTGTCGATAAAAGTTATTTTTAGACACAGCTTCCACCAATATCCCTTCTCTTCCATGCTAAGTAGATTTGAACACCTGCGTCTCAAGGTCGCGATTTTTGTGCAAATAGCGACACTTTTGATTCAATGCAGTCTTTCGCTGTTGTGAACAACACTGTCTTTTGTCATTATTTTCATTATTATCTATCCGTCTGTAAAATTAAAAACATATTATTTCACTGCTCAGAATGGGCCATCCGGCCAGCTAATTTTTATATTCCTAACATTAATATTAAGAAAAGTTACTTTTTAAATTTTGTAATATTTCAAGCATCTGCGTTTAGCCGCTGAATTCAAATCAAAGGCTTGGTATCGCAAAAGCGTCCAATAAATGACTGTGGCGTATCATATCCAGGGTCCCTTCTGTCGAGTTCCTTACTTTATGTCAACTTGGGGAAAGTGACTTTTTTTTCCCCCCTTCCCCCCCCCCCCCCCCCCCCAATTGCGTCTCCTTAGCCTTGCTAGTCTCACGCAATTTTTTCCAGTCATATTTTTTTTTTCCTTTTGATCCGCCGTTCTCATCCCTCCAAATGGTAACCGTTTTGATTTCCCGTCTAACAAGTCAATTTTTATGGAGGGTGATGACCCGCGGTCAGGGCGATCATGTACTATCAGCAGCTTACGCGTTATGTTTTTTTATCCTTACATTTTATCCTTTGGAGAGATATTTTTACGTTGTATCACTTGTTAATTTTATGACACATCTCCCCACTTGAAAACATGCCTACGGCAAGTTCTAAAACCAGTGATACACATAGATAAAATCTCTCCTCCCGTCTGCCATTACTCTAATTTTGATCACAGGGGTGCCGACTGAGGAAATCTGCACCGACATTCAATTTGCCTGGGATATATTGGATACTAAACTGATAAGGTTGAAGCAATAAAGACCACCTCAGCAATCTTGCGTTTTCATGCTTAGCCTGAGATAAGAATACGAGAGGCTGATGATCCGTCTCCACCACAAAAGTCCTACCATACAGATAGATTTGAAACTTCTTTATTGCCCAGATTAACGCTAAACATTCTTTTTCGCTTGTGGAGTATCCTTGTTCCGCCTTATTCAATTTGCGGCTTGCATAAGCGACTGGTTTCAGTTCCCCATCAGGTGAAGATGATCTTTGCAACAAAGCCCCTCCGAGTCCTACATTACTTGCATCGGTTCTTAAGACAAAGTCCTGTGTCAAATCAGGCAGTTTGAGAATAGGCCTGCTAGTGAGTTTTTCCTTTAACTCTTGGAACGCTAGTTCACATTGTGCAGTCCAAATAATTTTATCTGGAAGTCCCTTGCGAGTCAGATCAGTCAGAGGAGCACAAATAGCGTTAAAATTTTTGATGTATTTCTGATAAAATCCGCATAACGACACGAATGATCGCACGTCCTTTTTTGTTTGTGGTCTAGGTGCTCTCTGCAGTTTTTCCAAGTTCTTGGGGTCAGGGGTCATGTTACCCTGATATACCGTGTGTCCCAAGAATTCCAACTCTTTGCATCCAATACAACATTTTGTTGGCCTAGCAGTTAAGTTCGCCTCCTGAAGTCTATTAAATAACATTTCTAGAGCTTCAATGTGTTCTTCAAATGTCTCTGTGGCGACGAGAATATCATCCATGAAATTCGTGATACATGGGTTATTCAGGGGATCCAACAATTTGCGCATCATCCTTGAAAATACACTCGGAGCATTTTTCAGTCCGAATGGTAGCATATTGAATTCATAATGTCCATCCGAAGTGCTAAAAGCCAAATAAGGTCTCACTTCAGGCTTCACTGGGATCTGGTAATAGCCTTTACTAAGATCCACCTTTGAAAAGTATTTTGCCTTGTTCAGTCTGGCAAATAACTGTTTTGTGTCTGGTAATGGATCCACTTGTCCTTCTGTGACAGCATTCAGTTTCCTGTAATCTATGCACAGTCTGTGTTCCCCAGACGGTTTTCTCAACAAAACGACACTAGAACTAAAAGATGATTCACTGTGCGAAATAATCCCCTCCTTCAGCAAATAATCTATTTCTTCCTTCAATGCCTTCTCCTTCGCGAACGGAATAGAATAGGCTCTCATACAGATTGGGTTTGAGTCTACCAGTTTCATGTCATACTGTAGCAAATTTGTATGGCCTGGTTTATCTGTTAATACATCTGTATGTTCCTCCAGAACCTGTTGAACTCTCTCCCTCTGGTTTTTAGTCAGGTGCTTACTGACTTTTACCTGTGCTGCTGTTTCACAAGGATGTAATGGGTATTCATGTGAGGTGAGTGGTTCCTTTTGCATCTGGGTTGCAATAGCCAAGGTCAATAAGGGGGTGCTTTCCTGGAGTGGTCTGTCCAGATACTTCTTTAATAAGTTTACATGATAAACTTTCTCCTTCCCCTCTTTGTCAATTTTATAGTTTGTTCTAGACACCTTCTCTAGAACCGTATATGGACCTTGCCAACCAATTTGTAATTTATTCTGGCTACCGGGTAGTAGAAGAAGCACCTTCTCTCCCACAGCTAGTTCTCGGTCCTTTGCCTTCCTATTAAAATATGCTGCATGTTTCTTCCTGGCTTGTTTCAAATTATCATTTGCCAGTTTCCATCCAGCTTTCAAACGAGTGGTCAGTTCGTTCACATATTGATAAGATGAGGTAACAGGTTCTTCCGCCTTCTCATCCGTCCAGGTCCTTAATAAAGCTTCTAAAGGACCTTTTATTGGCCTCCCAAATAGCAGAGTTGCGGGAGCCATCCCGGTTGAACTATGTGGTACCTCCCGATACGCAAACAATGCGGCGGGCAGGAATTGATCCCACAGATCCGGTTTTTCGTGTGCCAGCTTTCTCAGGATAGAAATGAGAGTCCCGTTGAACCTCTCTACCTGGCCGTTCCCTTGTGGATGGTACGGACTACAATGAAAGTGTCTGGCTTGAAATAGTTTAAAAACTTCTTCCGTTAGTTTCCCCTTGAACTGAGATCCATTATCCGTCAAGATTTGATGCGGGAATCCTAATCGGGTGAATATTGTAAGTAGTGCCTCTGCTACATGTTTTGAATCAATTGATGGCAGGGCTACCGCCTCTCCCCACATAGAACAAGTGTCCACCAGAGTAAGGATGTAACTGTTCCTCCTCTTGGTCCGAGTGAGAGGTCCCACAATATCCACTGCAACCCTCTCAAAAGGTGTTCCCACTATGGGCATTTCCCCTAGAGTTGCAGGAGCAGTCCAGTGCTTTGGAGCTACCCTTTGACATTCAGGGCAGGATTTGACATATCTTTTTATATCCTCCGTTATCCCTGGCCAGAAGTAATGACAAGCTATACGCTGTCCTGTGGCGCTGATCCCCATGTGACCACTGAAGGGAATCGCATGCCCGAGTTCCATCACTTTATCTCTATATGAGGTGGGAAGAACCAGCTGGTTGTGACCATTTATTCCAGTTCCGGCCTTCCTGTATAATAGTTTGTTCTTCATGAAATATTCCCCCTTGCTCGGAGGTGTGTGGCATTTGGGCAATTTTTTAAAACATGGCTTGAGTGTCCTATCCTCAGCCTGCGCCTTTCTCATCTCCTCTGGATGAGCATTTATAGGTTCACCTTCTTCCTCCTTCTTCTGTGACCTGGTCTGCACTGTCGCCATGATCACAGGTTTCTCGGGATTCCCCAAGAAGACGTATCTACACCCCAATATCAGAGGGTAGATTGGTTCATCTATCACTGCTGCTCTGATTTCTCCTTCCACATAGCGAGTTTTCACCGTTATCCTTGCGATGGGAAGTGTCATGAGTGGTATGTCCTTGGTCGCCCCTTGTATTTCCACTGTTTCTGTGGTATACTGACTTGGGTCCACTAGGCTAGACTTCACAACTGAATCATAATCCAAACCTGTATCATAAAGGCACCTTATGGTGACCCCATTACAAATAACATCCTCACAAACTGGGGGGTGATAAGGTTCCTGTTGTCCATTAGGATTAACCTTTAATCTTTGCGTCCCCGACTTCATTGCAGCAATGTTTGAAGGTTTCCTTCTACAAAATTCGGTGTTATGGTTATCCTTCTTGCACCATTTACACCATCTTTTTCCTTGGTTCAACGGTTTTCTTTCATTGAACTTTTGGTCATTGAACTGTGAGTTTCTGTCGCGATAGTCATTTCTTGGCCGCTCAAAGTTTGTCCTACTTTTATTTCCCTGCTCTCTATTATCAAATTTATTAAATTGCTGTGGAGCTTTAAAATTATCTATGTGCTTCTTTTTAGCACCACTTACCTCTGCCTGGGCTGCCTGATACCTCTCAGCGACATTTAAAACCTCTCCCAACTTCTCTGCACCTTGTTCCATGAGAAATTTTCTCATGTCTGGAGCCATGGACTCCCTCAATTGCTCAATCATGATCATTTCTTTAAGATCTTGGGTCTTCCCCAGAGCAGTCCATTTCTCCAAATAGGTTTCCAGTCTAGCAGAGAATTGGTGGTATGTCTCCCCAGACAACAGTTTGGCATTTCTAAATTTCTTACGATAAAATTCACCATTCTTCTCGTACCTTAATAACAAAGCCTGCTTTAACATGTCATAATTGTCTTGGTCTTCCCTGTTCATTTTAGCAAAGACTTCATAAGAAGTACCTCTCAGTCCCTGTGATAGCTTTAAACTCCACCTCTCTCTCTCTAACCCATATGTAGTAGCTAATAACTCAAAACGTCCTAGGTACCCCTCTATGTCATCGTCTTTTTCAACAAAATGGTCTAAATGAAACCCCATAGCTGAGTTTGAGGCTCCCAGACTGGGCGTAGCATCTGAGGCAAAAGGGCTGGCACCATTTTCAGGAGCCTGGCCTTGTAATTCCAGCTCCCTTAGTCGTAATTCGTGCTCCCTTTGCAACCTTCTATCTTCTGCCTCCCTTTCGGCAGTCAATCTTTTTTCTTCTGCCTCCCTTTCGGCCTTTTTATCTTCTGCCTCCCTTTGCTGTCGTTTGTCTTCTGCCTCAATCTGCAGCCTCTTAATTTCTCTATCCGCCTCAATTTGTAACCTCTTCTCTTCAGCTACCTTTCTATCTTCCCTTTCAATATATTTATCACATTCAGCCGTTACGTATTGAATTAAAATCTGACCATCCATTCCCATCTCCTTTGCGGTCAGCACAGCAGCTGATCGGAATTTTGCTAGCTCCGCCATACTTTTTAGACAATATAATAATATACAAGATAAATCTCTAACCAGTAAATACACTAAGTACTTCTTATGACTATAGTCTAACTAATTCTAACTAACCAGTTAACTAATTAATTATTACTGGCTGTGAAGATTCACCAACTTCTAATTGCCCTTTTAATTTAAAGGGACACTTTTAATTTTAAGGGAATTTTACAATTTTGTTCCCCTAATTTTATTTCTCCCACCAGGAGATCCTTATATTACTGTTTATGCTAATTATCCCTGGACAAGACCCCAATATATGTAGTGGATTTTGATGGTATTGTATGGTGGTGTTATCACCTAGTGTGATGCGTGAGGTCAGCTGTGAAGGCTCCTGAGATAATTGTAACTGTGAATATACAGAAGGCCCTTTCGTGCTACCACTTTATGACCTCACACATATCTTTTTTTACTAATGAATGTGGCTACGTTAAAATCTAGGGTACTGAATGCAATGTGTTGTATGGACATGGACATATACACACACCCACAGATATTAATTAAGTCTAATACTATCAATAAAATTTATAACACAATGAACTAAATTCAGCTGGTTAAATTTAGAATAGAAAATCTTTTTTTAAATTTATTTGTTCTGAACCAAGGTTTTATTTTGGCCAGAACTTATGCAAAGATTTTGAAATTTATGAATGAATGGCATGAATAAATGGCATGTTAAATGAAAGATGTTTACATATGCAATCTTCAAGATTAATTATAGTATTACTGTTCGTAATGTTAATTTTCCTGGGAAAACTATGAATGGATGTGCTGTTGGGGTGGCTTCATCCCTCCCTGTTTATGCCTACACAGCATTGTCCATTAATGATGGAAGGAAATGGGATGCTTCAGTAGTAAATTCTCTTGGGTGCTAGTTTTATGAAGTTGGTGTAAGTTCAGCAGGCCAGCTAGCCTACTTAACTTTGCCAGATTTGTTCTGGTGCTGGAATATGATGGCCCCACCTCTCCGTGCTTGAGCAATACACAGATGTTCTGTCGAAATGTACCCTGCACGGGTCCTCACTTCAATTATTAATCAGCATTTGACACCACCTTAGTGTCAAGATCGAACTCACAGCTCTGAAATAAAGTATTGGTTTTTGCTCAGAACCTTACCTAATAAGCCACTTCTACACATAACAAATTACAATAACACCACATAAACAGGGTCAGTTCTCTCTGACCAGACAGCACATCTTACCTAGTTGGTTTCGCATAGGGTAAGTTTCCCCAGTCTACAGATTCTGAAATAGGTGCATTATCTCACTGCCATAGAATAGGATAGGTGATATGATTCACTGTTCTCAACACTTGATCACCCCTTCCTAAACCTTGCTGTAGTTTATATATTGTTTGTCCCTAGACCCTGAACTAGGGCGGGGGGTCCAGAGCGAATCCTTACTTGTTTGTAAGGCTAGATTTCGATATGGCAGTATCAAATCACTCGGACATTAAACAATATTCAAAATATACAAAGAAATAATTTCAATCTTACCAGATTATGAATAAAGAACACAGAAATGCTAGCAAAACTCAGCTGAGCTGCTGGCTATAGTATGGCGTCCCTGAACTTATTTCAATTTATTTCATTTGGAAATCACCACACTTGAAATTTACTGTGTCTATCACTGGACAACTATTGAGGAATGGCAAAAAAGCTCGTCTGAGCGCGGATAATATGATTGTCTGTGGCCAATCAATGCCTTGGTTTTTTTTAAATTCAAATTTCCTACACTAAAGTCATTTCAGTCATGCTTCAGTCAAGTATGGATTTTTATCTGTTAGTCTGTCCGTCTCTACTTGCGTTTTCACAAAACGTACTTGATTTTTGAACCAACCTTTCTCTCCCCTCCAAAATTTTGTCGTTAAAAGTTTTTTTTAGACACAGCTTCCACCAATATCCCTTCTCTTCCATGCTAAGTAGATTTGAACACCTGCGTCTCAAGGTCGCGATTTTTGTGCAAATAGCGACACTTTTGATTCAATGCAGTCTTTCGCTGTTGTGAACAACACTGTCTTTTGTCATTATTTTCATTATTATCTATCCGTCTGTAAAATTAAAAACATATTATTTCACTGCTCAGAATGGGCCATCCGGCCAGCTAATTTTTATATTCCTAACATTAATATTAAGAAAAGTTACTTTTTAAATTTTGTAATATTTCAAGCATCTGCGTTTAGCCACTGAATTCAAATCAAAGGCTTGGTATCGCAAAAGCGTCCAATAAATGACTGTGGCGTATCATATCCAGGGTCCCTTCTGTCGAGTTCCTTACTTTATGTCAACTTGGGGAACGTGACTTTTTTTTTTCCTCCGTTTCCCGCCCCCGCCCGCCCCCGCCCCCCCCTCCCCCTAATTGCGTCTCCTTAGCCTTGCTAGTCTCACGCAATTTTTTCCAGTCATATTTTTTTTTCCTTTTGATCCGCCGTTCTCGTCCCTCCAAATGGTAACCGTTTTGATTTCCCGTCTAACAAGTCAATTTTTATGGAGGGTGATGACCCGCGGTCAGGGCGATCATGTACTATCAGCAGCTTACGCGTTATGTTTTTATCCTTACATTTTATCCTTTGGAGATATTTTTACGTTGTATCACTTGTTAATTTTATGACATGGAGTGAAGTGTTAGAGACTACGCTATGCTAGGTCCAGCTTCAAGAAGTAGTGGGATTACCAGTTCTCTTCTTCGCTACCTTTGCCTTCCATAACTCAGGAGCAGAATCAGGTACATATTTTAACAACCGGGTACACTGGAGCGTATTGCTACCGTGTTTCGAACCCGGCATTTTTGTCGTGAGAGGCCAGCGCTCTAACCACTCTACCAATCGGACGCTCTTTCAAACAGTGCCATGAAATAATATAAAAAATAATAGTTACTGTACTATTACTAGGACATCATCATCATTATCTCCTTTATCGCTCATTATGGGCCTGGGCCCATCACTGCAGATGGTCTCTGTGACAAAGTCTACGTTAAAGCAGGTGTTCTTGTTTGGTGGTTCATGTAGCGATTTGTTTTACAAGATGAGTTTGCCAGCCCCAAGAACAGCCTCATATTTCTCGCCTCATACAACATGCACGAGGGAGTAGTAAACATGTTCTTTCTCTGCCCTTCAGAGCTCTCGCACCCTCCCTCGGATATGCGGGGCGTTACCTAGACAACACACCATAAAAATAGTGTACTCTACCAAGCAAAGGTGCCTGGTTCAAATCACGATACCGACACGCTCAAGTCCACCCCATTGTAAATGAGTACATGTCACGTGGTGGTCATGGAAACAGGCTGCATCACTGCAGTCTGGCTGAGAGAGTAGGGATCGAAATGAGAAGGCAAACCCGTTCCCAAAAAATGCTGTGCTGAAGTCGGATGTGTCGGCTGAAAGGCGCAAATATCGCAGCTTCGCTGTAAACAGACACAACGCAACCAACGTCCTTTTCAGGACGATTGAGGAAGAGGAAGAAGAAGAGGTGCTCTCTGAGTTAGGGAAGGAAAAGGCGGCGAGGAATGGAACTGGTCACCCTACCTCTCGATGCTGCACCCATTATGGTGAAATCTCTAATATTTACCCCCCCCCCCACCCCCCCTCCGGCAGTATTTGCTATGGGACTACCTTTTTTGTTTTAACCAAGGCACTATAATAATAAACAGAACACATTTTTTTTTAACCAAGGCACCATAATAATAAATAGAACACATTTTTACCAAAAAAAAACGCAGTTTCAAATGCACGATTATGTCGGATGGAAACATGCAACACAGAGATTAAGAACTGAATTTGCCAAACAAAAAAAGCACTCCATAAACTGAAGTAAATCCTATGCAATAAATTCTTGTTACTGAACCGAAGATGGGTTCTGAAATGTAGCATCGAACCAACATTATTTTATGGTAGTGAGTCCTGAAGAAGGAGCTAAACTGAAAAAAAAATCATTAGTGGCAACATAGACGTTGTTTCTCAGAAGAATGTTACGAAACCCATCAACAACTAACTAATGAAGAATGCTTGAGAAGAGCTAATGAACAAAGTTATATCATAATAGATATACAAGGAGAAGACATCCTCCATTGGACATGTGATAACAAGAATGCTCGAAAACATCGTGACCATGGGAGTGTCGTGAAATATTCTAATCCCCATATATAAATTAAAACGAAAATGTAAAGCCTAACAAATAACTTCAATAAAAGGAAAGAAGAATGGTAAAGAACAGTGCTGTCACAATGACTGTACTCGAAATCCCCCTTGTTTTCTCCTGCGTCTGCAAATTGTAACGTTTCACATTGATAGTAAAAGCCTACTGCTTCAATACCCGCCTTCTACGATAAAACAGGTGCTGCATTTCTAAGAAAAACCTTGAGATACGCAAGTTGACCTAGATTTAAAATTCCATTCATGTCTTTTTATACACTACGTTACCTAAAACGAAAGACAGATGGACTAAAGATAGAAAGAAGGGAGGGCTGAAAGCAGGGACACATGCAACACTAAACACGCGTCGCGCGATACACAATTGCTGCCATCACGCGTGTAAGGCCACATGCACTAGCTTTTTTCAAATCGACAGTGATAAAAACACTACCCATACCAGAGTTAGGTTTTAAAATCCTGAAAAACGCTTATTAGGAAATATGACATTATACTGGTTTACGTTTGAAAACATTACAGTACCCAGACACGACATCGTTTTCGAAGTAAACAGGAGGTAGAAGAAAGTGCATATTTTGAACGCAGCCACTTAGCTCCTTTAAATTTGTATATTTGGGTTCCTTAGGACTTGCTGACAAAAAATATGTTAAACGTTACGCAAATAGTCTAGGAATTACCAAATTATAGACAAAAGAAATAGTGAGGGATGTCAGACAACACCCAAATCAGAATCGCTCAGTGGCAGATTTTCACCCCACCATTGTACGGGAAATAGGCTGACATGTTACCTCCTATTTGATTGGCGGAAAATAAATGTAAGGCTAAACACGATTAGTCGGACTATAAATACTACTTCTTTGTTGTTAGGGGAAACGTGAGTAGGAGTACTTTTTTGAAAAGCTGTGTAAACATGGCATGATTGGTTAGACCTGCCAATATAGTCAATTAGAGGCGTCAGGTCAACACCACATTTGCAAATAAACTTACTACAGAATCAGTGCGTTGAGCACCAGTGCATATTTTGCTAAATAAAAGCCTGGGACATCGGCAGATCGAAATTGGGCTATATTCATTGCCGGTCAACGTAATTCTGTGTTATTTCCATGAATTGTGGTAAGCTTGAAATATTTGACATCTTTTAATGAAAATTGAATGTAAATTGATAATTTATGTCTGTATATATGTGTGGTTCATTAGCGAACATGAGGTGAAGCCTATATAATGCTCCAGCCTGAACAGAAGGTGTCGGAGGAAAGTAAAACTACATGGAATTGCCAAACAGTACACTGACACCTATATTATTGACTAGAAAGAAATAATGCTGGAATTGCAGAGGCGTGGTAACCATTAGGGAGGAATATACTGGTGAAAATTGTTTCAGATGAAGATAGCAGTTGGCCTACCGCTCTGAACTCAGTGTTTGTTATGTATTGTGCTCAGTGTAGAAATAGAGTATAAATTAGTTCTGAAGTAGGAGGTACAACCTTCTTGTTTCAGGGACTGTGGTCCTAAAGCTATTGAGCAGTACCTGGTCAGAGCTTTGCTGAATCCAGAGGCGGACAGCATACTCCTTGGTCCATATAGCAAACAGTGAGGTGTCTCCAGAACACAGGGGAGCAATCGAGCAGAGGAGTCTTTTCCTGCCGCCATCACGAAAGTTAAGCTTATGTGGCCAGCTGAGCTCAACATTATGTAACCCCATCTTAAACTGATATTGTATAAAAATAAGAGGGGAAATTAATTGTTTTAATGAACGGAACTGAGAACATCTCCAATACTAGTTCCAACAGAAATAAACACTTGAAGTCATGATGACAAATACCAACATAGCTTGAAAAAACAACACCAGTATTACCTCATATTACCACTACACAACTGACACACATATGATAAGGTTAATAAAATATGTCACTACAAGATTCATATTGATAAATTCTGTACATATAACTTGTAATTAAAAGTGATTGTGATTCCTGGTTCACTTTGTATTTGAATCAGGACACATATATATTAATGAAAAGTGCTTAATACATATTGATATTTGAAAATTTACCAGTGACTCATTTAAGATAGTCTTATAGAATGGTACATGTGTGTGAGTGTCACAGTGTTGTCAAGTGTGGTGGAATAAATTGACTTGTTTATCTGTCTGTTGTTGTTGTGACTTACACTTCATCATATAAATACCCTAGACATTCAACGTAGTCATCACTATATTCAAGAATAATTCTGACTGAGGTATAAATATGTGGTAGCAAGTAAGGTCATCTATAATACACTACCCTTATTAGATATAGATACCGGTTCTTGTGCGTTTATTCACCGGTTAAATCAAATTCTGGAAATTTATTACCAAAACTGAGAACCGTACTTTTTCTTGACTGGAAAATGTTGATTTCACATTGTGATTTGGGAGGCAAGTTAAAAAAAAAAAGCGTTTCTCTTGCATTCATAGTTGACACGCTTACGACAGACCCGCCCTCACACACCCCCCCCCCCCCCTTACGACAGATCCAACCCCCCCCCCCCCCCCCCCCCCCCCCCCCCCGTAAATTCAACCCCCCCCCCCCACCCCCCCGCCCCCGCCTCCCCCCCCCCCCCCCCCCCCCCCCCCCCCCCCCGTATTTAAAAAAAAAAAAGTTTATAAACCAATAGAACGGAATTGAATCAGTTCTACAAGTTAACGGTACAAAGAAAACAAGGGAAATCGCTGCCGTTGCCTTCTCTAACTCAAGATCAGAGGCAGGTACCCTTTTACAGCTGGTTAGACTGATGCGTGACACCTGCTCCCTTTCTCGCTGCCGTTGCCTTCTCTAACTCAAGATCAGAGGCAGGTACCCTTTTACAGCTGGTTTGACTGATGCGTGACACCTGCTCCCTTTCTCGCTGCCGTTGCCTTCTCTAACTCAAGATCAGAGGCAGGTACCCTTTTACAGCTGGTTTGACTGATGCGTGACACCTGTTCCCTTCCTCGCTGCCGTTGCCTTCTCTAACTCAGGATCAGAGTCAGGTACCCATTTACAGCTGGTTATGGAGTGTTAGAGACTTCACCATACTAGGTCCAGCATCGAGAGGTGGGGAGACCAGTTTCCTTCCTCGCTGTCTTTTCCTTCCCTAACTCAAAGTTAAGTACCCATTTATAGCTAGGTAGACCCCATCTCTCGATGCTGGACCTAGTATGGTGAAGTCTCTAACACTCCATAACAGCTGTAAATGGGTACCTGACTCTGATCCTGAGTTAGAGAAGGCAACGGCAGCGAGGAAGGGAACAGGTGTCACGCATCAGTCAAACCAGCTGTAAACGGGTACCTGCCTCTGATCTTGAGTTAGAGAAGGCAACGGCAGCGAGAAAGGGAGCAGGTGTCACGCATCAGTCAAACCAGCTGTAAAAGGGTACCTGCCTCTGATCTTGAGTTAGAGAAGGCAACGGCAGCGAGGAAGGGAACAGGTGTCACGCATCAGTCTAACCAGCTGTAAAAGGGTACCTGCCTCTGATCTTGAGTTAGAGAAGGCAACGGCAGCGAGAAAGGGAGCAGGTGTCACGCATCAGTCAAACCAGCTGTAAAAGGGTACCTGCCTCTGATCTTGAGTTAGAGAAGGCAACGGCAGCGAGGAAGGGAACAGGCCACCCCACCTCATGAAGCTGGGACCCAGTACATCGAAGTCTATAACACTTCACTCCCCTACGGCAGAATGTGCTACGTGACTACAACCTTACGAACGGCAGGCGTGTTTTAAAAAAAATTCTAAGCAACGGGGGAGGGGAGAGAGGACAATGACACTTTTTAGAGTCAAGAAAGAGTACGGTGATCGGTTTGGGTAATAAATATCCAGAATTTGATTTAACCGGTGAATAAACGCACAAGAACCTAGATACCTTCACAGCTGATCTCAGTCAGTACACTAAGTCCCCTATAAATATTTATATATCCCACTTTACCACATATATTGGGGTCTCGCTCTCGGGATTTTGAATCTTTCCCTATTAAAAATATTGGGGTTAATTCACTTCAGGGAATAATAGAAATAAAAAAAGTATCCTTGGGTGAAAATAAATAAGGTTGAGCTCTCAGTGCCCGTAGTGTCCTTAGATAAATATTGATAGATTGAATTGTTACATTTGCATGATAGACAATGGCCGACTTGGCAAAATTTCGATCTTCTGCTGTACAGACTGCGAAAGAGTTAGGAATGGACGGGCAAATTATGATTGCTTATGTCACTGCTGAATGTGACAAATATATTGAACGGGAAGTAAGAAGATTAGAAAAAGAGGCCGAAAGAAAGTTAGAGGCTGAAAAAGAAATTAAGAGGTTGCAGATTGAGGCTGACAAAGAGGCTAAAGCATTGGAAGCCGAGGAAAGAAGACAGGCTGCAGAAAGGGAAGCAGAAAAGGAGGAGAAGAGATTACAAAGGGAACATGAGTTACGACTAAGGGAGTTTGAGTTTCAAGGCCATGCTCCTGAAAATGGTGCCAGTCCCTTTACCTCTGATGCCACTGCTAGCCAGGGAGCCTCAACCTCAGCTATGAATTTTCATTTAGATCATTTTGTTGAGAAAGACGATGATATGGAGAGCTATCTAAATAGATATGAACTATTAGCTACCACATATGGGTTAGAGAGAGAAAGGTGGAGCTTAAAGTTATCTCAAGGTCTTCGTGGGGCAGCTTATGAAGTTTTTGCCAAAATGAGCAGAGGTGATCAGGAAAATTATGATATGCTAAAGCAGGCTCTTTTGTTAAGATATGAAAAGAACGCAGAATTTTATAGAAAAAAATTTAGGAATGCTAAACTACTGTCAGGTGAAACCTATCACCAGTTCTCTGCACGGTTAGAGACATACTTGGAGAAATGGACTTCTCTGGGGAAAACCCAAGATCTTAAGGAAATGGTCCTTATAGAACAACTAAGAGAGTCCATGGCTCCAGACCTGAGAAAGTTTCTCATGGAACAAGGTGCAGAGAGGCTGGGTGAGTTGCTAAATGTTGCTGAAAGGTATCAAGCGGCTCAGGCAGAGGTATCAGGTAACAAAAAGAAACAGGCAGAAAATTTTAGGGCACCACAGAACTTTAATAAATTTGATCCTAGAGATCAAAACAAAGGTAAGCACCAATTTGATAGGCCACGGTATGACAATAAAAATAAAACCCCACAATTCGATGAAAGGAAATATGATGAAAGAAAATCTTTCAACCAAGGGAAAAGGTGGTGTAAAAATTGTAAGATGAACAATCATGACACTGACCATTGTAGAAGAAAACCTCCTCATTGTGCTGCTATGACATCTGGGAAAAAGGAAAAAAAGGTCAAACCTGCAGAACTACAGGAACCATACCACCCCCCAGTGTGTGAAGATGTCATCTGTAATGGTGTCACTATAAGGTGTTTATGTGATACCGGTTTAGATTACGATTCCGTTGTGAGTTCTCACCTGGTGCAGGCCGATCAATACACCACAGAAACAGTGGAGATTCAAACTGCAACCAAGGATGTAGCTACCACGACACTTCCCGTCGCCCGGATAAAGGTGAAAACGCGATATGTGGAAGGAATCATAAAAGCAGCAGTGATAAATGAGCCAATCTACCCTCTGATATTGGGGTGTAGATATGTCTTCTTGGGGAATCCCAATAGACCTGTGATATTGGCAACAGTGCAGACCAGATCACAGTCTAAAAAGGAGGAGGATAATCCAATAAATACTCATCCAGATGAGATGAGGAAGGCACAGGCTGAGGACAAAACACTCAAGCCGTGTTTCAAGAAGTTGCCCAAATCTCATACACCTCCAGGCAAGGGAGAGTTTTATATGAAGAACAAGCTGATATATAGGAAGGCTGGATCTGAATCCAATGGTCACGGACAGCTGGTCCTTCCCACTTCATATAGGACTAAAGTGTTGGAACTAGGGCATGCGATTCCCTTCAGTGGTCATATGGGGATCAGCGCAACAGGACAGCGTATAGCTTGTCACTATTTCTGGCCAGGGATAACTGAAGATATCAAACGATATGTAAAATCCTGTCCAGAGTGCCAACGAGTAGCACCTAAACATTGGACTGCACCAGCAACTCTGGGGGAAATGCCCATAGTGGGAACACCCTTTGAGAGAGTTGCCGTGGATCTTGTGGGACCTCTCACCCGAACCAAGAGAAGGAACAGCTACATTCTGACTCTGGTGGACACTTGTTCTATGTGGGGAGAGGCGGTAGCCCTGTCATCGATTGATTCTAAACATGTGGCAGAGGCATTACTCACAATTTTCACAAGGTTAGGCTTTCCCAATCAAATCTTGACTGATAATGGCTCTCAGTTCAAGGGGAAACTAACAGAAGAAGTTTTCAGGATCTTCCAGGCCAAACACTTCCATTGTAGTGTGTACCACCCCCAAGGGAACGGCCAAGTGGGAAGATTTAATGGCACGTTGATGTCAATCCTGAGAAAGTTGGCACACGAAAAACCAGATACGTGGGACCAGTACCTTCACGCCGCCCTCTTTGCTTATCGGGAGGTACCCCATAGTTCAACCGGTATGGCCCCGGCAACATTATTGTTTGGAAGGCCAATAAAAGGTCCACTTGAAGCGCTGTTAAGAACGTGGACTGATGAAAAGGCAGAGGAAAATATTACATGCTCATACCAATATGTGAATGAGCTGACCACTCGTTTAAAAACTGGCTGGAAACTTGCCAATGAAAATTTGAAACAAGCCAGGAAGCAACATGCTGCCTATTATAACAGGAAGGCGAAAGACAGAAATTTGGCTGTGGGAGAGAAGGTACTGCTTCTTCTACCCGGTAGCCAGAATAAGTTACAAATTGGATGGCAAGGTCCATATACAGTTCTAGAGAAGGTGTCTAGAACAAATTATAAGATAGATAAGAAGGGGAAAGAAAAAATCTATCATGTGAATCTCCTGAAGAAATATTTGGAAAGAGAAAATCAGGAAGAGACACACTTGTTGACCTTGTCCATCGCCATGGAGATGAAAAAGGAACCACTTTCATCATTTGAATATCCATTACACCCCTGTGAGACAGCGGCACAGGTGAAAATCAGTACACATTTAACGAAAACTCAGAAAGAGAGAGTACAACAAGTTCTATATAATCATGCAGAGGTGTTAACAGACCGACCAGGGCATACAAACCTATTGGAATATGATATGAAGCTGATAGACCCCACACCTGTATGTATGAAACCCTATTCGATTCCTTTTGCTAAGGAGAAAGCTTTGAAGGAAGAGATAGACTATTTGTTGAAGGAAGAAATTATTTCACACAGTGAATCTTCGTATAGTTCCAGTGTTGTACTCTTAAGGAAGCCCTCTGGAGAACATAGACTCTGTATAGATTACAGGAGACTGAATGCTATTACAGAAGGACAGGTGGATCCATTGACGGATACAAATCAGCTGTTTGCAAGACTAAATAAAGCTAAATATTTCTCAAAAGTGGATCTGAGTAAAGGATACTATCAGATTCCAGTAAAGCCTGAGGTTAGACCATACCTAGCTTTTAGTACCTCAGAAGGACACTATGAGTTTAATAGATTGCCATTTGGATTGAAGAATGCGCCTAGTGTCTTCTCTAGAATGATGAGAAAATTATTGGACCCTCTGAATAATCCATGTATCACAAATTTCATGGATGATATCCTTATAGCAACAGAAACATTTGAGGAACACATTGACTCTCTGAACATGCTGTTTAATCGACTTAGGGAAGCGAATTTAACAGCCCGACCAACCAAATGTTGCGTTGGATGTAAAGAATTGGAATTCTTGGGACACACAGTTTATCAGAGAAACGTGACCCCTGACCCCAAGAATTTAGAGAAACTAAAGAAAGCCCCGAGACCACAAACCAAGAAAGACGTGAGATCCTTTGTCTCATTATGTGGTTTCTACCAAAAGTATATCAAAAACTTTAATTCCATATGTGCACCGTTAACTGATTTGACACGTAAGGGAAATCCAGATCGAATTACATGGACACCACAATGTGAAATGGCTTACCAAGAATTGAAGGAAAAGCTCACAAGTAAACCTATTTTGAAATTACCTGACTTAAGTCAAGAATTCTTTGTAAGGACTGATGCCAGTAATATTGGATTAGGTGCAACTCTGCTACAGAGATCAGATGCATTGGATGGGGAATTAAGCCCAGTGGCATATGCTAGCAGAAAGTTGAATAAAGCTGAAACCAATTACTCAACTACCGAAAAGGAATGTCTTGCAGTAATATGGGTGATAAAGAAATTCAATATTTATCTGTATGGGAAGGCATTTAAGTTGCAAACGGATCACAAACCCTTGTCGTTTCTAGCACAGGCTAGACATGAGAATTCTAGATTACTCCGTTGGCCATTATTGATGCAGCCATTTGAGTTTAGCATAGAGTATATAAGTGGAAAAACAAATCTGGGAGCGGATTTTTTAAGCCGCCATCCGTGTGATGAGAATCACCCTAAACTCCAGGAAAAATAATAAATTTCTCTATTTGTATATAGAATTATAGACTGACATATAACGTCTGTTTTAAGTGGGGAGAATTTGTCGTGTGAAATTCTAATCCACATATATAAATTAAAACGTAAATGTAAAGCCTAACAAATAAATTTAATAAAAGGAAAGAAGAATGGTAAAGAACAGTGCTGTCACAATGACTGTACTCGAAATCCCCCTTGTTTTCTCCTTCGTCTGCAAATTGTAACGTTTCACGTTGATAGTAAAAGCCTACTGCTTCAATACCCGCTTTCTACGATAAAACGTGTACTGCCTTTCTAAGAAAAACCTTGAGATACGCAAGCTGACCTATATTTAATATTCCATTCATGTCATTTTATACACTAAGTTACCATAAACGAAAGACAGATGGACTAAGGATAGAAAGAAAGGGAGAGGCTGAAAGCCGGAACGCAGGCAATACTACCACAGTCTCGCGATACACAATTACTACCATCACGCGTGTAAGGCCACAAGCACTAGCTTTTTTTCAAATCGACAGTGATAAAAAAACACTACCCATACGAGTTAGGTTTTGAAAACCTGAAAAACGCTTATTAGGAAACATGACATTATACTGGTTTACGTTTGAAAACATTACAGTACCCAGACACCACATCGTATTCGAAGTGAACAGGAGGTAGAAGAAAATGCATATTTTGAACGCAGCCCCTTAGCCCCATTAAATTTATATATTTGGTTTCCTTAGGACTTGCTGACAAAGAATATGTTAAACGTTACGCAAATAGTCTAGGAATTAACAAATTATAGCCAAAAGAAATAGTGAGGGATGTCAGACAACACCAAAATCAGAATCGCTCAGTGGCAGATTTTCACACCACCATTGTACGGGAAATAGGTCCCCATGTTACCTCCTATTTGATTGGCGGAAAGTAAATGTAAGGCTAAACACGATTAGTCGGACTATAAATACTACTTCTTTGTTGCTAAGGGAAACAGGAGTAGGGTACTTTTTTTCAAACGCTTGTGTAAACATGGCACGATTGGTTAGACCCGCCAATATAGTCAATCAGAGGCGTCAGGTCAGCACCACATTTTCAAATAAACTTACTAAAGAACCAGTGCGTTGAGCGCCAGTGCATATTTTTCTAAATAAAAGCCTGGGACATCGGCAGATCGAAATTGTGCTATATTCATTGCCAGTCAACGTAACTGTGTATTATTCCATGAATTGTGGTAAGCTTGAAATATTTGATATCTTTTTAATGAAAATTGAATGTAAATTGATAATTTATGTCTGTATATATGTGTGGTTCAGTAGCGAACATGAGGTAAAGCCTATATAGTGCTCCAACCTGAACAGAAGGTGTCGGAGGAAAGTAAAACTACATGGAATTGCTAAACAGTACACTGACACCTATCTTATTGACTAGAAAGAAATAATGCTGGAATTGCAGAGGCGTAGTAACCATTAGGGAGGAGTATACTGGTGAAAATTGTTTCAGATGAAGATAGCAGTTGGCCTACCGCTCTGAACTCAGTGTTTGTTATGTATTGTGTTCAGTCTGGAAATTTATTATAAATTAGTTCTGAAATAGGAGGTACAACCTTCTTGTTTCAGGGACCGTGGTCCTAAAGTTATTGAGCAGCACCTGGTCTGAGCTTTGCTGAACCTAGAGGCTGACAGCATACTCCTGGGTCCAGATAGTGACCAGTGAGGTGTCTCCAGAACACAGGGAGGCTATCGAGCAGAGGAGTCTTTTCCTGCCGCCATCACGAAAGATAAGCGTCTGTGGCCAGAGGAGCTCAACATTATGCCCCCCCCCCCCTCTCAAAATCTGACTTTATAATAAAACAGAGGGAAAATACAGTGTTTAAATTGATAGGAACTGTGAACTTTTCCCCATACTATTTCCAAGTTAAACAAACACTTGAAGTCATGATGACAAATAACAACATAGCTTGAAAAAACAAAACCAGTATTACGTCATATTACTACTACACAACTGACACACATAGGATAATATTAATAAAATATGTCACTACAAGGTTCATATTGATAAATTCTGTACATATAAATTGTAATTACAATTGATTGTGATTCCTGGTTCACTTTGTATTTGAATCAGGACAGATATATTAGTGAAAGTAATTAATACATATTTATATTTGAAACTTTACCAGTGCCTCATTTATGATAGTCTTATAGAGTGTTAAATGTGTGTGAGTGTCACAGTGCTGTCAAGTGTGGTGGAATAAATTAAATTGTTTATCTGTCTGTTGTTGTTGTGACTTACACTTCATCATATAAATACCCTAGACATTTAACGTAGTCATCACAATATTCCAGAATAATTCTGACTGAGTTATAATGTGGTAGCAAGTAAGGTTATCTGTAAAACACTACACCTATTAGATACAGATACCTTCACAGCTGATCTCAGTCAGTACACTAAGTCCCCTATAAATATTTATAACATCCCACTTTACCACAACTACGAAAAGGCATTTGACAGTGTAGACAGAGAATCACTTTGGAAATTGATGAGGTATTATGGAGTTTCCCTGAAGATCATTAATTTAATAAAGAAAACATATGAGGACATGACATGCAGAGTTCTTCATGAAGGACAGCTTACAGAACCGTTCGGGATAAGAACGGGAGTGCTACAGGGATGCCTCTTGTCTCCATTTCTTTTCTTACTAGCAATAAACTGGGTTATAAAAACATCGACAACACAGAACAGAAATGGAATCCAGTGGACTCTGACTAAGCAGTTGGATGATCTGGATTTTGCTGATGACTTGGCTCTTAGAATACAAAAAGCAAGATTTCATTGCATTGGGAAATATATGGAGATCAAGAGAAATCGGATCCAACAAGAAAATAAGAATCTTGAACTCAAATGTGAAGTCAGCATTATTAGATGGCTCTGAAACATGGAGAACAACAAAGACCACAACCAAAAAGTTACAGACTTTCATAAATGGGTGCTTGCGTAGAATAGAAGGATTAAAATGGTATGACAAGGTTACCAACGTAGAACTGATGACAAGAACCAGACAAGTGCCAGTGGAACAAGAGATGAGAAGAAGACGATGGTGATGGATAGGACACACACTGAGGAAAACTGTTGATAGCATTACAAGGCAGTCCTTTTTCTGGAACCCCCAGGGCAAGAGAGGCAGAGGTAGACCAAGAAGCACACGGAGAAGAGAGCTGGAAACAGAGGTGAAAATGATGAGGAGAACGTGGAAAGAACTTGAGATGATGGCACGTGACAGGGGGACTTGGCATGTGTTTTTGGAAGGCCTATGCTCCTTGCGGAGCGGTTGTTATGATGATGATACCTCACTTCACGAAAAACTGTTTGGAAATGTCAGGAACCTTGAGCCGACTACTGACTTTATTGGAGTCATTAAAGTGGAAGTTAGAAGGCAAACGAGGAAAAAGAAGAAGAAGAAAGCCTACAAGTTCGAAAATCCGTGGAGGAACATAAGCGCCTACGCTCAACACAACTTAGCGGATAAAGCGACGCCCGTCGGAGTTGTAGGCTACGGATGTATAGGTTTTTTTTTTTTTTTGCAATGGCACCCAAGCATAAAATACAAGTTGAAAATTTGTTAGTTTACATTATTTTTCAGTTTCCATTTCAAGCGTGCGAACATGTAGTGTTTATTCTTGTGCTAAGTAAGTGATTTGTACTTGCGTCCGTTTAGACTTCTGTTGTATTATGATAATGTCCGTTCATTGTCGTCTGGATGTCTTGATCCTGTGACGTCATTTTCTCTCCTGCTAAAATGCATGGGATGGTTTTTATCTGGAGTACATTCTAAACAGGTAATATAATCCGTTTTATATGTTTTGCCGTGTAATTGACGTGCGATTTTGATATGTGTCCGTACTTGTAGGAATCCAATCTTTTAATCTTCTTCACGTACGAATTATGATGCAACTGACAGCAAGAATTTGGCGCAAGCTTGCTATTTTATTATGTATTTCTTTGATTTCGAGCCCTATGACCCACTTTTTGTCATATTGAAAGCCATTGTCATATTGAAAGCCATTGTCATATTGAAAGCCATCGCGTCAGCTTTTTTTCACATTTTATTGCTTTTTTCACTTTACCGTCACAGTGCATCCATGAATTTAAATATATTTGTTTATGAAATATTTTATTTACTTCGATATAACGGAGCTTCATACTGTATTTTTTCCCCTTGATGTTGTACCCAATACATTTGCTTGTTCTTGTAGGTCAAAATATACTTAACACTTATAAATGATAGAAAGGAAAAATTCCAATTTAACAAATAACAAAGTTAAAGTTAATACAGATAAACTTGCATCGTAGCTAGAAATAACATTTTTGTCTCATGTAGATGCTGACAGTTAATTCTGTGTGACTACTGCAGCGTCCAGCGTCCGATTGGCAGAGTGGTTAGAGCGCTGGTCTCTCTGGCAAAGGAGCCGGGTTCGAATAACGGTACAGACCCGCTCCAGTCTACCCAGCTGTAAATGGGCACCTGACTCTGCTCTTTGACTCTTTTATTTAGATAAAGAAAAGGCAGCGAGGAAGGGAACTGGTCACCCCACTTCTCGACGCTGGACCTAGTATGGCGAAGTCTCTAACACTTCACTCCCCTATGACAGTATCTGCTATGGGACTACCTTTACATTTACTGCAGCGTCATTGGCCAGAAAGTCTCTTACAGTGACCCTTCTGATTCTCCTTTTTACTTTCAGCCTTGCGAGGTTAAACCGTAGGCCATCTGATCTTTTGTGAAGGCATATTCCTTCGGTTGTATCCTAAAATGCATGTTTCAAGAGTAAAGCAAAGAAAATCCCGAAGAGGAAAACAATAGAGAGATAATTTAAAACCTGGAGAAGACAATGAGAGCAGTAAATCCAACAATAGCGAGATTTTTTTTAAATTGATGATCAAAAATATTATGTTCAACTTCTGATAGGTTATCTTCTTCTTCTTCTTCCTCGTTCGCCTTCAGACTTCCACACTTATGACTCTAATAAAGGCAGTAGTCAACTCAAGGTTCCTGACATCTCCAAACAGTTTTTCGTTGACAGAAGTGGGCTGTTGCCATATGCTACTCCGTTCATTTCTGTAGGTTGGGCAGTACTGCAGCAGGTGTTCGACTGTCATCGGGCTGGTACCGCAGGTGCAGAGATCTGTTGCACCAATTTTGTATTTGTGGTATAGATGGTATCTCAGTCTGTTGTGTCCAGTGCGTAGCCGAAAAATGATGACCAGTTCTTTCCTGGATAGTTGATGATATGCTTCATTTTTCAAATGGCCCGGGTGCTCTCTTTCCCATTTGGACTTGAATGTAGCCTTTACAGTAGTCTTTGCCGTTGCGTAAGTTGTCTCTATATCATTTTGTTGTAAGGCACCTCCTTCCTTAACAAGTTTGTCTGCCTCCTCATTTCCTGGTGTGTTGCAATGGATAGTGCACTTGTTGAAGCATTTGGCCAGTCTTTCAAGGGAGATTATCAGATCATTCAATCCTTTAGCTTGGTGGCTCTTCAGCGCTGATATTACTGATAGGGCATCTGTAAAGATTACTATAGTCCGTTCGGAAATTCGTGCCCACAGAAAGCGTCAATTTTCTCCAAAACTGTTTGTTGTATGGACATGAAATTTTGCATGCAGTCTTAGATTTTCCATGCAGTTATTAATATATTTTTTGCCCTTAAAAAACTCATGTCATGTTCGAATTTTCTTCTTTACGTTATATAAAAAGCTCTTACTGTTGTCTGGGTTAATTTTTATTAGTTTTACAGGAAAGTTACAAGATCCGTTCAAAAATTTTTTTTTTTTTGGTTTGAATTAGTTAATCGCGACTGTGTGCAATAGGTGCGCACTCGCGCGGACATGTAGTCACTACACTAATTTAAACACAAAAAAATATTTTTGAACGGATCTTGTAACTTTCCTGTAAAACTAATAAAAATTAACCCAGACAACGGTAAGAGTTTTTTATATAACGTAAAGAAGAAAATTCGAACATGACATGAGTTTTGTAAGGGCAAAAAATATATTAATAACTTCATGGAAAATCTAAGACTGCATGCAAAAATTCATGTCCATACAACAAACAGTTTTGGAGAAAATTGACGCTTTCTGTGGGCACGAATTTCCGAACGGACTATATCTGTTTTTCTGCCTGTGCTTTGCAGTATTTGCCAGTGGCAATTGCCATAGAGTGGATTCTATTCTTTAATTTTATGAGGATGCCGGCACCCCCATTTTCAACTGCATTTTTTGCTGAACCATCAGTATATGCATGTGTCCAAAGCTTTGCTGGGAGTTTTTGGTCAATATACTTGGTTGCTATACACTTTCTTTGTGTTTCTGCCTGTGTTCCCTTACTTTCAATGCCTGAAATATCAGATTTTAACTCAGGAAAGCATCTGATTTTCCACATTGGGATAGTTGTGCTTGTTGGTATTTTCTTTGCAACTGAGCTTGCTAGCATGGTATTTTTTGCTAATTTTTTCTTTTGCTTGGGCCACAAAGTTAGTTCGCTTGAGCCTGCCTCTTCCTAGCCTATTCATTCTTTGGAACATGGGGTGTCCTTCAAGTCTCTTAAATTTTTCGGCTTGTTGTAGGACTCTGCTGTCACGTCTATCCTCCATTGACTGTAGCCCTATAATGTTTTCCATATGGTTGATTTATGTGGACTTTATGTAAGGTGACCATATTTTCAAAACCCTAATCCGGGACAAAATAGTAGATTTGACCTATTTCAATGAAAAAAATCGGGACAAAACGGTAAAGAAAAGGTCAAAAGTCGGGACATGTCCCGGAAAAATCAAGTTGATGTCAATTTAAAATAATATAAATTTCATATATACATTTGAATAACATTGAATAACATACATTCTACTGTATAAGTTTAACTACTTAAACTAATAAGAGAGAAAAACATCAATAATCCTTACTTAAGGTGAAGCTGAGTTACTGTACTTTTCAGATGAGTGGATTTTTATCAATAGGTCCTTCTTTGCAAGCAGCATCTTAAAAAACTCGACACATGTTTGCTCAGTTCACTTTGGTTGTCAACATAGCTTTCAAAGTTTCAACACCTAGCTGTGTTTTATCACTTGCCCATAAGCTGTTCATCAAAGAAAACACTCTTTCTGTGGCAGCATTTGTTCCAGGTAGACAGAAAAAAAACTCTGCCAACTTCAAAATATTTGAAAATGTCACATTATTGTTTTTGAAGTGGGAAACCTTTTCAATCCAACGTTGTGGTGGCAATGTTTTTTTTGGCACTCCATTCACTAATTTTCTGAGAAGTAACAAACTGCTTCATATAGACATATTCGTCATAAATTTCAGTTTCTGTAAAGTGGGCTGAAGGTAATGTTTGAATCACTAGTGATGATGATATCTCAATATCTGCCCAAATTGGTATTCTGTTCAGCGTTACCCAGCTGTAGAATTCTAGGTCTTGAAAATTTTTTGCAGCCCATTTATTCAAATAATTGAAAGCTGTTTCATAGAACGAAGAAATGCTAGCATGAAACTTTTTCACATCCTCCTTTGGAAGTCCTTCCATTTCCAGCTTTTCAAGGATTAACTTAACTCTTGATGGGAAGAAACAGTCTTCCAGTTTGGACTTCAAAATAGTTTTCAACCTGTTGATGCTGTCAATGACTTCAAACACAGTGACCGTCTGTCCCTCTATTTTTTGCACTGCTTCGTGGAATGGAGAGGCCTGACTGTGAACAAAAACAAGCCATGCCTCAAATAGAGGATTTTCAAAGAATGTCTGTATAAAAACTGGGCATCTGTCTTGAGATTGAAAATAGGATTTTAGAGGCAGGAACATCTGAAGAACCCTTTCAACAGCAGGCAGCAGAGCAAGCCACCTAGTCTGAGCATAACCTAAGATCATCTGGAAGTCTGTTTCCACAAACTGGCAAAACTCCTTGAGTCTTTCAACTCGTACTGTGTATGATTTGAAGAGTAGATAAAGTTTAGCAATAATCAGCTCGACATCAACAGGCAGTACATCTGCAGCTGTTCGAACAGTGTTGTGGAAAATATGACCTGCACACCCAACTCCTATAAGACCATGTCCAAAGTTTTCTTGCAGTTTTTTGAAAACATTGTTCTGTCCTTTCCTTTCAGCACCTCAAAAATTAGAATTTGTGTTGTCTGCGCATAATCCAACTACTTTCCTGTCTAAACCATTTTCAGTTATGCAGTCATTAAGAAAACTACTTACAATATCAGATGTTTCACCTGGCAATGACTTTAACTCTAATATTTTAATTTTCACTCCATTACTGTGATCAAAGTATCTGACAAGCAAAGGAAAAATCTTGAATTCTTTGTGGTTGGATGCATCTGTCAGTACAGAAATAAATGTAGACTTTTCTAGGTCACACCTTAACTCATTTAGAATATGGGGTGCCAAGACATTTCGAATAATGGCTTCTGTTTTCGTACGTGCACATGCAAATTTTGGCTCTAAAATAACCTGAAGTAATTTTGATGTGCAATCCATAGACCTGAAAGTATGATTGTGTAGCACTGTGTGGTATGCAAAGGCGCCTTCTATAGCAGCTAATTGCTCTTCTTGGTCACCAATTTTATCAGCTCTGAAGAAAGTGGTTAACGACGAGCTTGATGCAGCTGTAACGACGTTTCTCTTATGTTTCTCACTACTTATATGGTTCTTAATATCACCACGTCTACTATGCTTATCGAAAACCCGGAGGCACATATATTGCATCGTACATTGAAGTTTGATATACTCTTTTTAATAAACGGATATTACTTTTGTAAATCTTCAGTGAAACTGCATTTACGCTTTGGTACCATTTTCTTACAACAATAAAAAAATATGCATAAATAGTTCACCGTTTAAATTAAATAAACGTATACCGTATACAAAATCTTGGTACTTTACCACTACCTAAAATTTCAAATAACTGCGAATATCACATTGGAACTACAAAACTAATTCGCGGTCCTGACAACCTCTTGTGCTGTTTCGGCGCCAGTTCACTAATAATTAAAAATTCCCTCTAGTCCGCCACGGAATAATAATTTTTTTTTTAATCTGTGAGATTTATGTCAAAATGGCAAATTCGTCCAAAACCGGGACAAATTGGCGTCCCGGATTGCATCGAAAAAAAGTCGGGACAAATTATCAAAAATAGTCGAAAACCGGGACTGCCCCGGAAAAACCGGGACGTCTGGTCACCTTACTTTATGGTCCCTGTTATAATACGTGCTGCTTGGTTTTGGAGTCTGTTTACTCTGTCAAAATTTGACTTTGCTGCCGTCGACCAAGCTGTGATGCCGTATTCCATAGCAGGTCTGACTCTGCCTGTGTACAGCTTTTTGAGGATATTCTCATCAGCACCCCATGTGGTACCAGCTAACATTTTCATGATGGCCATGCGAAGTTTTGCACTTAGCTGTATTTTGTTTATCTGTGATTTCCACGTCATTCGGTGGTCTAGTGTGATTCCTACGTATGTTGGTGTTTCATCTTCTCGTACTGCCTGCCCATTTAGTTGTAGCTTTGCTTGCTGTGGTTTATTTGAGAAGGTAAAAATTGTGTGTGTTGTTTTTTGTTCATTTATTTTGAGCAACCACTTTCTGGACCAACGTTCAAGGGCTAGCAGTGAATCCTGCATGCACACTCTTGCTGTGGTGATGTATTCTTCTGAAGTTCACATGGCCAGGTCATCAGCATAAAGGGAGTTGTGGACATTCTTGTGGATGTTTTCTGTTATATCATTTATATATATAAGGAAGAGTGTTGGGGAAAGGACCCTACCCTGTGGGACTCCATGTTTCATTGTAGTCTGTTTGCTTAACTGTCCGTGCACCTGCACTCTAGCTGTTCTGTTTGTTAGGAAGTGGCTGATCCATTTATACATTCTTCCACAGACTCCATATTTAAGCATTTTAACTCTTAGCCCATCTTTCCAAACTTTATCAAATGCTTTCTCCATGTCTACCCAGATTGCTAATGTGTGCTTTCCTTCTTGGAAAGCATCTTCGATTTCCAGTACAATGCAGGCGACTTGGTCCTCTGTAGACCTATGTTGCCTGAAGCCTGCCTGTTGGTGCAGTAGAATTTGTTTTTCTTCAAGGTGCCAACTTAATCTGGTATTGATCATTCTCTCCATAAGCTTTTCCGTGCAGCTTAGAAGGCTGATGGGTATGTAGCCGTTGGGTCCATTCGGTCTTTGTCCTTTTTAAGGATTGGAACTAGTACTGCTTCTTTCAAGGCCTGTGGTACAATTCCACACTTCCAGCTATAGTTCATAATCTTGAGGAGGGCTTTCTTGGCATTAGGCCCTATACGTAGCCCTTTAAGCATGTCATTCGTTACCCTGTCTTTTCTAGGTGACTTTCTTTGTATAAGGGATACAATAGCTGCCTCTAGCTCTCTCATGGTGAGGTTTGATGTCATGTGCTCTTCTGGAACAGTTGGTATATTTTGGTAAAATTCTTGCTCTTTGATAATTTCCTGTTTTCTGTCAGGTGGAACATTTATCTGGCTCTCATGTGATAATTTTTGAGCAAAAACATTAGCTGCTTCTTTCTTTGTGAGTATTTTCTCATTTTGTTGTAGGGCTATTTCCTTATTTTTGCATTCCTCATCATTTAAGGCTTTGGCGAGCCTCCATAATTTTCTTCCATCTTTGTCGAGGTTAAGACTTTCTGTTGTGTTGATCCAGCTATTTTTGGCTGAACAGTTTAACGTTTTCCTGTATTTTGCAGAGATAGCTTTGTTGGCGATGTTTGCCGCAACTGTTTTGTCCTTTTCTGCTACATGTCTGGCCTCTGTTACCTGTTCTTCCAGTTCTTTGAGTTCTTCTGTCCAGTACGGCTTATAATCTTTTCTCGCCCCTCGTGGTATTGATTCTAGGGCAGCTTTCAGAACTGCTTTATTAAACCCGTCAGCTATTTCTCAAATTCTTTTGTTTTGGATGTTTATGAAATCACAGTATTCATCTGTCAGTGCTGAGAACTTGTTCCAGTTGGCATTTTTGTAGTTCCAGCGGGGTAATGGTTTATGGAAGTGGAGTGTATGTTCCATATTAATCATTAGTTTGATCGGTTTGTGGTCACTGCCTGCCAATTGGTTGAGCATAATTCGTTGGATCGTATTGTTGATGTCTCCTGTTGAGAAGGCAAGGTCTGGTGTCGAGGTCGATTGCCATCTTCTTGAGTAAAAACTGGGTGTATCATCTGCTCTATTGATGAGTTGTAGATTTGAGTCAATCTCCCAGTCCTCTACCTCAATGCCACGGGTATCAGCCTCTGTGTAACCCCACCTTTCTGAATGGCTGTTGAAATCACCAACAACCAGGCAGTTGGTGCGCCTAATCTCCATTGTGGCTAGTGAAAGATCTCTATCTGGGGGGATGGGAGCATATAGGTTGTACACTCTAACGGTCTGGTCATCTATCGTGATATCAGCTCCTATAATTTCCGTTTGACCGTTTGTAGCAACAGAAAGCTCTCTGCTAGGCAAGGAGTTTCTGATTAACATGAGTACTCCTCCCTTGTGTCCCTCTCTATCAAGCCAGAAGGTTTCATATCCTTTTACAGAAAATCTGTGGTTGTGTTTAGGTGTGTTTCCTGAATGCAGGCTATGTCAATTTGCTCATCGTGTAGTTTTTTAGCGAGCGGTAGTTTCTTCTTTAGGACACCTTCTGCATTCCATTGGAGTATATTTAGTGTTCTTTCCTGGGTGTTTTAGCCAGTCGCATTTTCCCTAATATTCCACACCCTGGCTGCACGATGCGGAGATATGTGACCACCAGTAGCTTTGTGTGGACCCCGTCGAGGCAAGGGGTCCGGCACTCTTGTCGCGTAGCGTTTGAAGGATAAGAATTTATTAGCAGAAATAATTGATAAGAATGTGGAAAATTTGGCTCAAGAATTCCTGTTGGGTTTTCCCACTTCTGAAGGGTGACGAAGAGGGTAAATTCTCCTAACTAGACAGGTCTGGAAAAGGTTGTGAGGAGATATTTGGTCTCTCGCTACCGTAGTCCCCTTCTCAGTTATCTATTATTATTCTCAATTACACTGGGTTTATATTAGATTTTACGAGCCCCCCTCCCTTATAAAGGAAGATAAACATCAGACAATATTCAACATCTAATGGAAGGAACAAAGCCCCTCCTCAAGTTTGACGTTCCGTCCAACTCCTCTGGCCCTGTCTTCCTCTTCTTTTACAGCTTCTCATTTCACCTTCATCCTCAATATTCTCTCCTATTTCTTCTCGTTTGCCTAAGGGTGTTTACTAAAAAATCTGCCCCTACGTTGTTCTTCCCAGGTAAGTATTCTGGTTTTCTTCCTGGTTTTCTTTGGATGCCTACGTCTGCAGCAATGCTTCCCTAGGTCCTGTAACTGGTCTACCCTATGTGTTGAGGTTAGCTGGTTACAATCTGAACAGGACTTCACATATCGAGCTATGTCTTCCATGATGCCGGGCCAATAATAACGGGTGGCTATCCTTTGATTTGTGGCACCATTACCCAGGTGTTCACTCAAAGTAGCACCGTGCCCCCATTCCATAACTTTATTTCTATATATGGATGGCACCACAATCTGTCCATGACTTTTTAGCCCTCTGCCAGCTTTCCTGTGCAAGAGTCCATGTTCCATATAAAAGTCACCCTTTCTTCGAGGGTTATGTGAGTTTTTCAATTTGCCAAAGCAAGGCTCCAATGTGCTATCAGCCGCTTGAGCCCTTTTCATCTTATTCTGATGAATTTCTAATTTAGAGTCCCTCTCTATGCATTTGGAGTCAGACCTGGTCTGGATGGCAGCCATAACCACAGGCTTTACTGGTTCTCCTAAAAAGACATATCTACGTCCTAACATCAGGGGGTAGAAAGGATCCTCTAAAACTGCAGCATTGATTTCCCCTTCCACATAGCGACAACTGACCTGAATCTTCGCTATGGGCAAATTTAAGGGTAATGCTCCCTTGAGTGGCCCCTGGATATCCACTGTTTCTGTGGTGAGTTGTTCGGGGTGCACCAGAGATGAAGAAACGACCGCGTCATAAGACAAACCTGTGTCATACATCCCGATGACTTGTTTGCCATTCACGGTCACTGTCTCCTGTATAGGTGGGTGATGGAGGCTATTCTGACTCACTGTCAGTTCCTTCCTGTCAACAGCCCTCACCTGCAAACATGCAACCTGATGTGGAGGGTTTTTCCTTCTGCACTCGGCAGTATTGTGGTTGCTCATTTTACACGTCTTACACCACTTTTCTCCCCACCTCTGAGGCTGGAAAGCTGATCTCTGAGTAGTCTTGTAGTCTGGCTTGTCATGCTTTTTGAAGTGGTGGTAAGGTAGATTCATTTGGGGGTCCAAGTGTGCCTGAGGTGTCGGCCTCGGTAATTCTTCCGGTTGGTTCCACCGGGATGGGTCAGTTTCCGTTAGCGCTGCCTGATAACGTTCCGCCAACTGGACGATGGATTCTAAAGTGCTGGCCCCATTCTCTGTCAGGAATCTTCTCATGTCGGAAGTCATGGTGTCCTTCAGTTGTTCGATCATGACCATTTCCTTCAGGCCTTCCCTTAATCATGAGTAAAATTCCCTAGGGCACCCCACTTCTCCACGTAGGAATCCAGTCTAGCGGCAAATTGAGCAAAGTTCTCTCCGACGTCCCTCCTAGAGTTACGGCACCTCTTCCTATAGGCGTCAGCATGTAGCTCATAACGAATCAATAGTGCCTTTTTTCAGAAAGTCGTAGTCATCCTGTAAACCTGGAGGAAGCTTGCTATATACGTCATAAGCAGTTCCTCTAAGCCCTTGCGACAGTTTCAGGTTCCACTTGCTCTTCTCCAACCCAAATGTGGTGGCAAACTTTTCAAATTTGTCCAAATACCTATCGATCGAGTCGGCTTGTTCCGAGAAAGCTTCAAATGGAAACGTCAAGGGTCCCAAGTTTGACATGAGTGAGGATGGCAAAGGTCCTGTGCCCCCTGCATGCAAGGAGGGCATATCATCTGACCGTGGCGATGGGTTGCCTGAGGAGGTAGATGCTGTCGCACCGGCTACCGGTTCAACTCTTTGAGCCTGTCCCTGCATCTCTAACTGCTTCATCTTCAGTGCATGCTCGCGTTCATCTCTCTCGCTTCTTTCCCTAGCGTCTACAGCTTTTATCCTCTCATCTATTTCGGCTAACTTTATTCGCTCTTCTCTTTCAGCTTTCGCTGTTTCTCGAGCGTAATACTTATCAGTCTCGACACTGACATAATTCGCAAGGTCCACCCCACTATAACCTAGATCTCGACCGGCCTCCCCTAGTGCTGCCTTAAGCTTAACTATTTCAGCCATCTTTTGCTGTTATAGTCCACACTGAGTAAGCTAGTGCTACCTTCCAATAGTATTTCTAACAACAAGCAAAACTTACTAATTATCAAACTGCTGTAGAATGAAATTACTACAGTTATGGAGACTTAAGGTCTGTAATTCAATGAAATACAAAATCATGAACTAACTTAATTAAACACAACATATATAAAGGGATTCACCAATCAATGACTGAAATTCTAGAAAAAATGTTTTCTGTCTTTCTAGAGTTCACTGTGTGAAAATACATGTGTTAAAATGGTATACTGTAATGACTGAATGAATGATACTATCCCAGAGGTATGATAAAATACATAAGTTCAAATCCCGGACTGAGACCCCAGTGTCACGTAGCGTTTGAAGGATAATAATTTATTAGCAGAAATAATTGATAAGAATGTGGAAAATTTGGCTCAAGAATTCCTGTTGGGTTTTCCCACTTCTGAAGGGTGACGAAGAGGGTAAATTCTCCTAACTAGACAGGTCTGGAAAAGGTTGTGAGGAGATATTTGGTCTCTCGCTACCGTAGTCCCCTTCTCAGTTATCTATTATTATTCTCAATTACACTGGGTTTATATTAGATTTTACGAGCCCCCCCCCCTCCCTTATAAAGGAAGATAAACATCAGACAATATTCAACATCTAATGGAAGGAACAAAGCCTGGGGTACATTATATACACCCAATTGGTTTATTGCAATAAAATGAATAGATGGTGAATGATAGTATTTTCGATGGAATTAGTGTCGGCTGTATGTACTATGTGTCTCACATCAAGTGTGTTTCATCATGGATGACAAAAATATGGCGTTGATCTGGTGAGTTCCCTTTTTCGAGGAACTTATCTGTTCAGCCCCTGGCTGATAGTGAAGCGTGGTTAGTTCTCCGGTCTCCTTATGACATTGCACCAGGTAGATCTTGAATAGTTCGGATTTGCCTTCTCTGTGCTCGACTCCGTATTCTGCTCTGAGATTGGACTGTCGTGCAAGGCTCCACCATAGACTGAAGACAAATACGACGGCTTCATTAATTTTCTAGCTTTAGAAAGCAGTCTTTCCCTAAGCCGTCCGTCTGCCAGTCATCTCAGATTTTAGTCTCTAACATCATATGTCTAGAGCCTAATCTTGAATTCAAGTTTCTCCTTTCTGTCCTTTATTATATTTCTCTGCCCCAGTGGCAGTATTATAATTCTTTAGACTGATTTATCGTCAACTTAACCCGATGAATTATTATAAATGTCAGTAAACCCACCAAATTTATCATAGAATTGTCGGCAACAGTATTCTAGTTCTGTGCCTCTAGCCTAATCGTCATGTCAATTATGATGAATTTAACAAATAATTGGACACCAGTGTTCTAGAATTGTCTGACAACATTATCACACACTTCATGTCTGGTCGCATCGTCATATAATTTATAAGGAATATATGTCACAGTCTGTCAACATTATCGTTAATATTAATTTCCGCTAGTCTAAGCGTCGGGTCGAAAATAATCAAATAATATGGAAATTAATAGCTATATATATTCCCGTTATACATTATTATGAACATGTATATATCCCGTGGGATCATAAAATATACCCGATCACATGTGGCTGGATGTGATCGTAAAACAAAAATTATGAATAAAGTAAACGCAGTTATCGCAATCTTGCGTCGATTTTGCAAGGTACTACACATTTCATCACAATACTATTTTCTAACGAGATTTTCACTTACCTACTCAGATGGACCAGCAATTTAGACACGTGGCTTCAGTGCGTTTAATGCATGAATTCGCAGCTTGTCTAGATTAGGTCTAGCTTTCTTGATTACCTGGGCGTAAGTGAAAAATGGCTGGATTTGCCGCACTTTTAGCGGGTCATTTCCGCTTGGACACGTGATCCGTAGCGTGCATCATGTGACCTTAGCATCATATCGACGCACCAATCAATAACGTTAAAAGTCACGTCGGGGGTTCCGAAAGTGGCCTAAACTGGTTCTATCTAAGTTTATGTAGGTCCTACATTAAAACAGGTTTCTAGCTACCGAGGTCAGGGGTCAACAATGACGTCGTATCTGAAAATAGCATTAAACTTGAGGAGAAAATCACCGAACGCTAGGAGATTATCCGCAAGTGACAATTCCCGGGACTTTGCGATCATGCATTGAAGATGATAAAAATGGTGTCTCGTAATTAATAAAAAAAAATGAAGAGAAGATTGGGCAAGTCGTCACAACTCTTCCCGCCTGGCGGGACTCCTTGGGTCGAGCACCATCACGTTGAGTCATATTTGAGGCGGTTTGCGTTGCACTATGTTGTGCGCCTTGCGGCCCAGTGCATCCGTCTTTAGCATGCATTTATTCGGGACTGCTTCCCTAGCCTCTGGTTTCCCGTGACCTTCTTGCAAGGCAGCAGTTGTTTTACATCAGAGTTGTCTCTCCTAGGAAAGCTGTCTTTCCGGGCTAACGAGTCTTTCCTACACGGGTTTGTGTGAAGTTGTCGTTCTCTTCGGTGGATTGTCAACCAAGACTATCGTGCTCCTCCTGCACTGATTTTTTTGCAGGGTTTACTCCCTGGCTTTAAAGGATAGAGGACAAACAGTGAAGAATGAGTCAAGAAAGCATTTGTCCCATGAAGTGGGAGTGGATTGGTGCAGTCCAGAGCATGTACCACTCGCCGGTGGGTTCTGCATCTACACCTATAGGGTTCCACCTACTCCTCAGCCCATTTAGTCTGATCCCTCAACTAGGACCTGACCGGCTTGGGTGACCCTGCCAGGGGTAAAACTCCCGCCGGCATAGCTCCCGGGATCATTGGGGCACTCAAGCTCTCCAACCAACGGCAAGGTAGGCTTACATGTGGAGAGTGATAGGTTATAATAAGGATATCATCTCATCTCATCTCAACCCGTAACCCGTCATGGAACGTAGGGGTGCCATGGTGGAAGCATCAGCAGACAGGGTCCTTCATTGCTATCTATAATAAGGATATATAGTGTCTCTATGATCCAAGATGGCGGCGTGCTAGGCCGCACTTTTGTGTTGTGCATTTCATGTCGTCGTTTTGGAGTCTGCATCTGTGGTAACAGCCCTAATTAATGCTGTATGAGTTTGTGGTGTGTTTGGCACATTTTCTGGATTATGTTGATAAGTATTTTAAAGATGAAAACATCAAGTTTGCCTATCATAGAGTTCGCTATTTGTGTTGGTACCGAGTAGCCAAGATGGCGGTTTTGTGATGTGTTAACCGGACAGTGTTTCAAAACATTACAGATTTATTGAGGGCTATTGTTACTGCTCCAGGTACATTTTTGTATGTACCTGCAAGGATACTTGGAGAGGAGATGGGCACCGCCAAGCAAACCTCTTGCCCACTGAAATGTTATGAAGGAAAGTCAACTCAGTAATAATTTGCCGGATCGGCCGATGCCCGGATTAACAACGACCGCGCTCTCATTGCCCCCTGAGAGTGATAAGTCAGCAAATGGGGTACAAACACCTGTTTTGAAACTTCCAAGAGAAAATTTTGTTGTTGGAACTTGGAATGTACGCACGCTATATGCGTGTGGAAAAGTCAAAGAACTAACACATGAACTTGTCAGATACTCGTGGGACATCCTGGGCCTAGCAGAAGTCAGATGGACAGGATTAGGTGAATCAATAACGGATGATGGTCACAAAATTTGGTTTAGTGGGGATGAGTCTAAACATCAGCATGGAGTAGGTTTTATCGTACATAAAGATAGATTGAACTCTGTCATCAGCTGCACCCCAATAAGTAGCAGGCTTATCACCATTCGTATTGCAGCACATCCAAAGAACATCTCTATCATACAGGTATATGCCCCCACTACTGACTATGAGGATGAGGCAATTGATACATTTTATGACAATCTGGATGAAGCAATTAAGAAAATACCAAAGAAAGATCTTCTCATCGTGCTAGGTGATTGGAATGCTAAAATAGGGAAAGATGCATACGGTCACTGGGCTGGCACAGTGGGGAAATTTGGGACAGGAGAAACCAACTATCGAGGACTAAGGCTACTAGAATTTGCCAGCAACTATAAACTAACCCTTGCAAATACACTATTTCCTCATAAGTTATCAAGAAGAACAACGTGGCATGCCCCAAAAACTGAGATACATAACCAAATTGATTTTATTCTTGTATCCAAAAGATTCAAGTCCAGCATTAATAAAGCCAAGACTAGGACTTTTCCTGGCGCCGACATTGGTAGTGATCACGACATGGTATTGATGACGCTCAAGCTTAAACTCAAAAAGAACTATAATCAAAACAGATGTTCTCAGTTAAGATTCAATTTAGACAAACTGAAAGATCCAGAAATCGCGGGAATCTTTGAGGCAACTGTTGGAGGAAAATTCGCAGCTCTCAACTTTTTGGAGGATGATATCAACTCAATCACAGAGAACATGAAAGACGTGCTCATTGAATCAGCAACAGAAATACTTGGTAAAAGAAAGAAAATAAACAAACCATGGGTTACAGATGACATCCTGAAGTTATGTGATACACGGCGGGAAATGAAAAAGGTTAAGAAAGAGGTTCCTGAAGCAGCATGGCAATACAGTATGGTGAATAAAAATATTAGAAAGAAAATGAAACAAGCCAAAGAAAAATGGGTAGCTGATCAATGTGAGTCCATTAATACGGGGCTAATAAAAGGTAACAGCAAGGCAGCTTTTGACACATTAAGAAGACTATCAAAACCCCAACAGCCCAGGGTAACTGTCATAGAAGATAGCAATGGGGCTCTGCTCAATGAAAAAACAGCTGTAATGAGAAGGTGGACAGAATATTGTAAAGAATTATATAACTGTAAACTTGACACTGACTTAGGCATATTAAACAACATTAAGTGCGAAAACAGGGAACTCGGAAATGCAGCAATACTACGGGAAGAAGTGGAAGAGGCTATATGTTCGATGAAAGGAGGGAAGTCACCGGGTGTGGATAATATACCAGCAGAGCTCTTGAAATATGGAGGACCAGATATAGTAAAAATCATGACAACAATTTGCGAGAAGATATGGAGTACAAAAAAATGGCCAAAAGAATGGACGCAGTCATTAGTAATACCGCTTCCAAAGAAAGGAAATCTAAAAATGTGCAAGAACTACAGAAACATTAGCCTTATTAGTCATCCAAGTAAGGTGATGTTAAGGATACTTTTGAACAGAATAAAACAGAAATCAGAAGAAATCTTGTCAGAGGAACAGGCTTGCTTTAGACCAAAAAGAAGTACCTCAGAACAAATCTTCAATATTAGATTACTGATCGAAAAACATCTCCAGCATCAACATGATTTATACCATAACTTCATCGATTTCACAAAAGCCTTCGATCGAGTCTGGCATGAAGGCTTGTGGCAAATAATGAGAAAATTCAATTTTGATACCAACATCATAGGTATCATTGAAGCACTATACAAGGACGCAAGCAGTGCTGTTTTTGCAAGCAACGACATTGGAGAATTTTTCAAAACAACTGTAGGAGTTCGCCAGAGATGTATCCTGTCACCAGTGCTCTTTAATATATATCTAGAACATATTATGCAGGAGGCTCTCTACGATTATAAATCAACCATATCGATTGGAGGCCGACCTCTGTCTAATCTACGTTTTGCTGATGATATTGATCTGATAGCTGGAACAGAATCAGAACTTCAAGACCTTACCTCTAGACTGGAGAAAGTAACAAGAACGTATGGGATGGAAATTAATATAGAAAAAAGCAAGATATTGGTGAATAGCCATAAGAAACATGTTCCGACCAACATTACGTTAAATGGGCAAACGTTAGAAGAAGTTAACACCTTTAAATATCTCGGGTCCACTATATGCAGTGATGGAAGATCAAGTAAAGAAATCAAGACAAGACTTGAGATGGCCTCAGCTGCCATGACAAGGTTGAATGTGATCTGGAAAAGTAACATCAGTTTTCCTGTGAAGATCAAAGTATACAAATCACTTGTATTATCTATTCTCTTGTATGGGTGTGAGGGCTGGACACTCACTGCAGATACGGAACGAAGGATTCAGGCTTTCGAGCATAAATGTTATAGAAGAATTTTGCGCATTTGCTATAAAGAGCACAAAACAAATGTTTATGTTAGAGAGAAGATAAACACCTATGCAGGCCACCAAGAACCACTTTTGTCAATAGTGAAACGTCGAAAGCTTGCCTGGTTTGGGCATGTAACTCGTCATGACTCCCTTTCGAAAACGATCCTCCAGGGAACAGTCGAAGGTAAACGGAGAAGAGGAAGGCAAAGAAAATCCTGGGCTGATAACATCAAAGAATGGGCAGGACACGGTTTTTCCACACTTGTACGCATTGCTGAGAATAGAGAGCAGTGGAGGACCCTGTCTGCTGATGCTTCCACCATGGCACCCCTACGACCCATGACGGGTTATGGGTTGAGATGAGATGAGATGATGTCCATATAATATGTTCAATTACCGATACGCGATCGTGGCATCATTTTTGACAAATGATGTGTAATTTCGACACAGAAATATATTTTAGTTGGTCGTGGGCAAAACATGCAGGACCACTAAAGCCTGAAAAAGAATGCGACTTTCTGAAAAGTGTAGACTTATATTCTACGGCAATATGGCATGTTTTAATGTTAAATTAAAAGTGCAGTTATGTTTCACTTTTTATAATTTTCACTTCAACCATTGTAATCATCTAATCTAAAGTAAAGAGATATTGCAAACAACAAAGAAAACGGTAAAAATTAGTCCCTAGCATTAACTGCCGTAGTAGAGCGAAGTGTTAGAGACTTCACCATACTAGGTCCAGCATCGAGAGGTGGGGTGACCAGTTCCCTACCTCGCTGCCTTTTCCTTCTCTAACTCATAGTCAGGTACTGAGAGACCAGCGCTCTAACAACTCTGTCAATCGGATGCTCTAGGGTAGTGAAGCCAAAATGAAGGAAATTTTTATAAATTTAGTAACATTTAACCAGATAAGCAGTCTTTGTTAAAGCCTGATTTTGGCTTCATTTAATTTCAACCATTAAAAAGGAAATTAAGTGTAAAGTAAATACACCATTAACTTCAATTCTTACTCATAGGAAGTTTCATGAAATAATGCTAAACTTGAGAACAAATCCGCAAAAATTCTAGACTTTAATAACCGAAGACGGTATCAGTAAATTAGTTCTCTTCGTTAAATCATTATCACTAAAACAGTCCCAACTAAGATGGTTTGGCCATGTCTGCAGAATGAGAGAAGATCGGCTGCCACGGCAGGTATGGGAGGCTAAGAGCCAGGGATCCAGACCTCCAGGATGACCCAGAGTTCGCTGGGAGGACAACGTTAGACAATCTCGGAAGGACCGAGGACCAGAATAGAACCAGGCCAGGAGGAAGACAGCCGATGGGATAGTATGGCGCTCTCTCTTCCAAACGTCTACACCTCACGGTTGTCGTACAGGTAGGTTTGGGAGTTATTTATGTCCCGTCTGAGTAGAGCGGATGGTGATAAGTATGTGAGAATAAAAGTATGAGAAATATATTTCACGGGTGAATAGCTTAAGGAGAAGATCTGTTTCTGGATTGAGTAAGTTCCTCTAGTCCAGCCTATCTATACGACTATAATTGAGTACAAGACAATCTTTCCCTCCTCATATATATGTAAATATAAGTTTAACTACACACACACACAGCTATGTGACAACAAGACACACAAACGTGAAAAAACTACGGTTAATTGGGTATGGGTCTGACCAACACACAAAGTTAAGTTTCTTTTGTTGTTTATTATCATTAAACTTGACAACATCGAATATCTAAAGACAAATAAAATAAAATCAGATTTACAAACATAGGAAATAACTGAATAAATATGCCTTCCCCCTCTTGAGAAAAGAACCCAAAAAGTTAATAACCTAAAGGTTGCTAAAATCTGTCACAATTGATAAATGATAGTAATCCTATCGGCTGGCTCTATGGTGAGGGCCGATTCTGAAACAGTGTAAATTCTGGATGATACTCTTGAATATGACTGTCAGTCGTCAGATAATGTTATTGTTTTGTACATCCTATCTCGTCAGAGAAGATCGCAGACAGCCAAATTAATAACTCGTAAATAGGATTCCATATAGGACCGGACACATTATTAGGAGTAACTGCTAAAATTAGAGAGTATAAAACCCACATATTAATAATGGACGCTGTTAAGGGATGGAGAAATTGCCCGAATTCTTTTGTTGTCTAGGGTCTATTTGTGTTATTGAAGAAGTGAGAATTCATTCATCTTGCTTTGGTTTATATTGTTGAATATTCTGGCAACCACCCGTCTTGTATACACCTTTCCATATCAACATCTCAAGTACTGCATAAAGTTAATAACGGTGTAAATTAACCTTGAGAGATTGAATAAACTACTGGGCTTGGACGATTTGGCAACAGTTTAATAACGAGTAAGTACACACTATCCCTAAGGCAGTCTAATGTCGATTCGACATTATTCTGGCAACTCCTGCGACATGGCTGGTACCAAACTGTATCGGCTACTGCCGTTCCTTTGGATCTACCGGCTGTGTGGAGAGGGGGAACATGCTGCATGGGCAACAGCTTGATCTCCATATAACTGTGCCCAAGCTCGCGCCCTGGAGAGGACACTCCAGCTTCACCCTATAGGTGTCGGCAAAACACGGGAAGTAGCAGTTACCGGTTATAAGCATTTTGCCCTATTGGCGTAGGGCATGGCGCCAGGGGCTACTTCCGACAGTGGGAGAGGTTCTAGGATCTCACTGGACAGCTACCGCCCGCTTCAAGCTGGGCAGCCCCCAGTCAATAAGGTGTTGTCCCGCCAGTGTCTGCTTTCCCCATTGGGTGCATGGGGATTAGGGTCAAACCCGAACTGTGGACAGAAAATTTTGCACCAAGCAATTATCGAAAAAATAGAAATAAGCAAACTCTCAGATTGGGATGCTGGAACGTTCGGACTATGTTGACTGGACTATCCGAAAACCTACAGGATGTAAACGATGTAAGGAAGACAGCCATAATTAATGATGAGCTTAAACGACTTCAGGTGGATATAGCTGCACTTCAGGAAACGCGCCTGGCGGGCTCTGGAACGGTGAGCGAGAAGGACTACACATTTTATTGGCAAGGGAAAGATCTTAATAAAGCTAGAGAACACGGAGTAGGTTTTGCGGTCAAAAAATCGCTAACTAAAATGGTTGAACCAGGCGAGAATGGATCAGAACGCCTGTTAACGCTCCGCCTGCAAACTAGCACAGGTCCCATCACCCTTGTCAGTGTGTATGCTCCTACTCTGTACTCTGCCTCAGAAACTAAAGATGAGTTCTACGAGAATCTAACAGCAATTATCAAAAGCATTCCTAGGCAAGAACAGCTTGTTCTCCTTGGTGACTTTAACGCTAGAGAGGGTGCCGATAATGTTTCACGGCCTTCATGTCTGGGCAGGTTTGGTATTGGCAAGATGAATGAAAATGGACAACGGCTCTTAGAGTTGTGCGTCCACCATGACCTCTGCGTGACCAACACCTACTTTCAGACAAAACCCCAGCATAAGGTGTCATGGAGACACCCACGATCCAAGCACTGGCACCAACTTGACCTGATTCTCGTCAGAAGGCCACTCCTCAGGTCTGTGCTCTCCACGCGCTCGTACCATAGTGCAGACTGTGATACAGATCACTCCTTGGTTTGCTGCAAAATCAGAGCACAACCAAGAAAACTCTATCGTGTCAGACATGAAGGGAAACCACGCATTGATACCAGCAAGATGTCAGACCCTTTCATGATCGCTCAATTCACTGCGACCTTCGAGAAAGGGCTCAGTAGCCCTCAGCATAGTGATACTATTACAGAGAACTGGGAGCATCTACGGAACACCATTCAAATTACTGCACTTGCCACCTTTGGTAAGAAAACAGCAAAGTCAAATGACTGGTTTGATGCTTCATCAGATGTGATGGCACCTGTCATTGAAGCTAAGCGCAGTGCTATGAATGAATACAAACGTTCACCGAATGCCAGAACCCTACAGATCCTGAAGCAAAGTTCAACAAACTGCTCGACGCTGTGCAAATGACTACTGGCTCCAGCTCAGTGAGAGCATCCAGATCGCAGCGCAAACAGGCAACATTAGACAAATGTATGACGGTATAAAGAAAGCACTTGGCCCCCATAAAAGTAAGACGGCACCGCTAAAAACCATCAGCGGAGAGAAGCTAACCGATAAGGGTAAGCAGATGGAGAGGTGGGTCGAGCACTACTCTGAGCTTTACGCTAGAGACAATACCGTTACGCCTGCAGCCCTTGATGGTGTCAACAGTCTGCCAACTATGGAGGAGCTGGATGCCGAACCAACATTAGAGGAACTCAGCAAGGCCATTGATAGCTTGGCCTCTGGCAAAGCACCAGGCAGTGATGGGATTCCTCCTGATTTAATCAAATGCTGTAAGAGCACGCTATTACATCCCCTGCTTAGGATGCTGTGCCAGTGCTGGGAAGAGACAACTATTCCTCAAGACATGCGAGATGCCAAGATTGTAACACTGTATAAAAATAAAGGAGACAGAAGTGATTGCAATAACTACAGAGGCATCTCTCTTCTTAGTATTGTTGGTAAGGTTTTTGCCAAAGTCATCTTAATGCGACTACACAAGTTAGCTGAGCGCATATATCCAGAGTCACAGTGTGGATTCCGAGCTGGCAGATCAACAACAGACATGATCTTCTCTCTCCGCCAGCTTCAGGAAAAATCAAGAGAGCAGAAAAGACCATTATATATCGCCTTTATAGACCTCACAAAAGCATTCGACCTGGTTAGTATGGATGGACTCTTTAAAATCCTCCTGAAAATAGGCTGCCCTTCTAAAATGCTGGAAATGATAAAGTCATTCCATGACGGCATGAAGGGAACAGTCCAATATGCTGGAAGCACGTCACAGCCCTTTGATATACGAAGTGGCGTTAAACAAGGCTGTGTTCTGGCTCCGACCCTCTTCGGAATCTTCTTTGCCTTACTCTTGAAACATGCATTCAGAGATGCAACTGAAGGAATATGCCTTCACACAAGGTCAGATGGCCGTCTGTTTAATCTTTCAAGGCTGAAGGCAAAAACAAAAATCAGAAGGGTCACTATAAGAGACTTGTTGTTCGCTGATGATGCTGCAGTCGTCACTCAAAGCCAACAGGAGCTTCAGAGCTTGATGAATCGCTTCACTAAAGCATGCAAGGACTTTGGCCTCACAATAAGTCTAAAGAAAACGAATGTGCTGAGTCAGGATGTGGGTGCTGCACCAGTTATCACTATCGATAACTATGAATTGGCAGTGGTGCACCACTTCACATACCTAGGGTCTACCATCAATGACAAACTCTCACTGGATACAGAAATCGACAGCCGCATTGGCAAAGCTGCAGCTACCTTTGCCCGCCTCACATCGCGTGTTTGGGGAAACTCTAAACTCACAATGAAGACCAAAGCTGCGGTATATAATGCCTGCGTCACCAGCACACTCCTATATGGCAGCGAGACCTGGACGACCTATGCTAAGCAAGAAAGAAGGCTCAATACCTTCCATTTGCGGTGTCTACGCCGCATCCTCGGCATCTCGTGGAAAGATAAAGTGACAAATGTCGAGGTGTTGTCACGTGCTGGCCTTCAAAGTATGTATACGCTTCTTAGACAGCGCAGACTTCGCTGGCTTGGCCATGTTCGCCGCATGGAAGATGGTCGCATCCCAAAAGATATCTTCTACGGACAATTAGCAGATGGCAAGAGAACAGTTGGGCGACCACAGCTGAGGTTCAAAGATGTGTGCAAGAGAGATATGAGGGCACTGGACATGGATCCAGCAACATGGGAGGATGAAGCTGCCGATCGCACTAAGTGGCGATGCTATTTACGGCGCCACCTCAGATTGGGCGAAGAGAGGCTCACACAAGAAGCAGAGGTGAGGAGAAAACGTCGAAGGAGCACCAGGAAAATAAGCAGCTGAGGGCTGTCACCTCAGGGGCGCATTCCCATAGTCAGTTATGACTGAAGGGGCTATTATTATTATAAGTACACACTAACAAGGTCACAATTACGAACATGGCATGTATGCTCCCTCTCTATTTTACAGTCTTACTTAAATCTGATTCGACTTTCTAAACCTGTCACTCGACTTCTCCATTCCACATATCTTGATAATCTCATTTAGTAATCACTATTTTCAGCGGGGTATTTGGCGTCCCATCATCAATACAGTTCATTATAATTTTTCCATCAACATTGGGGGAATTTACGCGTCCCAGTATCTCAAGTATCCACAAATCAAATCCACATCAATCCATAAGCTTCGGGGTATGTCGCTTCCCGGTATAACAATTCTACTAATTTTATTCCTATATCTTCGGGGAATGATACCTCCCGGAATAACAACTGTTCAATTATATTTCCAACAACATCGGGGAATTTGAGCATCCCGGTATCTTTAATATTCATACATCATAATTTCCACTCCATAAACTTCGGGGAATGAGACCTCCCGGTATAATACTGTTCATATAATTCTAGTTTAACATACTTCTATGTCTTGGGGGTTATAGTCCCGTATCGCATTTACTTATAATCCTGGCATTTTCTCATGCCTTTCATTTAAGCATATAGCTTACCCTTTTTATCCTCAGAAATATTTATAGAATACACAATCCCATATCCTGGCTGATACACAAGCCATTTTAGGCGCACATCTTGACGCTATGACGTCACATACCAATCTGTTTACATCATTCCTAGCTACTCATCTCACAGCGACCGCTTTCATGTATTTCTTGCGTTCAGTTGAGGTACGCCATGGTGTGACAAAACCCTGGCACTAATAATAAGTTACCCTGATAAAAATCGCACCATGAAGCAGCCTCAACATTCGCCCAAGACTTAGGATCCTCCTCAAGTGGAAATAGTTGAACGATTCTGTACGCTGTAACTTCATCTATCGCATGCATCTTAAACTCGCTGCAGTAAGTTACAGCCATTTTTGCATCAAGCCTGTGTATTAATTCACCTGATATCGGGATAAGTTGTAATATGTACATTTTATCATTTTATATTTTGCATTTGACATGTATAGATTGCTTGTAGATATACAGTTGCACATGGGGCTGACATCTTCCTCACGCTTAAAATGACTTGTCTCACGAACAACTACCGCAAGAGAAGAGCTTGTGACTGCTTCGTGCTGGGTTTCCTCATAGAGAACCAATAGTAGAGGTGGCTCCATATTCCATAGAGAGGAGAACATGAAAATATGATAATATCATGGTGTATATATTTATTATACTAACATTTTAGTAACTTTTATATGCATATATGTATAGAATTAATTAATCTTCTCTCACGCTGTCCAAAAAGCACTTTCGTCCGACTCAGTGGTCCAAATTTAATGCTCAGGGATGGGGGCAACAATTCTGAGGAAGATGAAACGGTGCATGCAAGCTGTGGTCGCGTGATGATTATATCTGGAGACCAGATACTTAGCAGAGACATTTGACTCCTTTCAGTTTTTGGTCAAAGTTGCCAGAAGTCATCACAATAGACATCGACAACTGACGGGTCTTGAATACACGTGACTAAGCAACCTACGTAGTAACCCCGGCCGTGTTACAAGGGACGTGCTACTACCAAAAAATCTCAACTCCTGAAGAGACGAAACAGTCCAACAACCTCTGGGAATCAACAGCGACTGAAGCAGATGTCAACTTACCCCACACCGTCAGCTAAGTAACATACCAGCTTAGCCAATGGACATTTCCAATTTTGTTCTCTTATCCACCAAAAATCAATATCGTTCGATGAAGACAAATATCATCGCTTCATTTTTATAAACAACTTCATTTATTTTGCCTGGTTAACCAATAAGTTATATTACAAAGACCTTATATAGCCTTTATAGACCTCACAAAGACATTTGACCTGGTTAGTAGGGATGGACTCTTCAAAATCCTCCTGAAAATATACTGCCCTGCTAAATTGCTGGAAATAATAAGTCATTCCATGAGGACATGAAGGGAACTGTTAAGTATGCCGAAGCACTTCACAGCCCTTTGACATACGCAGTGGCGTTAAACAAGGCTGCGTTCTGGATCCAACCCTCTTCGGGATCTTCTTTGCCTTACTCTTGAAACATGTATTTAGAGATGCAACTGAAGGAATATGCCTTCACACAAGGTCAGATGGCCGTCTGTTTAATCTTGCAAGGCCGAAGGCAAAAACCAAAATCATTGGGTCACTATAAGAGACTTGTTTTTCGCTGATGACGTTGCAGTCGCCACTCAAAGCCAACAGGAGCTTCAGAGCTTGATGAATCACTTCACCCAATCATGCAAGAATTTTGGCCTCACAATAAATCTAAAGAAAACAAATGTGCTGAGTCAGGATGTGGGTGCTGCACCAGTTATCACTATCGATAACTATGAATTGGCAGTGGTGCACCACTTCACATAGCTGGGGTCTAACATCAATGACAAACTCTCTCTGGACATAGAAATTGACAGCCGCATTGGCAAAGCTGCAGCTACTTTTGCCCGCCTCACATCGCATATTTGGGGCTACTCCAAACTCACAACGAAGACCAAAGCTGCGGTATATAACGCCTGCGTCACCAGCACACTTCTATATGGTGGCGAGATATGGACAACCTATGCTAAGCAAGAAAGAAGGCTCTATACCTTCCATGTACGGTGTCTACACCACATCCTCGGCATTTCGTGGAAAGATAAAGTGACAAATGTCGAGGATTTGTCACGTGCTGGCCTTCAAAGCATGTTTAGACAGCGCAGGCTACGCTGGCTTGGCCATGTCCACCTCATGGAAGATGGTCATATCTCGAAAGATATCTTCCACAGACAACTGGCAGATGGCAAAAGAACAGTTGGGCGACCGCAGCTGAGATTCAAAGATGTGTACAAGAGAGACATGTGGGCACTGGATATAAATACAGCAACCTGGGAGGATGAAGCTGCCGATCGTACCAAGTGCCGATGATATCTGCGGCGCCACCTCACATTTGGCGAAAAGAAGCTCTCACAACAAGCATAAGAGAGCAGAAAACGTCAAAAGGAACACCAGGAAAATAAGCAGCTGAGGACTGTCACCTCAGGGGCGCATTCCTATAGTCAGTTATGACTGAAGGGGCTATTATTATTATAACCAATAAGTGATTATTAAACCTGTTTATCTGTAAATATAGATCTATAGTTGGATTCATTACTATTGGGTGAATTGTATGTCTGCACCCATATGACTCCTATTGTTTTAAATACATAACCATATACAGCTATTAAATTAATATTTTGCTGAATCACCTTCAGTTGGGGGTTCAGAAAAGAAAATACTAGTCAGTAATCTTCCTCATAGAAGAGGCGGAGAAATAACAAGTTCAAAACGGCTTCGATGATCTCAGTTGTTAGTCTTGCCATTCTGTAAAATTCCTATGAGGCCTCCGCTGGAATAGAAATATCTTTCTTCTATTCACATCTCTGCTAAGAATAATCTTCAGCGAAAGATGATGCCTTTTAAAACCATTATCCTTTTACTGGGAGTTTGGCCATTAGTGGACCACTGCTGTAGAGCAGGGGAGACAATTTCGCAACAAGGGCACAGTTACCGGTTCCGGAATCGAAACCTGGTAGCGCCACGCTCTAGTCTCATCATCATCAGTTCCATCTCCACAACGAAGGTTGGCTGTAATGGATCTCCAACGTCTTCTGTCTCTTGTCTTGGTGGTGCACTCTGATAGACTCTTTCCTGTCCATCTCTTGATGTTATCTTCCCACTTATAACGCTGTCTTCTCCTTGCTCGTTTGCCTTCAACTCTCTCGTCTGTTATGGTCTTCTGCAAGGTGTTATGCCTTTTTATGTGGCCAAAGTATTTTAGCTGCCGAACTTTGACCTCTCTCATTAGTTCTCTTTTCATACCTAGATTTTCTAGGACCTCCTTATTTGTTTTCATCTCTTTCCATGAGATATGCCCCATTCTTCTATACATCCACATTTCAAGAGCCTCAATTCTTTCTTCCAAATGCTAATTCATCGTCCATGTTTCTGCACCATACAGAAATGCAGAATATATATAACACTTTATGATTCTCAGTTTTAATTTGTGAGATAACTGTTTGGATGTCAGTATATGTTTCATGTTGTCGAATGTAGCTTTGGCCATTCCTATTCTTTTCTTGATTTCTGTTTCACATTTGCCATCTTCTGTTATTATATGACCAAGATATACGTAGCTCTTGACTTGTTCCAGGATTTTTCCATTTACGCTTATCTTTAATGTGGGTTTATCGTCTGTTTTGCTAATTATCATAGTTTTTGTTTTCTCAATATTAATGTCGAGTCCATATTCATGACTTATACTGTTCATTTGCTTCACTAGTTCTTGTAACTCCTGTTCGCTTTCAGCTAACAACACGGTATCATCTGCATATCTAAGGTTGTTTATTGATCTTCCAGTTCTTCTTCTTCTTTCGTTCGCTTGAAATATATTGTCTATATCTGCAATGTTGTTTCTTGTATAAACTTCACTGTCTTTTGTAGTTCATTCAGAGGTCCGTATAGTTTTGCTTCCAGTGTTGTTTCTCTGGGCCAGTGGGTTTGCCTCAATATATCATATTCGGGGCAATCTTGAAGTACGTGCTCCGCAGTCTGGGGTGCCTGTCCACATGTACACATGGCTGAATTGCCAATCTTGAATTTTGTATACATGTGGCTGTGGAGGCGGTTGTGTCCTGTTCTGAGGCGCAGAATGACAATTTGTTCTGATCTGTTCATAGCTTGGTAGTCATCCTGTGTTGGTGTTGGTGGCTTTCTGATTGATTTGATCATCTTTTTCTTCTGATGGAACGTAACTGGTACATCCGGTTGTTTGTCTGCAGCACCTTCTTTAGCCAGCCCGTCTGCTCTCTCGTTTCCTGGTATTCCACAATGAGACGGTTTCCACTGCATGGCGACCCTGCGCTGGTTGCACAGTTCAGAAAGTAGGGATTGTATACTTGGCAATTTTATGGACTGAAGTGCTTGGAGTGCTGATCTTGCATCTGTCAGGAATACTACAGGCTGTGGACCGAGATTGGTATTCAGTAGTTTCTCAGTTGCCACCTTGATTGCCTGGATTTCTGCATCATAGTTGTTACAGAATTTCCCCGTTGGTACTCTGACCGTATCCCTAGTGTTGTTTGGGTATTCTATGTACACTCCTGCTCCTCCATTCTTTACTGCATTCTGTGCTGACCCATCCGTGTATACTCGGACCCAGAGGTCCTGTGGGTATTCATCATCCAGGAAACTGAGAGTGACTGTCCTACGTTGCACGCTGTTCTGTTCATCCCTGTCGAATATTCCTTTCACTTTTGTCTGGATGTGTACTGGTAGTCCAGGCTCCTCTCTCCGAGGGGTTTGTTCTGGCACAGACGTTAGGGGGCTGTTAACTTCAGGCAGGTCTGAGGTTTGTCTACGAAATCGTTTGGCCTGGTGGATAAAGCTGCTTCTTTTCAGTCGCCCCATTGCTAGGTTTTGGAATCTGTCCTTCATTGGATGGCTCGGCATACAGAGGAACTTGTATGCCTGTGTGAGCACTTTCGTGTCTCTGCGTTCTCTCAGTGCTTGTATCCTCCCCATTTTCTCCATCTCCACTATAGGCGTTGATTTCATTGCCCCCGTGATGACCCTAAGCGCCTGGTTGTACACCTTATCTAGCTCTTGCAATGTGGTGTTTGATGTTGGACACCACGCAGCTGACCCATATTCCAGGTGTGGTCGTATGCCCTGCTGGTAAACTTTACTAAGTATTTTCCCGCTGGCTCCCCATGTGGTTCCACTTAGTTTTCTCAGGATGGCTAACTTTCTCCTGGCCTTCGTTGCTGCTTTGTTGATGTGCTGTTTCCATGTCAGCCTATCATCGAATGTAACTCCGAGATAGGTGGGTTGTTTATCTTTTCTCAGGAGCTCTTCGTTTATCTTGATGACCTTCCACTGATGTTCAGTCCTGGTATTTCCTGTATCTGTTTGAAAATTTTTTGGGTGTATAAATTAAATAGGCAGGGGACAGCACACAACCTTGTCTGACACCTCTTTTTATGTCTATGTATGGTGAATAATTCCTTCCCGATCTTACTGTGGCAGTTTGCTCCCAATAAAGGTTACTGAGTATTCTTATATCTTTTCCATCAATACCTATGTCTCTGAGGCATTCAATTATTTTCTCTAGTCTACACAGCTGTGAATGGGTACCTGACTCTGATCTTAAAGTTAGGAAAGACGACGACAGTGATGAAGGAAGCTTGCCATCCCAGCTCATTTTGTTTTAGAAGCTAGACTTAGTTAGTGTGAAGTCTCGAACACTTTCACTCCCCTACGACAGTTTTTGCTATGGAACTACGGGAATGCTCCCCCGAGGTAATAGGCCTCAGCTGATTTTTTAACTGGTGCTCCTTTCGGCGTATTATTTTCTCTTCAGCTTGTTGTGAAAGCTTCGTTTCACCCAAACTGAGGTGGCGCCGTAGGGAGCATAGTCACTTGATGCGATTGGAAGTTTCATCCTTACAGGCTGCTGGATTTATGTCCAGTGCCTTCATCTCTGTTGCACATATCTCTGATCCTTAACTGCGTGTGCCAACTGTTCTTTTGCCACCTGCCAGTTGTCCTAAACTATGTTCATAATAACAATAGTAACGAAATCAGTCGTGCACATATTATAACTCTCGTCCCCTCCGGAAGTATCACTTCATTTCTTCATTTTTCTCACGCATCGTCCTATTATTTGGCATATTTATTGCCATTAAATTCTTTTTGCGGTGACCGCACCCAGACGTGTTTAAGTTTCACTAGGTGAACTGTAACAATACCAGGTTGATTACACAGGTCAGCGGTAATACGTTTATCATGTACGTCGCCTGGCCACCTTTGTTAGGCAGGCTCTCTACTGACACAGATGGTCGCGCAAGATCGTTGAATGGAGGGCCATATTGTCTGTCTGAGAGAGCCATGTGAGAGATGGGCGAGTACACCGGTGATAATGAGGTAATAGCTTCCGCTGGCCTATCCTTGTGTAATTATTACAGATAATCTGTCTGGCGAGTCAATATTGGCTGAAAGCATCTAGACAGGAAATTATTTCATAGATGTGTTTGGGAGCTTGTCCAGAGGCAAGCGGAAGTATTACAACATTATTAGACAGTGGTCACGCTTTGGAATTTTAAAATGTAATATTTTAAAACACGTGGGGGAACGTAATGATTTAACACCCCTACCCACATAGTACAAAAGAGATTGGATTGATGTAAAGTGACAGCCGGAATACACAATGGTTCTCATTGGCAAATTCGTCGGAAGCACAATCTGGGATTTGAACTGGAAATGAGAGATATAACCTAGCGAAATCGCAGTCACAGATCTGACTGCATCGCAACGTCAAACTCCCGGAAGCCAGAGAGAGAAGGATCGGGCTAAGAATTCTTATATTATACGTGACAGAACAGAGTGCTTGGGCAACTTTAAAACTTAAAAGTAAACCCTCATTTACAAATACAAAGACTGGGAACTTAAAGGATCAAGATCAAAGAATTTGGGCAACTTTAAGTTTAAAAAAGGTAAACCCGCATTTAAAAAATACAAAGACTGGAATCCTAAGGAATCAAATCACCCGTCATAAGAGGAATACACAATTTCCAGACCAAGTGATTCGAAAGCATCTATCCTAAGTTGCTAGTGTCCATTCTAAACTGTGCCAGGAAATTGTGTTCCCAAGTTACTTTGGGGTAAGTGTAAACATTTATTTTACAAATGTGAATTTAAAATGTTTTGCTTGCTAAGTGGTTATATATGAGACTGGCAACCTCAACATATGAAAATAGTATATTCATAAACCCCTACTACAAGCACTTGTGATTTCTTCTTGCTAGTCGTACAGACAACCAACAGCAGAGGTGACCCCAGACTCCCGCTGGAGCAGTGAAGAGTTATGATTACATCACATGTGCCACAAGTGTATCATATCATTTTGTGAGATGTATATACACCTTGTTAATTGTAATTCAGGCAAATCATTGCTTTCCCGCTGTCCAAGGACATATTTTTTCCAGATTTAATACCCAGAAGAATATGGGTGATTTCTAATCATCCTCCCTGAGTTACGCTGTGTATACTCAAGAATTTAATTATTCAGAGAGACTAATAGTGGTGGGTGAACAGCGAGACAATGCGCCTGTTAATTTGCAGCCCACAGATGTACGGCTCGTACTTACCAGAGGCATTTGTTCTATTTTGTCTAAAAAGTTCGTGGAACGAAGCTATCAGACGGTTCGTAGAACAAGCTATCACACTGTGAAGTGTCATCATCACAGAATGATTGACGAAACCCAGGCTGCATGACTCACTCATACCAGCTAAGTGATTGTAAAAGGCACCAGCAAACGGACATTACATTTTAAATTAAATCCTCAAACCAAGTCTCAATGAAGACGACTTTAATTTTCACCTAAAATTCACCATCATTTCATCTCTATTTTAACCTGTTAAAACTAATTTATTATTAAATTTGTTACATGTTAATTTAAAACGTAACAATCATAGTTAATTCGGTTATTATATGTATGAAAGCAAACTTATGAGCACATATATATATATATATATATATATATATATATATATATATATATATATATATATATATATATATATATATATATATATATATATATATATATACAGTTAGTTGCTTATCCTTTGCAGGACGTGGCAATCAACCCCAGCTTTTATTGGCTGTTTTGTGATTTTTCTAGGCAATTTTTACGTTCAGTAGTTTGCCATTGCTTTCTGAACGGTACGGCCCTTATACCATTATTAAAAATCCACACAAAGCGATCTGCTACCAAACCGCCCGCAGCAGGTTTCGAACCTGGTATATCTGGATTATGAAACTGCGTTCATATCCATTAAGCCACAGACGCCGACATATATATATATATATATATATATATATATATATATATATATATATATATATATATATATATATATATATATATATATATATATATATATATATATATATATATATCATCATCATCATGTGACGTATTCTTTCCAGAACGTTGTCTCCATTACAGCTGCTCTGAACGCATCACGATTCTGGGCAAGTCGACCTGCATCAGCCAAAGACAAGTTCAGACTCTCTGTGATGTCCTGGGTCCACCGTCGTCTAGGTCGACCCCTTCCCCTTTTTCCAGGGACCATGCCTTCCATCACTGTTTTTTCCAGACTATTATGTCTTTTTATATGACCGAAAAATTTCAGCTTCCTTATTGCGATGGTATTTAGGAGCCAATGTTCCTGTACGTTTAGTGAGTGCAGTACTTCTCTGTTGGTCTTTTTTTCTGTCCAGGGTATTCTCAACATCCTTCTGTAGCATTTCATTTCGAATGATGTAATCTTTTTTGCAACTGTTTTATTGAGTGTCCAAGTCTCGCAGCCGTATGTTGCTACTGGGAATATACATGCTCTGATCAGTTGTAACTTTGTTTCTTTGCTTGTGCCTTGCCATAGGTTTTTCATCTGTATTAGCTTATGTGAAGCAATTGCAAGTCTTCTTTTAATTTCTACTGCACAGTCGCCAGAGCTGTTAATGATTGATCCTAAGTATTCGAATTCATTGACACTTTCCAGTTCTTCGTTATCAATTTCAATTTCTGGTTTGGTCTTTACTTTGTCTGTTGTCAATACTTTGGTCTTCTTGGTGTTTAGGTATAGATTCTGGGCCTCGCTGTGTTTTTTGGTGGACAGAAGTAATTGTTCAAGTCCTTTTGGGTTGGTCGATAGGAGGACTGTGTCGTCAGCATATCTGATTTCCGGGATCTGGTACCCGCCGATGTTAAATGAGTCAGACGCCGACATATATATATATATATATATATAATAATAATAATAATAATAATAATAATAAATTCTTTAAGCGCCAAACACGGCGCATAAGGCAGAAACCAGTGCTCTCCAGGTTGTTCGTTGTGACGCCACTCCTCTTAGCTCTTGCACATTATTTAGGCCCAACGTTCTTCCTTCTCTTATTATTGTTCTTCTGAGTGTTTCTTTTGGTCTTCCTTTTTTCCGCTTACCCTCAGGAACCCAAGTGAGCGCCTGTAGTGGTATTCTGTTGTTTTGCATTCGTAGGACATGACCGATATATGACCATTGTCTTTTCCTTATATAGTCGGAGACATATTTCTGCCTAGAGTCTTCTCTTATTTGTCGATTAGTCTTGAATTCTTTCCAACTGATGTTCATGAGTTTTCTAAGACATTTGTTCTCGAATGTATTCAGCTTGTTCTCCAATGATTTTGTTATTTTCCAACTCTCACAGCCGTATGTTAACACTGAGATAACATTTGAATTAAACAGACGAAGCTTGGTATGTATATTCAATGATCGTAATTTCCAAATGTTAGATAATCTATTGAAGGCGCTAGCTGCCAAAGCAATTCTAGTATGGATTTCTCTTGTTGTGTCACCATCCTGAGTCATTTTACTGCCTAAATAATTGAAACTTTCAACTTTCTGTAGTTTTTCCCCGTTCAAGATGATATCAAAGGTCTCGTTAGAAAAGTTCATAGCTTTAGTTTTAGAGGCATTTATTTGGAGACCAATTTTAACCGAGAGATGACACAAATTATTTATTGCTTCTTGGGATTGTCTTGGTGTTGAACTTAAGAATGCTACATCATCTGCGAAATCCAGGTCCCCCAGGAATTTTCCATTTGTCCATTTTATACCCAATTGTTCATTGTGGGTATAGTTTCTCATAACCCAATCAATAGCTATTCCAAAAAGTAGTGGTGACATAATACAGCCTTGTTTCACCCCTGTTTCTACTGTAAACCATTCTGTATTCCCTTTATTTGTTCTAACACAACATCTTGCATTGTCATATAGCGCTTTGATTATATTCACATATTTTGTTGGAAAACCATAGATTGTAAGTATCTTCCACAATGATGGGCGGTGTAGACTATCAAAGGCTTTTTGAAAATCGACGAAGGTGATAATAAGTGGCGATTGCCTTTCCACTGATTCTTCTATAATTGTTCTTAGTGTGAATATTTGATCAATACATGATCGTTTCGGCCTGAAACCCGCTTGTTCTTCTCTGATCTTTTCGTCAGCATGCAATTTAAGTCTTTCTAACATCATGCAACATAATAATTTTCCAGGTACTGATAATAGAGATATACCACGCCAGTTATTACAGTCTGATAGATCACCTTTCTTCGGTAACTTTACAATAATACTGTCTTTCCATTGTTGTGGTGGTTGTTCTTCTCTCCATACTTCATTTATAATATCTAAAATTCTCAAGAGGTTGTTGTCATTAACTGCTTTAATCATTTCCCCTGAAATTTCGTCAACTCCAGCAGCTTTAAAATTTTTTAATCTTTTAACGGCTTGTTTGATCTCGTCCAGCGTGAATTCATCGCAAGTTATTGGCAAGGTGGTTGTGGGTGTTTCATTATTAAAATCAGGTGTTACTGTTGGTGGTGGTCTGTTTAGCACCTCCATGAAGTGCTCAGCCCATCTCTTCATTTGTTCTTTTTCTGTTGGTATTGAATTCCCTAATTTACCTTTAACAGGTGTTTCCATAGCAGTAGGCTGGTGACATAGTTGTTTTGTAATTTGATAAAGGCACCTACTATTACCAGTTCTTGCAGCATTTTCAGCTTCTACGGCCAGTTCATTGATGAAATGTCTTTTATCTCTTCGAGTTTTTGTCTTCACTTCTTTATTTAACAAGTTATAAGTTAGTTTGCAAGATTCAACTGCATTATGTGTACTTGCCGCTAGTAGTTTAAGTTTTGCTGTTTTCCTTTCTTGTATTTTATCCCAAGTATCTTCTCTCATCCATTTTTTCTTTTTATGTACTAGGTATCCGGTGGTCGCTACAGCTGCTTCTGTCATTGCTGTTCTCAGTTGTTCCCATTTAGTATCGATTGTCTTGGTGGTGATATCGTTGTCAATTTTGCCTAAAGCATCGAAATAGTTGTTCATTTTGACATTATATTCCTTCTTTATATCATTTGATTGCAGTCTGTGTACATCTATTCTTCTATTTTTATTCGGTTGGTATAACTTCTTCAGTTTAATTCTCATTTTAGCTATGCAGAGGTTATGATCGCTTCCGATCTCTGCACCTCTGTATGCTCTGACGTCTTGAACTGATGAGCGAAATGTAGCGCTTATGCAGAAGTGATCTATCTGGTTCTTAGTTCTGCCATCAGGTGAATTCCATGTTATCTTGTGGATATTCTTATGTGGAAAGATGGTGTCTGCCACAACGAGGTTTGATATTTCACAAAGTTCTAGAAGTCTTTCGCCATTTTGATTCATACAGCCTATGCCATGAGTACCGAGATATCTTTGTACTCCATCGTTACCTACTTTGGCGTTAAAATCACCCATGACTGCTATTATGTCATGCTTGGGTATTGTGTTGATGGTACTTAGAAGTGCTTCATAGAAGTCATCTTTTGTGGTATCAAGAGCGTCGTTAGTTGGTGCATAACATTGTACAATTGAGAGCTTGAAAAATCGTGTCTGAAATCTAGCTAATATTAGCCTCTCATTGATAGGTACCCAGCTGATAAGCGATGCTGCTGCTTTCTGTGTCATTAGGATGGCTACTCCCTCTGTGTGACGATTATCATTACTACCAGAGTATATAATTTGCTTTTTTTCTTCTGAAATATATTTTATGCCCTTCCCCGTCCATCTACACTCGCTGACACCCAATAAGTCCAACTTATAATTATCCATTTCTTTAATTACTTCTTCCAATTTTCCGTCTTGATACATAGTTCTTACATTCCAGTATCCAATTTTAGAAATCTCCTTAGCCCCCAAGATATTAGAGTGAGTCATGTTTACTGTCGAGCCTGGTTCTGTTTCGGTAACAATAGCTTGTTTTACGATAGTGAATTGTTAACTCACTGATCAACCCTCCGATCCAACCGACCGATTCGAGGGTTTCGAGGTCAGTTATAGGAAAATATCTACACCACTAGATACTCTGGTGTATCTTTTATTCTATAATTTAACATAACATGGTGATATCCATCGAAATATACACATTCCTGATGTTTTTCTTTCGGCGTCTAAGGTGAGAAACGAATTTCACCTCCATCTTGAATATATATATTCAATTACCTATAAAAGGATATTTGCTGGATTTACACCAGCTAGGGTCTTGAACGGGCTATAACCATTGCTTAATTCTCCACAAAAGGCGACAGAACGATATAAGTTAACAATTGCCATGGCAAAGCAGCATTGTTCTTGATTTCGGAAGTATCTTGTGGAAACCACCCTGGGATAGAAGCGTCATTACCCTTCTATCTACAACTCTGCCAAGAGTAATCTTGTGCGAAGGTAGACACCTTTGATGACCCATTTTAGATACTCTTGCGTTTTGGCCACTGGTGGATCACAACTGCAGAGCTAAGGGGAGGCAATCCGTGACAACAATGTATGATAAACATGTCAACACTGATTGTAAGCTACCTTAGTTAATTATATTATTGTCATTTTCCATTGCGCTCAATGCAGACCACGGAGACACCACTGCAGTTGGTCTTGCAGAATGCCTGCACCAAGATGTCACATGCTCTTGCAGCTGTGGTTTCCTGTGGCAGTTTAGTTTACATGCAGTGGCGTATCGAAAAGGGGGTGGGTCAGGGGTTTGCGGCCGACCCGTGTACCGCAGGATGGGCCGCCAAAAAGTCGAGTCATTTTTCGGCGAACATTTAACACACTCTGAATCTTGTCTTTCTCAGCAGATTCTATCATTTTCATTTTCGTCTTCAAATCCACAACATTCCACTTCTTCGGTTACGTCGTAGATTTGCGATAGGGGAATTACGACATAGATTGGTCCCTTCTGAATAGATTAGAACAGGTGAAAGCTCAGTGGGAGGTAGCGTAAAGGAAATAGCTTTTCACGAGTGAGATGGTGGAAAATAATAGATTCTGTTCCTGAAATCGAGAAAGCCTCTCTCTTTCAGCCTATCTCTACAACAGATCTAGATGAGTCAGACAGTCTAATATTATATATATATATATATATATATATATATATATATATATATATATATATATATATATATATATATATATATATATATATCCACTCACATACACACACACACATAAGTGACGACAGTTACACGCACAGACGTGAAAACTATAACAATGAAATATCGATATTTGGGAACGAGCTGACCGACACACTTGAATAAGTTTATGTAAATTGTATTAACATAAGAATTTCACAACACAGTAAATAACTTTAGACTATCAAATCAATACACAAAAAAATACACATAGGTTAAAGAATTACTAACAATATTAGACTCATAGGTTTAATCCTTTCTCCCTCTGTTTAGCCCACGATCATGTTAGAAGAAAAGTGATAGCACCCAAAGAGTCACAGATATATACTCTATGGTCATGGATTTCCCTCTACAGTTAAGAACCGAGTTGATATATCAATCTATTCTAAGAGGAGAAAAAAAAAAGATACACAACTAGCATATAAGAAATACAAAGTGGGTGAAATTTGTTATACAATAAAAGAGTCACTCATTCCTGCTCTCATTTCTATTCATACAACAGTGGCCACTGACAATCTTGCTACTTACAGACTGGATTTTTCCCTTTCTGGAACAATCTTTGGGACATACACACATACAGCAGCGCCCGTTATTTTTCGCCAAGAAAACTCCAGCTCCTCAAAAGACAGAATCAAATCCACTGTTCCGGGGAGCGTTCCGTTGCTTATTATTATTTGGATTACTGCTTATGTCACTAGGAAAAATCAGTTCATGTAAGAGATGCCACAAAGCTCACAGTGTCAGAATCTTGAGGTTTCCAGTACTTTAGGAAATGTCAGGTTGGTACTTCACGCAGTATAAACAATTGATTGTCACACTACAACTTGATCAAAAACCCTCGGAAATGTTATTGTTGAAATTTCTCTTGCCACAGGACTTAATATTACAATGAGAATGTTGGGAAGAATTATAATCTGGCTCGATAGACCCAGTTATTTCATTTAGTATTTAAGTTCGTGAGATGAGTACTCTTGTCTTTTTTCTGGATGCACACAAAATGCCAGACAGGTTGTAAGTTGGAAACTCACTTATTTAAATTACAAAAAAAATTTTCTTCTTTAATTTATTCTCATATACTGAAAATCCGCTGGTAGAGGTTGGGCTGACCCAAAACTGTATAAGGAAGAGAAAAGTACAAAATACTTAACTATAATATTAGACACACATCCTATCCTACCCTCGCGTAAAATATAATATTCACTTCGGTTATTAACTTTAGGTTAAAGACTATAAGCTTGTCTCATCGTTTAAACTTCCATGAAATAAATTATAGTCATTACAAAAATCAATCATCATGAATTAGAAATACATAAGTATCTCGTCAATACTCATTGATGAATCAGTGCATTTACTAATTAGTTAAAATATTCTCGGACTGGTTACTAGCAATTTAATTAACTTTATTTATAGCTGTATGAGTTTTAGCTAGAAATGTTTAATTTATTTTGCTATTCACTGTAACACAGTAACTTAGAGAAAATTAACTGACTTTCATTTAATCACTCTACACATAAATCTAGTGAAGACATAATAGGCGATTTACCACTTAAATCACTCACAAATACTATCAATATTATTTACCTCGCGCAGTACTACTAAAACTATCCTCCAACGCAACTGAGAAATTCTACTTAAATAAAAGTGATTTCTAGAACGTAGCTAGGTTGTCTAGCGAGACTGTGGATGTCTGAATGAATGAAGTCTAAAACTGCTCTGGTATAAATATATCTCTGATGAAAGGAAAATCATTACATTATCGAAACCCCAGACTCTCTCTACCACAATGTTCGCACCTAGAGGAGAATCTACATACATTCTATCTCATTCTGCGAATTTCTCACGCTGAAGCCGAAACAGACTCGCAAATCGAGCGGACAGTCTCTCTTTGATCTTGCGTAATATGATTTACCAGACCGTGCAAGAGATTTCTGCTCTTCAGACTTCACACTATTACTTGCTTGCAGACTATGGTCATAAACGAAATACACGCACGCTCGTCTTTCATCTCAAATCTTTCACCTTGAATAATTAACTTATAGGCGAGCAGATCCCTTCTTATCCCTGTCGAGAACAAATTAACCCGATTCGGTCTCGTCAAAGAACCTAGCTTAACAGCAATAAAATGCGTTGCTAAATTAGCAAGGAAAAGACAAAGGTATGAATGGGAGAGTATTATCTTAACAATCGAGCGTATGCAAAAAGAACGGTAAAAGAGCGAAAGAAACGTAAAAGAGCGGAAGAAAAAGGAAAAGACCAGTGTAGAATAAAGAATAGATATCTGAAATTTATTAATCATAATCTCTCTGCCACAGGTTACATGATCACATTATTGATATAGACACTCTTGAGAACATTGATTTGATCAAATAACTGATCAATTTGCAGGAATGAAGGTGTGAAAGGTCAATCTATAGTAGAAAAATAGATATCTGCAGTGTCCTTTTTACTGGTGAAAAAATCTTGTTCATAAGAGCGGCGTATTTCTTTTCTTTTGTGTTTAATTAATTCCTAAATTTCAAATTTTCCAATAATTCAAACTGTTGTTCTTAAAAAAATTATAAATTCACGACAGTGCTTGATATAGTCCTTTAAACTACCTTTTGATTTGTCTACAAAATGAGTATGTATTTTATCTGGCCGTGACCGGGACACATTTTCCTGGCTCGCTCCGGGTGCCAAAAACCCTCGGTATGCCACTGTTTACATGATGAGTTTGCCAGCTCTATACATTGTCGTGTTAATCATCTTGCACGAGATGCCTGAGGGTACAGTAGTCCTATTTTCTTTGTCTCTTCAAAGACCCCCGGGGACTACGCGGGGCTAGTTATGTATATGCTTGAAGGTAATTCTTCTTCTTCTTCTTCTTCTTCTTTCGTTCGCTTGAAATATATTGTCTATATCTGCAATGTTGTTTCTTGTATTGCTTGGCCAGTAGCTCTATTCTCATGCCTCCTGGCTCCCCGGGGCAATTGAGAAGGACCCCCAGTAGTAGGGGTTGGGCCCTTCCGAGGCAGAGGGCCCGGCACTGCACCTGCCTGGGTGTCCGTCACAGGGCGAGTGCCATAACGTTTTGCAGATATAGGCATACTTCCCATAGCGCTAATGCGTGGCATCCTGATTGCTGTGGTGCGCCTCTTGGCTGGTTGCCTCCGTCTTCAGCACCTTGACTTGCTAGGGCAGACTGTGGTCTTGCTCGAGTCTAGGAGGGCCTGGCCAGTCTTGGTTTTTCAGCCGCTGATGGCTGTACTTGAGCCCCATCTCCACGTCAAGGAGCTGGCCTTGATGGGGCTTGAAGGTAATAATTCAATACCTTCATTTGTTAAACCAGTTAGTTTTCACCGCAGCTTCCGGTGGCAGAGTGTTTAAAGCGCTTGCTTCTCGAGGCAAAGGGACCGGGTTCGATACCATGTAGCGTCATGTTCTAGACAACCCAGCTGTAAAAATGAATACTCGACTGTGCTCTTGAGTTATGGAAAGCAGAGACAGCTAGGAAGAAAAGTTGTCACCCTCACCTTATAAAGTGTCACGGATTGCCTCCCCCTGCTTTGCAGTAGTGGTTCAACAGTGGCAAAAACTCTAGAGTATCTACTATGGGCCTTCAAAGGTGTCTACCTTCGCACAAGATTACTCTTGGCAGAGGGGTAGATAGAAGGATAATGAAGCTTCTATCTCAAAAGAGTTTTTACAAGATATTCAGAAAAGCGAGACAACTCGTTGGCTGAGTACGTTAAATCTAGATCTGCCGACAACTTTTGTGAAGGATTAAGCAATTATTAATTTTAGCTCGTCAAGCCCCCACCCTAATTTACTCAGTGGAATTCTTATTATTATGGTATAGCTCTGTTTAGAGTGTATTTAGTAAATTGACTGAGACAAACATGCAGTACATTTAAAATGATTAAATAGAAGTTAAATTTGCATAATTACAAATAACAAATTTAATAATCATTTAGTTTTAACAAGGGTTTAAAAGAATGAATAATTTTTTTTTTTTCAGAAAGGTATCATCACAGTTGTGATGGGATAACAGTTTTAAAAGGAGTTCACGTGGCAGCTTATAAGTTTCACTTATCTTTCACTGGTAGGTTCTGCTCCCGCTGATGGGTTGATTCTCGGTAGATTGATCACCGATAACACTCGTCGCTTGTTCAAGGATGTAGGGCGTAGCACGATCCCAGAAGTGTCAGGGAGTGTCTACAAAGTTGGTCCCTCGTCTGACAGCTCAGGCCACTATTCAGTTCTTGTTCCAGAGATAGTACCTCAACTTGTACCACCATCAACAACTAACTATGGTAAAATAATAGAAACGAAACGCTCAGTATTGCGTTTCCCGACACATACGTATGTGTACCCTTTATCTTATTCCACCATCCCATCTACTCAGACTTTACCCTCGATGAGAATTAAACTTAATCCCTCGAGAGAAAACTTTCATTACGTTTAAATTGAATAGCTTTATCTTTATTTTACATTTAAATGAAAAGGTTAATAGTACAGATAGAATATGTTTACATTTACATCTCCACCGACTGAAAAGTGTTCACAATATAAATTGAATATGTTTTCATTTATATCTACACTGATTCAAAAGCTTTGAAACTTCCATTAATTTTAAAGTGAATATGTCTACACAGACATTTCCACTGGTTTGAAAATGTAAATATTATACTTAGAATGAACATCATTTCTTTCATCTTTCCCTCCCTGGAACTTGGGACTATTTATGCTTCTAGTTCTCTTTAAGAAACTAGCGATAAAGCAGTCACCAGCCCTTGCAGTGGTGGTTCATGAAATCATCGTTCTATATGATGAGGTTGCCAGCGTCAAATGACTTGGACATCCACTAGCGATTTTCACACATTAATATTCACATGGTAATATATACATATTAGTTCACATGTTAGTAATGAAAAATGTAGAATGTAAAATGACAACTTACGCCCATCCTGGCTCACAGACATTTTGCTTAAATGAATAAAGGCACTGGCTTAGGCCTCTTACACGTGTACTTGGGGTCGTTACTTTTATCAGATAATTCCCTCTATGACTCCGTGTGTTTCAATTTCCTCAGATTCCGGTTCCTTATTAAAATGGTTTTCCTGGGCTCTAAGTTCTTCAAGAATGGTCCACAAAGTCCGGTCTGATAAATTGAAACTCTGAATTCTATCTTCTGGCAAGGTCTCGTTGTAGTATTGGCAAGCGATTTCTCACAGTGAATTTAGACTTGAACAAACGCCCGGTTATATCACCGGTCCTACCTCCGCATCTGATTGTTATGAAGCTACTCAAGGCTCCAATCATTTCAAACAAAAATGCTGGGTGGGGTAATTTCAAAATATTCTGACATGGAATAATTTTGCACGTGATGAAAAGGTCACGTCTCCCATATATGGCAACAAAACATCCAATGCCTGGTGCACCAACTCACCAACACATCTGTAAACTCATACGACAAATGTGTTTCAGATGTAACAACATATTACTTACAGATAAAGTAATTGTTGGACCCTTCTCTTGTTGTTGCTACTGTTGGTGGTGGATATGTAATTGTTGATAGTGTTTGGTGTCAATCGTGCTGATTTCGCGAATCTATAAAATCTTGGTGCAGTAAGATGCAAACCCAACGTAGGCACATCAACAGGTGCCAATACTATGATAGTCAAACTCGTTACTTGAAAAGTTCATACATGGTTTATTAACATCACATCATACGGGACGATACATTCAACGTGGACGGTTAATAGGTGATTCAACATGGTGATAGTGGACGCATGTCCTCAATAAAAGTTCAAATAAATAATCTCAGAAGAATCCTCAAGTAAATTCTGACCAGGTCTCTGAGTGAATACATCAATAGTCATAAAGGTCAGGAAGTAGATTAAGTACAATGTTATATTGATCAAGGTTTACCTTTCCTCAAGGACAGGAGATTCTCATTATACTTGGTAGTATCTAAGATCTCGCTCTTTAGTATTTTCATATATAAAGAAGTCCTCATCAACGAATCATAATAGAACGTAGGTGCAGGTTCCTACTAAATACCTTCAAGGCATGTAAAGTTACTTAGGCATCGATACTTGAATTACCTCTTGTATTAGCCGTGACTGACCCCAACGGCTTCCTAATAATATATATATATATCGTAGATCCACGGTAGTTACCGATGATCTCTTTGATAGGCATTTACTGGCATATAAAAATACATCTTCCGCTGTGAATCCATTTCGGTACAGGCTAGTTACCTGATATCGACTAGATGCTCACGACTTTGCAGAACAATTATTATTATTATAATAAATACATACGTGGTTCTTCCAACGAATGAACACTCACGTGGACGACTACCGGCTACGACTGCTAAATCCGCAGGACCGGGTCTAAAACATCAATACTTTACTCAAAACACGGGTTTTGAACTCCCAAAGCTTCCTTTGTAGGACTTGGGATTCTTGCTTCTCAAACCCACAGATGACGTCAACTGACTGTCTAGATACACGTGCGGGCAGGATAACCCCCTATACGCCTTAGTGCACAACCGTGCGCTAATGAAATCAAACTCACCAATAAGACTTACTCTCATGTAAGTCGGTGCGTAAAGTTTATTACAGAGGTAGGATCATGTATTAATAATATAAGACTACCTTCATCTGTAAAGGAGTGCAGAGGTCTACGAAAAGGGCTCTACAGATTCCTTACCAATCCCCCCAAAAAAATTAATTATATTAATTTTTTTCTTTAATACCGACACTAGAGGTAAGTCAAGTTTACATATTCCTATTTTACCAATATCTCATGATAAAAATAATAAAATATGAAATTCCAGTTAACTCAAACAACAAAAAATATGCATAAAAGCATACATCCACAATTGCACACCTTTGGTACAATGTGGTCAATGAAATGAAATATCATATTAGAAATATTGAATTAAAACAAATGTAAACGCAAATACAAAGAAATGATGAGAAACCAATGAATAAACAGAAAAGTGATGGATATGCATTTAAAATGACAAGTGAAAAAATGAATAAAAATGAAAGAATACAATTTAAACACGTATAAGAACAACGCACTTAACTGTGTGTCTAAGTCCTTTTGAAGTACTAATGAAAGTACTAATGTTAAATTAATGTGCTTAAATACAACTATTGATAAATCCACTTAAATATTGTATAGTTAATTACATTAATCATTATTTTAACTAACTAAGTATCTAAGTTTAATAATCTAATTAATTCATTTATTTCACCCTAATAATGTTATTAATTACTTAAATACCGAAAGTTCCATTTTCCTGTTAGTGAACAGTTTATAATATAACAAATTCAGTTCCACGAAGAAATCAGAGTGGTAGAAATGTTATTTCGGTGAGAAAATATAATCCTTTTCCAACGTTATTATCTTTTCAATGTCATAATTAAGTGAATGTTATTCTGACAAGGATAGTCATATACCTTAAAGTTCCATGTTATTTTGATACATAAGCATTGTAGATTTCACTTGAATGAATGTTAATGACTCTTATAATCGAGGTATCACACGTAAAAAGTTACACTCGACGAACTGTCAGTGTCCAAGTTCAGTTGTCTTTAGTGCGTAGCTGTTAACTCGATTCATTCGGACATCTTGACAAGATGTCAGCGAGAACATTCTGTGTGCCAGGTATGGATCGAATCGTGAAATTAAATGGTTGTAACGCGATCGCATACCTAGTAGATTTGGCAGATTTTACGTCCTTTGTGTTGAGTGCAGTAAGAGCTTTTTGGTCTGATTCCACAATAAAGTGTGATCCAAGCAGATATCTTTGAAGTTTATTTATTGACCATACAAGCCCGAGAAGTTCTTTATCTAAAACTGAATAATTCTGTTCAGTTGGAGTTAACTTCCGTGACACATAGAGAACGGGATGCAAGGTGCCATTATATTCTTGTAGTAAGACACTTCCCACGCCGTAATTAGAAGCATCGCTGCGTAATACAAATGGCAAATTCTCGTTAGGTAACCTTAAAACAGGATGATTAGAAAAAAATTTTTCTTTATGATATCCAACGCGATTTGATGTTCGTTAGACCACCGAATCACGTTAGCTGCACCTTTCCTAAGTAATGAAGAGAAAGGAGCAGTAATGGACGAAAGATGTGGTATGAATTTCCCATAGTATTGTACTAGTCCTAATAGAGATCGCACTTGTTTCTTTGTTTTAGGTGTGGAGATGTTAAGGATTTTGGAAACATTACTGTCCTCTGTGTATAACATACCGCGACCAATACGGTGTCCCAAAAAAGAAATCTCGTGGAAACCCACAAATGCCTTTGATGGCTTAGCAGTTAAATTATGATTTTGTAATGTGGACAGTAATGAGTTTAATCCTTCTAAATGTTCTTCCCATGAGTCACTGAAAAGACAAATGTCGTCTATGTACGCAATGACGTTGGGATGATGAGATAGGATTCGACGCATCATGCGTACGAACGTGGCAGGAGCGTTGACTAACCCGAAAGGCATAAAATTCCATTGGAATAGTTCATGAGAACTAGAAAAAGAACAAGTAACTATTACAAGAAAGAGATGATGACTGCATAGGCTGAGTCATCAAAGAATGTGAAATCAAAATTGAATATCCGTAGGTTACTATCTGCGTGACGCAGAATCGGGAACCAATTGTAATCGGAGAGAATGGTGGTGGAAATACACACCATTGTCCCGCTCGATAGCCATGCGAGCATCTCTATTGGTCCTAAAAGTAACCACGGCGTCACCATACCTGTTATTGGTATGAGGTAACAGACGCACGAACCTAACGTCTGCCGTGTGGTTGAGAAAATCTCCTAGTGCTTGCCAACTAGTTCGCTGTGGCAGATTTTGCACAAGGATGGTGCGAGAAGATGCACCTCTACCAATATAAGTGGTACCGTAGTCACAAGAATGTGAACAAGGTTGATGGGTAACATTAGCTCTCTTAGGTATATTATAATATTTATTATTTATACCTTTAGGATTATTCTGAAATGTACCATACTTTTGTACTTGATTATTATTACTTATGCCAGACAAAGGTGTAGGTGTACGGCATGTCGTAGACACCTGCTTGCTGGGCAAAGTTAAAATCTTACTGGCAACCTTATTGGTATTAATTTTCCCAACGGAGTTACAACTACTCTTATTTTTATTAGGAACATCATTTTCCTTTTTCACAAACGTAACTTTTTTCTTACGATCAGTTGCCTGCTGATCAAGTCGAGGGAAGGTATATGTCCCCCGGAATGACTTACTAGTCTTCACAGGTTGCGTTGAAACTTTAATATCCTTCTTAAGAATGGACGCATGTCGTAAAGGCTGTAATGCATTAGCAACAGTGGCGTAATGAACAATGGAATCATTTTCGATGCTAGATTCCAAGATCTTATCATTACATAGCAATTTAGCAATATGAGCATATGAAACAAATCTAGGAATAGTATTAAATGCATAGGCATTCTGTATATTCTGCTTTTCCCATTCGGCAATTTGCTCTGGTGTACACTCTTTTATACTGTGTATTCGACCCAATATGACATCACTAATTGGATTCGGAAGAAGACAGGCGTGGATCTTTCCTGAAAAAAATGGTGTATTTAATTCAATAATGGCTGTGGGGAATGTTTCCACTGTCCCACTAAAAGTAACACATTGGATGGTCTCTCCAGTTGCACAGGCGGGGTCGACCAAAGAGTTCCGCACTCCCACAGTACTGCAGCCTGAATCGAATAAAAGAGAGCATGGAATGCCATTTATAAAACCCTTATTTAATTTAAGGCTTCCTGTTCCATAGTCAGTAGCTGACGTGGCCGTACAAGCCGCTGGTAGGCTGGGCAACACATGTTCGCATCGTGGCGTCGTGATTGCCCTGGGCTGGAATGGGGTATTACCCTCATCACAAGACTTGACCTGTTCGAAATCCAGAGAACATGACATAGCACTATGTGCATTAACATTATTATCCTGTTCCCTGTTTGAATGTGTATCACTCAAAGCGACATTAGAATGTCTACGTGTACTGCTCGACGATCTATCTCTTCGACGCGATCGATTCTGATTATTATCCCCAAAATTGCTAGTATTTGCATTTTTGTTTACGTTAAAATCACGGTTAGTATGACCATTACCATTGTGCCATTGACCATACTGTCTATTTTGATAACCTTGTCTGTTATTGAAAGATTGTGATCTAAATTTCCCATTATGATGACAATTATTGCTTTGATTATTTCCAAAATTATTCTGATGAAAATCTCGTGATCTGTGAGATTGGCTAGAAGATACATTATATAGAGAAGTTTGACAAAATTGTTTCCCTGTAAAAGAATTGCAATTCTTGTTATTTCCCTTTCTGACTTTTCTATCGCCAAGATTCATTATCAATTTTTTTCTGTTTTTCAGCTTCTATTTTCAACTCTACATAATCTGACTTCCACTTCTCATAATTCATTTTGACTTGTTCTAGCTCTCTAGCAATCCCATTGATAATATTTAAATCTTTAACTTCGAGTTCTGCAGCAGCAGTTTGAGTTAGATGTTCAACATCGATAGTGTGTTTCCTGACATGTTCTTTATTAATGGCCTTTTCTCTTTCAAGTGCCTCAATGGCATTTTGATGGCTATTCGTAAGTTCCTCGACCCTTAATTTCAAAAGAGGAATCTCAGATGTCAGTTCTTGAATCTGAGCCAAATGAGCATGACAGTCTGTCTTCATAGTCATATTTAACTTATCAAATTCTCCAATGACCTTATTCTCCTCGTCAAGTAATATTTTTACTGAGCGTACTTCATTCTCTAACTCATTTTTCTCCATGAGTAATTTTTCAATATTTATCTGTTTTTCCTGAGACACTTTCTCCTGATGACATAGCAGATTCCTGAGTTCTTGATTTGCCAAGGTAAGATCTGCTACCTTCTTATCCAAAACTTTCATGTTTTGTTCCATCGTTTTTTCCATATTACACTTTTCTCTCAAAAGAGTTACCTCAGATGTCAGGCTCTGAATTTGAGCCACGTGTGTATTGCAATCTATCTGCAAAGTAGTATTAATAGCAATAGGTTTATTTGCATCGTCACTATCTTCTTCGAAAAATATGTTCATTAAGGAGGTCACCTCATTATCTAACTCTCTTTTCTGGTTAAAAGAAGAGTCATGAAATTTCTTATTATCCTCTATCAACACCGTCACTTTATTCTTCAACTCAGCATTTTCAAAATCCATAGCCAACAACTTCTTCTCAAATTCCCCTTTTTGCTGTAGCAGCTCATTCGTAAGGGCAATCTCCCTCCCTTGTGCTTCGTTATGGTTTTCTTCAACTCATCCATCTCAACAACACTACTGTCGTGAGTAGTTATTTTTCCCTCATCATAAAAAATGGTTGATAATAATTTAGCAAGTCTCACTGCTTTCTCTTGTGAAAAGCCATATTTGCACCTAAGAAAAGCAAAATTCTTGAGATCCTGGGTAATTTGAAGTAAGAAATGTTCAATGGCATATTCCTCACAACTTGAACCCCATTTACCTATTCTATCTCCCTCCCGGAGAAAATGATCCAAAATATCCATTATGTCTAATAATTTTTTTTCACTCTAATAAGTGTTACTTAAAAAATATTCACTTTTTTACCATCTAATCAGAGGTACCAGTTCCTGTCCAAGAACTGTACATTAAAGTCATCAAATAATAGTCAAATATATATATATAATTAATAAAGTAATCTATGCAATGAAATGTTATGAGCAATAACGTGACAGACAATAGGCACAATACTGACAAGACACGATAATCAAGACAAATGAAAACAGTCGTAGAAATCAACAAAAATAAAAATGTGGAACTAAAATAGAATGTCGTAAAAAATTACGATGACATCTACGATCCGAAAATGCACAAGACAGTTGACAACACAGTGTAAAAACATATGTTTTGTATAAAACTGAACGATAGTCAGGTTAGAAGGACAATAATCACATACAAAATACATCATAAAACTAAGGTACGAGTAAAAATAGCTACCAAAAACAACGATTAAAACTTGACGGAACAGCTAAAACAGACAGGTGTCACAGACTACCAGACACAGTGGACCAAAGATCCTTCTATGCTCACGCATAGGAACATTCCACTGAGGGAAGTCTGCAAAATAATATCCTACAGAACACTCAAGACGGACCTGTGGCGAAACTGGTATTTTCCCGTCCTAAGTCGCCATTCCCAAACTCTCACAAAAAACATTGAACATAGAACATGCAACATGAAACATGAATAAAAAGTAGTGGACATATTACCAAGCCAAGGCACAGCTAAACGTAAAACGGTGTAATGACAACATGACGTTTTTACTTATCTCAACCGGCTAACAAAAAAATATCCCTCGCATCCAGGACTGCATGTATGAGACATCTATTTGACGAAATATAAAGCCAGAGTCCAATGTCGAAACTTGACAGTTGAAGTCCCTGGGTTGTCCTTGACTTGTGATGACCGTTAGAAGTGCTGCAAGGTCCAGGATGTTGTCGCCTTGAAAGATACCATATTTCTTTTCAACCGAGTTTTGATTGTAGACTTGAGTTCGATTCCGCTAATGAAAACTGGATATTTTCAGAGCACACTGCGCCACCATACTGTTGGACCCCGTCTTGTTGCTGCTACTGTTGGTGGTGGATATGTAGTTGTTGATCGTGTTTTGTGTCAATCGTGCTGATTTTTGCGAATATATAAAATCTTGGTGCAGTAAGATGCAAACCCAACTTAGGCACATCAACAGGTGCCAATACTTTGATAGTCAAACTCGTTACTTGAAAAGTTCATACATGGTTTATTAACATCACATCATACGGGACGATACATTCAACGTGGACGGTTAATAGGTGATTCAACATGATGATAGTGGACGCATGTCCTCAATAAAAATTCAAATAAATAATCTCAGAAGAATCCTCAAGTAAATTCTGACCAGGTCTCTGAGTGAATACATCAATAGTCATAAAGGTCAGGAAGTAGATTAAGTACAATGTTATATTGATCAAGGTTTACCTTTCCTCAAGGACAGGAGATTCTCATTATACTTGGTAGTATCTAAGATCTCGCTCTTTAGTATTTTCATATATAAAGAAGTCCTCATCAACGAATCATAATAGAACGTAGGTGCAGGTTCCTACTAAATACCTTCAAGGCATGTAAAGTTACTTAGGCATCGATACTTGAATTACCTCTTGTATTAGCCGTGACTGACCCCAACGGCTTCCTAATAATATATATATATATCGTAGATCCACGGTAGTTACCGATGATCTCTTTGATAGGCATTTACTGGCATATAAAAATACATCTTCCGCTGTGAATCCATTTCGGTACAGGCTAGTTACCTGATATCGACTAGATGCTCACGACTTTGCAGAACAATTATTATTATTATAATAAATACATACGTGGTTCTTCCAACGAATGAACACTCACGTGGACGACTACCGGCTACGACTGCTAAATCCGCAGGACCGGGTCTAAAACATCAATACTTTACTCAAAACACGGGTTTTGAACTCCCAAAGCTTCCTTTGTAGGACTTGGGATTCTTGCTTCTCAAACCCACAGATGACGTCAACTGACTGTCTAGATACACGTGCGGGCAGGATAACCCCCTATACGCCTTAGTGCACAACCGTGCGCTAATGAAATCAAACTCACCAATAAGACTTACTCTCATGTAAGTCGGTGCGTAAAGTTTATTACAGAGGTAGGACCATGTATTAATAATATAAGACTACCTTCATCTGTAAAGGAGTGCAGAGGTCTACGAAAAGGGCTCTACAGATTCCTTACCAATCCCCCCAAAAAAATTAATTATATTAATTTTTTTTCTTTAATACCGACACTAGAGGTAAGTCAAGTTTACATATTCCTATTTTACCAATATCTCATGATAAAAATAATAAAATATGAAATTCCAGTTAACTCAAACAACAAAAGGTATGCATAAAAGCATACATCCACAATTGCACACCTTTGGTACAATGTGGTCAATGAAATGAAATATCATATTAGAAATATTGAATTAAAACAAATGTAAACGCAAATACAAAGAAATGATGAGAAACCAATGAATAAACAGAAAAGTGATGGATATGCATTTAAAATGACAAGTGAAAAAATGAATAAAAATGAAAGAATACAATTTAAACACGTATAAGAACAACGCACTTAACTGTGTGTCTAAGTCCTTTTGAAGTACTAATGAAAGTACTAATGTTAAATTAATGTGCTTAAATACAACTATTGATAAATCCACTTAAATATTGTATAGTTAATTACATTAATCATTATTTTAACTAACTAAGTATCTAAGTTTAATAATCTAATTAATTCATTTATTTCACCCTAATAATGTTATTAATTACTTAAATACCGAAAGTTCCATTTTCCTGTTAGTGAACAGTTTATAATATAACAAATTCAGTTCCACGAAGAAATCAGAGTGGTAGAAATGTTATTTCGGTGAGAAAATATAATCCTTTTCCAACGTTATTATCTTTTCAATGTCATAATTAAGTGAATGTTATTCTCACAAGGATAGTCATATACCTTAAAGTTCCATGTTATTTTGATACATAAGCATTGTAGATTTCACTTGAATGAATGTTAATGACTCTTATAATCGAGGTATCACACGTAAAAAGTTACACTCGACGAACTGTCAGTGTCCAAGTTCAGTTGTCTTTAGTGCGTAGCTGTTAACTCGATTCATTCGGACATCTTGACAAGATGTCAGCGAGAACATTCTGTGTGCCAGGTATGGATCGAATCGTGAAATTAAATGGTTGTAACGCGATCGCATACCTAGTAGATTTGGCAGATTTTACGTCCTTTGTGTTGAGTGCAGTAAGAGCTTTTTGGTCTGATTCCACAATAAAGTGTGATCCAAGCAGATATCTTTGAAGTTTATTTATTGACCAAACAAGCCCGAGAAGTTCTTTATCTAAAACTGAATAATTCTGTTCAGTTGGAGTTAACTTCCGTGACACATAGAGAACGGGATGCAAGGTGCCATTATATTCTTGTAGTAAGACACTTCCCACGCCGTAATTAGAAGCATCGCTGCGTAATACAAATGGCAAATTCTCGTTAGGTAACCTTAAAACAGGATGATTAGAAAAAAATTTCTTTATGATATCCAACGCGATTTGATGTTCGTTAGACCACCGAATCACGTTAGCTGCACCTTTCCTAAGTAATGAAGAGAAAGGAGCAGTAATGGACGAAAGATGTGGTATGAATTTCCCATAGTATTGTACTAGTCCTAATAGAGATCGCACTTGTTTCTTTGTTTTAGGTGTGGAGATGTTAAGGATTTTGGAAACATTACTGTCCTCTGTGTATAACATACCGCGACCAATACGGTGTCCCAAAAAAGAAATCTCGTGGAAACCCACAAATGCCTTTGATGGCTTAGCAGTTAAATTATGATTTTGTAATGTGGACAGTAATGAGTTTAATCCTTCTAAATGTTCTTCCCATGAGTCACTGAAAAGACAAATGTCGTCTATGTACGCAATGACGTTGGGATGATGAGATAGGATTCGACGCATCATGCGTACGAACGTGGCAGGAGCGTTGACTAACCCGAAAGGCATAAAATTCCATTGGAATAGTTCATGAGAACTAGAAAAAGAACAAGTAACTATTACAAGAAAGAGATGATGACTGCATAGGCTGAGTCATCAAAGAATGTGAAATCAAAATCAAATATCCGTAGGTTACTATCTGCGTGACGCAGAATCGGGAACCAATTGTAATCGGAGAGAATGGTGGTGGAAATACACACCATTGTCCCGCTCGATAGCCATGCGAGCATCTCTATTGGTCCTAAAAGTAACCACGGCGTCACCATACCTGTTATTGGTATGAGGTAACAGACGCACGAACCTAACGTCTGCCGTGTGGTTGAGAAAATCTCCTAGTGCTTGCCAACTAGTTCGCTGTGGCAGATTTTGCACAAGGATGGTGCGAGAAGATGCACCTCTACCAATATAAGTGGTACCGTAGTCACAAGAATGTGAACAAGGTTGATGGGTAACATTAGCTCTCTTAGGTATATTATAATATTTATTATTTATACCTTTAGGATTATTCTGAAATGTACCATACTTTTGTACTTGATTATTATTACTTATGCCAGACAAAGGTGTAGGTGTACGGCATGTCGTAGACACCTGCTTGCTGGGCAAAGTTAAAATCTTACTGGCAACCTTATTGGTATTAATTTTCCCAACGGAGTTACAACTACTCTTATTTTTATTAGGAACATCATTTTCCTTTTTCACAAACGTAACTTTTTTCTTACGATCAGTTGCCTGCTGATCAAGTCGAGGGAAGGTATATGTCCCCCGGAATGACTTACTAGTCTTCACAGGTTGCGTTGAAACTTTAATATCCTTCTTAAGAATGGACGCATGTCGTAAAGGCTGTAATGCATTAGCAACAGTGGCGTAATGAACAATGGAATCATTTTCGATGCTAGATTCCAAGATCTTATCATTACATAGCAATTTAGCAATATGAGCATATGAAACAAATCTAGGAATAGTATTAAATGCATAGGCATTCTGTATATTCTGCTTTTCCCATTCGGCAATTTGCTCTGGTGTACACTCTTTTATACTGTGTATTCGACCCAATATGACATCACTAATTGGATTCGGAAGAAGACAGGCGTGGATCTTTCCTGAAAAAAATGGTGTATTTAATTCAATAATGGCTGTGGGGAATGTTTCCACTGTCCCACTAAAAGTAACACATTGGATGGTCTCTCCAGTTGCACAGGCGGGGTCGACCAAAGAGTTCCGCACTCCCACAGTACTGCAGCCTGAATCGAATAAAAGAGAGCATGGAATGCCATTTATAAAACCCTTATTTAATTTAAGGCTTCCTGTTCCATAGTCAGTAGCTGACGTGGCCGTACAAGCCGCTGGTAGGCTGGGCAACACATGTTCGCATCGTGGCGTCGTGATTGCCCTGGGCTGGAATGGGGTATTACCCTCATCACAAGACTTGACCTGTTCGAAATCCAGAGAACATGACATAGCACTATGTGCATTAACATTATTATCCTGTTCCCTGTTTGAATGTGTATCACTCAAAGCGACATTAGAATGTCTACGTGTACTGCTCGACGATCTATCTCTTCGACGCGATCGATTCTGATTATTATCCCCAAAATTGCTAGTATTTGCATTTTTGTTTACGTTAAAATCACGGTTAGTATGACCATTACCATTGTGCCATTGACCATACTGTCTATTTTGATAACCTTGTCTGTTATTGAAAGATTGTGATCTAAATTTCCCATTATGATGACAATTATTGCTTTGATTATTTCCAAAATTATTCTGATGAAAATCTCGTGATCTGTGAGATTGGCTAGAAGATACATTATATAGAGAAGTTTGACAAAATTGTTTCCCTGTAAAAGAATTGCAATTCTTGTTATTTCCCTTTCTGACTTTTCTATCGCCAAGATTCATTATCAATTTTTTTCTGTTTTTCAGCTTCTATTTTCAACTCTACATAATCTGACTTCCACTTCTCATAATTCATTTTGACTTGTTCTAGCTCTCTAGCAATCCCATTGATAATATTTAAATCTTTAACTTCGAGTTCTGCAGCAGCAGTTTGAGTTAGATGTTCAACATCGATAGTGTGTTTCCTGACATGTTCTTTATTAATGGCCTTTTCTCTTTCAAGTGCCTCAATGGCATTTTGATGGCTATTCGTAAGTTCCTCGACCCTTAATTTCAAAAGAGGAATCTCAGATGTCAGTTCTTGAATCTGAGCCAAATGAGCATGACAGTCTGTCTTCATAGTCATATTTAACTTATCAAATTCTCCAATGACCTTATTCTCCTCGTCAAGTAATATTTTTACTGAGCGTACTTCATTCTCTAACTCATTTTTCTCCATGAGTAATTTTTCAATATTTATCTGTTTTTCCTGAGACACTTTCTCCTGATGACATAGCAGATTCCTGAGTTCTTGATTTGCCAAGGTAAGATCTGCTACCTTCTTATCCAAAACTTTCATGTTTTGTTCCATTAATTTTTTTCCATATTACACTTTTCTCTCAAAAGAGTTACCTCAGATGTCAGGCTCTGAATTTGAGCCACGTGTGTATTGCAATCTATCTGCAAAGTAGTATTAATAGCAATAGGTTTATTTGCATCGTCACTATCTTCTTCGAAAAATATGTTCATTAAGGAGGTCACCTCATTATCTAACTCTCTTTTCTGGTTAAAAGAAGAGTCATGAAATTTCTTATTATCCTCTATCAACACCGTCACTTTATTCTTCAACTCAGCATTTTCAAAATCCATAGCCAACAACTTCTTCTCAAATTCCCCTTTTTGCTGTAGCAGCTCATTCGTAAGGGCAATCTCCCTCCCTTGTGCTTCGTTATGGTTTTCTTCAACTCATCCATCTCAACAACACTACTGTCGTGAGTAGTTATTTTTCCCTCATCATAAAAAATGGTTGATAATAATTTAGCAAGTCTCACTGCTTTCTCTTGTGAAAAGCCATATTTGCACCTAAGAAAAGCAAAATTCTTGAGATCCTGGGTAATTTGAAGTAAGAAATGTTCAATGGCATATTCCTCACAACTTGAACCCCATTTACCTATTCTATCTCCCTCCCGGAGAAAATGATCCAAAATATCCATTATGTCTAATAATTTTTTTCACTCTAATAAGTGTTACTTAAAAAATATTCACTTTTTTACCATCTAATCAGAGGTACCAGTTCCTGTCCAAGAACTGTACATTAAAGTCATCATATAATAGTCAAATATATATATAATTAATAAAGTAATCTATGCAATGAAATGTTATGAGCAATAACGTGACAGACAATAGGCACAATACTGACAAGACACGATAATCAAGACAAATGAAAACAGTCGTAGAAATCAACAAAAATAAAAATGTGGAACTAAAATAGAATGTCGTAAAAAATTACGATGACATCTACGATCCGAAAATGCACAAGACAGTTGACAACACAGTGTAAAAACATATGTTTTGTATAAAACTGAACGATAGTCAGGTTAGAAGGACAATAATCACATACAAAATACATCATAAAACTAAGGTACGAGTAAAAATAACTACGAAAACAACGATTAAAACTTGTCGCTACAGCTAAAACAGACAGGTGTCACAGACTACCAGACACAGTGGACCAAAGATCCTTCTATGCTCACGCATAGGAACATTCCACTGAGGGAAGTCTGCAAAATAATATCCTACAGAACACTCAAGACGGACCTGTGGCGAAACTGGTATTTTCCCGTCCTAAGTCGCCATTCCCAAACTCTCACAAAAAACATTGAACATAGAACATGCAACATGAAACATGAATAAAAAGTAGTGGACATATTACCAAGCCAAGGCACAGCTAAACGTAAAACGGTGTAATGACAACATGACGTTTTTACTTATCTCAACCGGCTAACAAAAAAATATCCCTCGCATCCAGGACTGCATGTATGAGACATCTATTTGACGAAATATAAAGCCAGAGTCCAATGTCGAAACTTGACAGTTGAAGTCCCTGGGTTGTCCTTGACTTGTGATGACCGTTAGAAGTGCTGCAAGGTCCAGGATGTTGTCGCCTTGAAAGATACCATATTTCTTTTCAACCGAGTTTTGATTGTAGACTTGAGTTCGATTCCGCTAATGAAAACTGGATATTTTCAGAGCACACTGCGCCACCATACTGTTGGACCCCGTCTTGTTGCTGCTACTGTTGGTGGTGGATATGTAGTTGTTGATAGTGTTTGGTGTCAATCGTGCTGATTTCGCGAATCTATAAAATCTTGGTGCAGTAAGATGCAAACCCAACGTAGGCACATCAACAGGTGCCAATACTATGATAGTCAAACTCGTTACTTGAAAAGTTCATACATGGTTTATTAACATCACATCATACGGGACGATACATTCAACGTGGACGGTTAATAGGTGATTCAACATGGTGATAGTGGACGCATGTCCTCAATAAAAGTTCAAATAAATAATCTCAGAAGAATCCTCAAGTAAATTCTGACCAGGTCTCTGAGTGAATACATCAATAGTCATAAAGGTCAGGAAGTAGATTAAGTACAATGTTATATTGATCAAGGTTTACCTTTCCTCAAGGACAGGAGATTCTCATTATACTTGGTAGTATCTAAGATCTCGCTCTTTAGTATTTTCATATATAAAGAAGTCCTCATCAACGAATCATAATAGAACGTAGGTGCAGGTTCCTACTAAATACCTTCAAGGCATGTAAAGTTACTTAGGCATCGATACTTGAATTACCTCTTGTATTAGCCGTGACTGACCCCAACGGCTTCCTAATAATATATATATATCGTAGATCCACGGTAGTTACCGATGATCTCTTTGATAGGCATTTACTGGCATATAAAAATACATCTTCCGCTGTGAATCCATTTCGGTACAGGCTAGTTACCTGATATCGACTAGATGCTCACGACTTTGCAGAACAATTATTATTATTATAATAAATACATACGTGGTTCTTCCAACGAATGAACACTCACGTGGACGACTACCGGCTACGACTGCTAAATCCGCAGGACCGGGTCTAAAACATCAATACTTTACTCAAAACACGGGTTTTGAACTCCCAAAGCTTCCTTTGTAGGACTTGGGATTCTTGCTTCTCAAACCCACAGATGACGTCAACTGACTGTCTAGATACACGTGCGGGCAGGATAACCCCCTATACGCCTTAGTGCACAACCGTGCGCTAATGAAATCAAACTCACCAATAAGACTTACTCTCATGTAAGTCGGTGCGTAAAGTTTATTACAGAGGTAGGACCATGTATTAATAATATAAGACTACCTTCATCTGTAAAGGAGTGCAGAGGTCTACGAAAAGGGCTCTACAGATTCCTTACCAATCCCCCCAAAAAAATTAATTATATTAATTTTTTTCTTTAATACCGACACTAGAGGTAAGTCAAGTTTACATATTCCTATTTTACCAATATCTCATGATAAAAATAATAAAATATGAAATTCCAGTTAACTCAAACAACAAAAGGTATGCATAAAAGCATACATCCACAATTGCACACCTTTGGTACAATGTGGTCAATGAAATGAAATATCATATTAGAAATATTGAATTAAAACAAAATGTAAACGCAAATACAAAGAAATGATGAGAAACCAATGAATAAACAGAAAAGTGATGGATATGCATTTAAAATGACAAGTGAAAAAATGAATAAAAATGAAAGAATACAATTTAAACACGTATAAGAACAACGCACTTAACTGTGTGTCTAAGTCCTTTTGAAGTACTAATGAAAGTACTAATGTTAAATTAATGTGCTTAAATACAACTATTGATAAATCCACTTAAATATTGTATAGTTAATTACATTAATCATTATTTTAACTAACTAAGTATCTAAGTTTAATAATCTAATTAATTCATTTATTTCACCCTAATAATGTTATTAATTACTTAAATACCGAAAGTTCCATTTTCCTGTTAGTGAACAGTTTATAATATAACAAATTCAGTTCCACGAAGAAATCAGAGTGGTAGAAATGTTATTTCGGTGAGAAAATATAATCCTTTTCCAACGTTATTATCTTTTCAATGTCATAATTAAGTGAATGTTATTCTGACAAGGATAGTCATATACCTTAAAGTTCCATGTTATTTTGATACATAAGCATTGTAGATTTCACTTGAATGAATGTTAATGACTCTTATAATCGAGGTATCACACGTAAAAAGTTACACTCGACGAACTGTCAGTGTCCAAGTTCAGTTGTCTTTAGTGCGTAGCTGTTAACTCGATTCATTCGGACATCTTGACAAGATGTCAGCGAGAACATTCTGTGTGCCAGGTATGGATCGAATCGTGAAATTAAATGGTTGTAACGCGATCGCATACCTAGTAGATTTGGCAGATTTTACGTCCTTTGTGTTGAGTGCAGTAAGAGCTTTTTGGTCTGATTCCACAATAAAGTGTGATCCAAGCAGATATCTTTGAAGTTTATTTATTGACCATACAAGCCCGAGAAGTTCTTTATCTAAAACTGAATAATTCTGTTCAGTTGGAGTTAACTTCCGTGACACATAGAGAACGGGATGCAAGGTGCCATTATATTCTTGTAGTAAGACACTTCCCACGCCGTAATTAGAAGCATCGCTGCGTAATACAAATGGCAAATTCTCGTTAGGTAACCTTAAAACAGGATGATTAGAAAAAAATTTCTTTATGATATCCAACGCGATTTGATGTTCGTTAGACCACCGAATCACGTTAGCTGCACCTTTCCTAAGTAATGAAGAGAAAGGAGCAGTAATGGACGAAAGATGTGGTATGAATTTCCCATAGTATTGTACTAGTCCTAATAGAGATCGCACTTGTTTCTTTGTTTTAGGTGTGGAGATGTTAAGGATTTTGGAAACATTACTGTCCTCTGTGTATAACATACCGCGACCAATACGGTGTCCCAAAAAAGAAATCTCGTGGAAACCCACAAATGCCTTTGATGGCTTAGCAGTTAAATTATGATTTTGTAATGTGGACAGTAATGAGTTTAATCCTTCTAAATGTTCTTCCCATGAGTCACTGAAAAGACAAATGTCGTCTATGTACGCAATGACGTTGGGATGATGAGATAGGATTCGACGCATCATGCGTACGAACGTAGCAGGAGCGTTGACTAACCCGAAAGGCATAAAATTCCATTGGAATAGTTCATGAGAACTAGAAAAAGAACAAGTAACTATTACAAGAAAGAGATGATGACTGCATAGGCTGAGTCATCAAAGAATGTGAAATCAAAATTGAATATCCGTAGGTTACTATCTGCGTGACGCAGAATCGGGAACCAATTGTAATCGGAGAGAATGGTGGTGGAAATACACACCATTGTCCCGCTCGATAGCCATGCGAGCATCTCTATTGGTCCTAAAAGTAACCACGGCGTCACCATACCTGTTATTGGTATGAGGTAACAGACGCACGAACCTAACGTCTGCCGTGTGGTTGAGAAAATCTCCTAGTGCTTGCCAACTAGTTCGCTGTGGCAGATTTTGCACAAGGATGGTGCGAGAAGATGCACCTCTACCAATATAAGTGGTACCGTAGTCACAAGAATGTGAACAAGGTTGATGGGTAACATTAGCTCTCTTAGGTATATTATAATATTTATTATTTATACCTTTAGGATTATTCTGAAATGTACCATACTTTTGTACTTGATTATTATTACTTATGCCAGACAAAGGTGTAGGTGTACGGCATGTCGTAGACACCTGCTTGCTGGGCAAAGTTAAAATCTTACTGGCAACCTTATTGGTATTAATTTTCCCAACGGAGTTACAACTACTCTTATTTTTATTAGGAACATCATTTTCCTTTTTCACAAACGTAACTTTTTTCTTACGATCAGTTGCCTGCTGATCAAGTCGAGGGAAGGTATATGTCCCCCGGAATGACTTACTAGTCTTCACAGGTTGCGTTGAAACTTTAATATCCTTCTTAAGAATGGACGCATGTCGTAAAGGCTGTAATGCATTAGCAACAGTGGCGTAATGAACAATGGAATCATTTTCGATGCTAGATTCCAAGATCTTATCATTACATAGCAATTTAGCAATATGAGCATATGAAACAAATCTAGGAATAGTATTAAATGCATAGGCATTCTGTATATTCTGCTTTTCCCATTCGGCAATTTGCTCTGGTGTACACTCTTTTATACTGTGTATTCGACCCAATATGACATCACTAATTGGATTCGGAAGAAGACAGGCGTGGATCTTTCCTGAAAAAAATGGTGTATTTAATTCAATAATGGCTGTGGGGAATGTTTCCACTGTCCCACTAAAAGTAACACATTGGATGGTCTCTCCAGTTGCACAGGCGGGGTCGACCAAAGAGTTCCGCACTCCCACAGTACTGCAGCCTGAATCGAATAAAAGAGAGCATGGAATGCCATTTATAAAACCCTTATTTAATTTAAGGCTTCCTGTTCCATAGTCAGTAGCTGACGTGGCCGTACAAGCCGCTGGTAGGCTGGGCAACACATGTTCGCATCGTGGCGTCGTGATTGCCCTGGGCTGGAATGGGGTATTACCCTCATCACAAGACTTGACCTGTTCGAAATCCAGAGAACATGACATAGCACTATGTGCATTAACATTATTATCCTGTTCCCTGTTTGAATGTGTATCACTCAAAGCGACATTAGAATGTCTACGTGTACTACTCGACGATCTATCTCTTCGACGCGATCGATTCTGATTATTGTCCCCAAAATTGCTAGTATTTGCATTTTTGTTTACGTTAAAATCACGGTTAGTATGACCATTACCATTGTGCCATTGACCATACTGTCTATTTTGATAACCTTGTCTGTTATTGAAAGATTGTGATCTAAATTTCCCATTATGATGATAATTATTGCTTTGATTATTTCCAAAATTATTCTGATGAAAATCTCGTGATCTGTGAGATTGGCTAGAAGATACATTATATAGAGAAGTTTGACAAAATTGTTTCCCTGTAAAAGAATTGCAATTCTTGTTATTTCCCTTTCTGACTTTTCTATCGCCAAGATTCATTATCAATTTTTTCTGTTTTTCAGCTTCTATTTTCAACTCTACATAATCTGACTTCCATTTCTCATAATTCATTTTGACTTGTTCTAGCTCTCTAGCAATCCCATTGATAATATTTAAATCTTTAACTTCGAGTTCTGCAGCAGCAGTTTGAGTTAGATGTTCAACATCGATAGTGTGTTTCCTGACATGTTCTTTATTAATGGCCTTTTCTCTTTCAAGTGCCTCAATGGCATTTTGATGGCTATTCGTAAGTTCCTCGACCCTTAATTTCAAAAGAGGAATCTCAGATGTCAGTTCTTGAATCTGAGCCAAATGAGCATGACAGTCTGTCTTCATAGTCATATTTAACTTATCAAATTCTCCAATGACCTTATTCTCCTCGTCAAGTAATATTTTTACTGAGCGTACTTCATTCTCTAACTCATTTTTCTCCATGAGTAATTTTTCAATATTTATCTGTTTTTCCTGAGACACTTTCTCCTGATGACATAGCAGATTCCTGAGTTCTTGATTTGCCAAGGTAAGATCTGCTACCTTCTTATCCAAAACTTTCATGTTTTGTTCCATCGTTTTTTTCCATATTACACTTTTCTCTCAAAAGAGTTACCTCAGATGTCAGGCTCTGAATTTGAGCCACGTGTGTATTGCAATCTATCTGCAAAGTAGTATTAATAGCAATAGGTTTATTTGCATCGTCACTATCTTCTTCGAAAAATATGTTCATTAAGGAGGTCACCTCATTATCTAACTCTCTTTTCTGGTTAAAAGAAGAGTCATGAAATTTCTTATTATCCTCTATCAACACCGTCACTTTATTCTTCAACTCAGCATTTTCAAAATCCATAGCCAACAACTTCTTCTCAAATTCCCCTTTTTGCTGTAGCAGCTCATTCGTAAGGGCAATCTCCCTCCCTTGTGCTTCGTTATGGTTTTCTTCAACTCATCCATCTCAACAACACTACTGTCGTGAGTAGTTATTTTTCCCTCATCATAAAAAATGGTTGATAATAATTTAGCAAGTCTCACTGCTTTCTCTTGTGAAAAGCCATATTTGCACCTAAGAAAAGCAAAATTCTTGAGATCCTGGGTAATTTGAAGTAAGAAATGTTCAATGGCATATTCCTCACAACTTGAACCCCATTTACCTATTCTATCTCCCTCCCGGAGAAAATGATCCAAAATATCCATTATGTCTAATAATTTTTTTCACTCTAATAAGTGTTACTTAAAAAATATTCACTTTTTTACCATCTAATCAGAGGTACCAGTTCCTGTCCAAGAACTGTACATTAAAGTCATCATATAATAGTCAAATATATATATAATTAATAAAGTAATCTATGCAATGAAATGTTATGAGCAATAACGTGACAGACAATAGGCACAATACTGACAAGACACGATAATCAAGACAAATGAAAACAGTCGTAGAAATCAACAAAAATAAAAATGTGGAACTAAAATAGAATGTCGTAAAAAATTACGATGACATCTACGATCCGAAAATGCACAAGACAGTTGACAACACAGTGTAAAAACATATGTTTTGTATAAAACTGAACGATAGTCAGGTTAGAAGGACAATAATCACATACAAAATACATCATAAAACTAAGGTACGAGTAAAAATAACTACGAAAACAACGATTAAAACTTGTCGCTACAGCTAAAACAGACAGGTGTCACAGACTACCAGACACAGTGGACCAAAGATCCTTCTATGCTCACGCATAGGAACATTCCACTGAGGGAAGTCTGCAAAATAATATCCTACAGAACACTCAAGACGGACCTGTGGCGAAACTGGTATTTTCCCGTCCTAAGTCGCCATTCCCAAACTCTCACAAAAAACATTGAACATAGAACATGCAACATGAAACATGAATAAAAAGTAGTGGACATATTACCAAGCCAAGGCACAGCTAAACGTAAAACGGTGTAATGACAACACGACGTTTTTACTTATCTCAACCGGCTAACAAAAAAAATATCCCTCGCATCCAGGACTGCATGTATGAGACATCTATTTGACGAAATATAAAGCCAGAGTCCAATGTCGAAACTTGACAGTTGAAGTCCCTGGGTTGTCCTTGACTTGTGATGACCGTTAGAAGTGCTGCAAGGTCCAGGATGTTGTCGCCTTGAAAGATACCATATTTCTTTTCAACCGAGTTTTGATTGTAGACTTGAGTTCGATTCCGCTAATGAAAACTGGATATTTTCAGAGCACACTGCGCCACCATACTGTTGGACCCCGTCTTGTTGCTGCTACTGTTGGTGGTGGATATGTAATTGTTGATAGTGTTTGGTGTCAATCGTGCTGATTTCGCGAATCTATAAAATCTTGGTGCAGTAAGATGCAAACCCAACGTAGGCACATCAACAGGTGCCAATACTATGATAGTCAAACTCGTTACTTGAAAAGTTCATACATGGTTTATTAACATCACATCATACGGGACGATACATTCAACGTGGACGGTTAATAAGTGATTCAACATGGTGATAGTGGACGCATGTCCTCAATAAAAGTTCAAATCAAATAAATAATCTCAGAAGAATCCTCAAGTAAATTCTGACCAGGTCTCTGAGTGAATACATCAATAGTCATAAAGGTCAGGAAGTAGATTAAGTACAATGTTATATTGATCAAGGTTTACCTTTCCTCAAGGACAGGAGATTCTCATTATACTTGGTAGTATCTAAGATCTCGCTCTTTAGTATTTTCATATATAAAGAAGTCCTCATCAACGAATCATAATAGAACGTAGGTGCAGGTTCCTACTAAATACCTTCAAGGCATGTAAAGTTACTTAGGCATCGATACTTGAATTACCTCTTGTATTAGCCGTGACTGACCCCAACGGCTTCCTAATAATATATATATATCGTAGATCCACGGTAGTTACCGATGATCTCTTTGATAGGCATTTACTGGCATATAAAAATACATCTTCCGCTGTGAATCCATTTCGGTACAGGCTAGTTACCTGATATCGACTAGATGCTCACGACTTTGCAGAACAATTATTATTATTATAATAAATACATACGTGGTTCTTCCAACGAATGAACACTCACGTGGACGACTACCGGCTACGACTGCTAAATCCGCAGGACCGGGTCTAAAACATCAATACTTTACTCAAAACACGGGTTTTGAACTCCCAAAGCTTCCTTTGTAGGACTTGGGATTCTTGCTTCTCAAACCCACAGATGACGTCAACTGACTGTCTAGATACACGTGCGGGCAGGATAACCCCCTATACGCCTTAGTGCACAACCGTGCGCTAATGAAATCAAACTCACCAATAAGACTTACTCTCATGTAAGTCGGTGCGTAAAGTTTATTACAGAGGTAGGACCATGTATTAATAATATAAGACTACCTTCATCTGTAAAGGAGTGCAGAGGTCTACGAAAAGGGCTCTACAGTAATGTCTACGTGAAAGTCGGACAGGAAACGATTATGTCATTCGTGTCTGTCTAAAATGTGTTGCACAGACGAGTAATCTTGTTATCTGTCTCTTCATCACACAACTCTACACGAAAACTAAGCAGACCATTATGGGTTTTACCTGCGATAATCTCCGCAAAGCTGTGCCGCGCCTCGCAAATGTGATGTATTATCACCAACAAGGAAAGTCAAATGTTTTGACAATATCAAATATCTGCTACATAATAGAGAAAGAAAAAAGTGCTGACCATGGAAAAGCACGTAAATAGTCAGTACAACAATTTAAAATGAGTACTGTCGGAGTGAAAGAGAGATCGAGAAGGGGTCGTCCCATTTCCATCTTGTCACATAAAGCTAAGAAATAGTATACAAGAAAACTGTAGCGAAAGGTTTTTATAAGTGTGTAGTATCAGTGGTATTACTGAAGGAACAGAAATTGTATTCTGTCTTGAATGAGTGAAGTCCCAGCGTTGGAGAATAACACTGGTATCACATGATAGTCACGGCTGTGAAGGCTGTGAAGGTATCTGCTTCAGAAAGTATTCAGAGTAAAGTCAGAACCTACGGTGCCACCTTGTTATGTAACTACCTGTGATAATCAAATAAATCAGAACAAAACTCAACTTCAACAATTATAAAATTAATAAGTCAGCTGAGTACAATTTCTGAATTTATTATTTACATCTATCTTTCTTTGTGCTGAATTGTGAATGTTGGATAATGGAACTCAATGAATAAATATTACTAAATTTGGATGATGGTGAATTTCTAATCTAAGTATCTAACTGAAAAGAAAAAAAAGTCTGTCTTGGGTTTTGCAAGAAATTTGAAAAGTTCAGCAAAAGGTTCTTTCCTTTAGTCTCTTAGCTATGCTAATAAATTACTGATGTCATTATAAACTAGCACAGTTAGTGACTGGTATCACACTTGGTTGCAGGAATTGGCTACATAAATACTTTACATTTGAATCTGTGCCTGTCCTTAGTAAGAATGCACACACTGTTGATTGAAATCCTGCTCCAGTGCCCCAGACACTGTTGTTGACTAGGGCTGTCCCCTCAGCCCCAACAGTTTCAATAAATCATACACTGATGCAGCCACAAGCCCTCTTGCGCCCACCTCAACAGCCATGACCCTTGCAGTGAACCCATCGTGTCTCAGATCCGCGGCCAGATCATTATACTTGGCCGCTTTGAACGAATGTTGCTCGTCCAATCTGGATTCAAATGGCACGGTCAGTTCAATCAGAATAACCGGAAGCGCTGCTGAAGAATGAAGCACTATTTCCGGCCGTCTCCGCGATTTTCTGATACTCTCTGGATATGCCCCTCGTCCAGGTAGGTCTACCGCCATCTCCCAATCGTTTGCACAGTCAAGAAGAGATGGTAAACTGCTACCAGGTTTACTCGGTTTGGGGTGTGCTGACTTTCCTGCCCTCAGAAAGTATGTATTTGCGGTGCTCGGCCTGGGTTTGCTATTCGCCTTCATCCTTGCTAGGTCTATTGTCGCAGCAAGCTCATTTAGCACTTTGTTATGGCGCCAAGTGTATCGCCCTTGCCCTAATGACACCTTACACGCTGAGAGCACGTGTTCAAGTGTCTGCCTCCCCTGGCACAGGTGGCACTGCTCATCATCCGACTTTCTCCATTTCACAAGGTTTGTGGCTGACGGCAGCAGGTCATACATTGATCTAACAACGAAGCTGAGCCTAAGAGGTGCCATATGTCATATATCATTCCATGTCAAGGATCTCTGCATGGAATTCCACATATGGAATGCCAAGTCAGCTCTGGAAAGTGCTGTAACTTTCTAGCAGGTTGTATTAATCCTGATAAGGACTGTTGACAGGACTCTGCTGAGTCACTGTTGGTTATATTGTCGGTTTCCATCTTCAGCAATCATACCAATTAATACACATATATGCATGGTACATTCACATCCCAACTATGTATAGTAACCAACTAAAAAAATCCTGAAATAAACAGTGATATTAATTTCACAAATATATGCAGTAATTCTACATACCCTCTCAGGATATATATAAAGTCCAGAAAAGACTTCGTTGGTGGAAATAGTACTGCCCGGCAACAGATAGTAAAAGGTTTTAGCCTTGACTAGCCTCTCTCTCTCTCTCTCTCTCTCTCTCTCTCTCTCTCTCTCTGTCTGTCCTTCTGACTTTATGATGTGCATGTGTAGTTTGAAATCTCCGCAGTCTCTTTTTATAAGCTTGCATCCTACGTATCGGAGAGCAAGGTTTGGTAACTCTGTTGCAGTCTCTGGTTTTAGTCTTTCCGAGTGAAACTGTGTGAGTGGTATTCCAAACCTCTGATTCGTGCAGCTCACCTTTCGTATCCAAGACTTTTTGAGTTATATTCTTTCATTCTCCGTAAGTTTTGCTTTCTTTCCATGTATCGTTTTCCGTAATTGGTTCTGATATTGATTTTATATCAAATTTTAATCAGGAAAAACACAGCATAGTTCGTTATAGTAACACCTTTACTAGCACATTTCTCCAAAAGTACTTATTCCATCAATTTTTCCTTTGGCAAGCATATAATTGAAGTTATCCTTGGTACAATGACATCACTTTCATTCATTTCTGACATTGCATACATTTATACGGTTACTAAATCTAACCTTCACTTCGTACAGTTTTATCCTCTATAGTAAACTGTCGTAGCATCATCGATCGGTTTTCCAGCGAGCTCCTATATTTTGATTGGTTGACCCATATTGTCTTCCAAGAATAGACAAGCATTGTGCCTGCAACACATGCCATACTTCCCTTTCCTTCATTTATTTACTAGGCAATGGTTATCATGCTACAAAAACTCAAACACCACCTCTACGGCAGTATTTGCTGTTAGCCTACCTTTACCTTTAAGTTTTTATCGATGTTCAGTCCATAGCAACGAAACTTCTCAGTCACAGAAGTAGGCATGAAAAAAGAAAAGGAAACTGCTAACGACCCTTCATAGTTTGAGAAACGACGTGTGTTTTTAAGAATACATTGCACACAGTCACATGAAAGCCCTGGTGTATAATGGGCTCATCCATGAGGAAAACCGAGCAGCTAGTGGTCTTAGCTGTGTCTACACTTCACAGCTGGAGCAAGCAGGGAAATGGGACTCTCTTACAAATTGGACTATATAGGAACGAGATATTAAGATTTTATCGTCAAACGATATTGTTGCTAAACATGTTATCTGCCCATTTTGAACCTACGAGTCGTGTCACAGACCTAATTGAGGAGCGTGTCCTACTTGGGATCCGCCGACCCCTTTGAGTTCGCGACAAGGACCGAATGGGTCCTCGGTTGTTGTAATTTAAATTTTTACAAAACTTAGAAAATAAATTCAAACGTTAAACAGTAACAAAAAAAAAAAAAAACGCTCTCGTTCACAGGAAAAATAAATACAGGTACAGACTTCATGTAGAGACAGACATGCTACTTAAAATATCGTCTTTGGACACAAGATTTTCGGAAACTAGCGGCTGCAAAAAAACATCAACGATCCCATTCAACTACAAACTGTTCCATTTTGATTACCGAGGAATTTTAAATAAGTCAATAAATAAAATTATTATTTGGGCACAGTTATAGATTACCTGACTTTAAAAAATGCACACTTATTTTTGCTTAGTAATAAATGCTTAGGTCTTTAATATATTCACAATATCTAAGGAAAACTAATCCTGTACATTTTATTTTTCCTCTTTTTAGAATGAATATTAAGTGGTATTCCCTCCTTCCTAGACTGTGACCTGGTCTGTACTGCTGCCATAATCACTGGTCTTTTGGGGCTTCCCAAAAACACATATCTACACCCCAATATCAGAGGGTAGATTGGTTCATTTATCACTGCTGCTCTAATCACTCCTTCCACATAGCGAGTTTTGACATTAATTCTTGCTATGGGTAGTGTCATGGTTGCAATATCCTTGGTTGCTCCCTGTATCTCCACTGTTTCTGTGGTATATTGATCTGGGTCACCAGGGTAGAACTCACGACTGAGTCAAAGTCCAATCCAGTATCATAAAGGCACTTGATAGTGGTACCATTACATACTACTTCTTCACACACAGGGGGATTATGAAGTTCAAGCTGCCCTGTAGACAGTTCCTTCTTTCTCGTGTTTCCTGTTTTGAGGCATGCAGCGAAATATGGAGGTTCTTTTTTTATACAGTCTTTAGTATGGTGATTATTTATTTTACAAATTTTACACCACTTTTCTCCTTGTCTGTAGGTTTTCTTATCCTGTACCTGAGGGTTCCTGTCTCTTTGGTCATATTTAGGCCTGTCATAACCTTGTTTGTATCTATATGGTTAGTCCCTATTTTCAAACTTATTCTGGTTTTGTGGGGCTCTACTACTATCTCCTTGTTTCTTCTTAACTCCAGCTATTTCTGACTGAGCCGCTTGGTATCTCCCAGCAACTGTTAGAATCTCCCCCAATCTCTCTGCACCCTGTTCCATAAGAAATTTTCTCATGTCTGGAGGCATAGACTCTCTTACTTGCTCCATTATGACCATTTCTTTTAGGTCTGGACATTTTCCAAGAGTAGTCCACTTCTCCAAGTAGGTTTCTAATCTTGCAGAGAATTGGTGGTAAGTTTCTCCAGAAAGTAGCTTGGTAGTTCTGAATTTCTTCCTATAAAATTCTGAGTTCTTTTCGTAACGGACTAGCAATGCCTGCTTCAAGATGTCATAATCTTTTTGGTCTTCTCTGCCAAGTTTTTCAAAAACTTCATAAGAGGCTCCTCTCAGCCCTTGTGATAACTTAAGGCTCTACTTCTCTTTCTCTAGGCCATAGTTAATAGCTAATCTCTCGTACCTACTTAAATAAGACTCAATATCATCTTCTTTCTCCACAAATGGATCCAAGTGAAAAGATATATCAGATGATACCAGGATAGTGCCAGATAAGAAACTGGTCTTATAAGAAATACCCCCTTCTCTGAAAAGAGCAAGAGTGTATCGACAATCCAAGGTAGGGTCAAGCTGTATAAACCTTCAAGTATACTCAAGACCAAAAGAAACGCACATGGCATAAAATGTTATTTTCAAATATAAGCAACAAACTTAAAATAATGAAATTTGCGCACATGAAGTGTCTGAATGTTTATTAACGCTTTCAAATCAATACTCACAATTATCGCCCACCATGAGATCGCACTTCTGCATATTCTGAAGTACCAACAAAATATCCAACTGCATTAAAGATTGTTCAAACCACAGCGTGAATGTCTTAATATTGGGTGTGTGTCCCCTAGCTCTGGCACATTCTTGAAGACGATTAGGCATCGACCTCACCAAGTGTTGAATGGTTTCCATCGGGATGGCATTCCAAGTTCTCTGTAGAGCGTCTCTCAGCTGCCGTTGATTGTGAGGGGCCTGTCGTTGCACATGTCGTCCCAACACGTCCCAAAGATGTTCGATACAGTTTAGGTCAGGTGACGCGGCAGGCCACTGCATAACTCGAACTCCATTCTGCTGCAAAAATCCCTGAGTAACACGAGCGGAGTGTGACCTTGCATTGTCCTGTTGAAACACCATTCTAGCGACGCCTACGTTTGCTGCCAACAGCGGAAGCAGGTGGGGTCTGAGTAATTCATCCACATACCGCTGGGCAGTTAAAGTGCCGTCGATAAAGATGAGTCTGGACCTGAATCTGTAATTGATGGCAGCCCATACCATCACAGATGGACCACTATAGCGATCTCGTTCAATGACACAGTTGTCTTCGAATCGTTCTCCTGGTCGTCTGTAAATTCGAATTCGGCCGTCGTTGTGGTGGATGCAGAACCGACTTTCGTCGGAAAAGACCACGTCTCGCCCTAGATAGCCACGGTTGAGAGCCCAGTCCAATCGTGCCTGCCGGTGTTGAGCTGTGAGGATCTGTCCGGTGTAGGGTCTATGGCCTATGAGCTGAGCTTCCCGTAACCTCCTGCGCACGGTTTGACCACTGATGGCGTTGCCACAAGTTCCAATGGTTATTCTGGCTGTGGCTACAGCGGGCATGAAGCGGTCTCGCTCATGAGTGCACCGAATGGCCCTGTCTTGCCTGTATGTCGTAACGCGTGGAGTGCCAGACCGGGGTCGGTCGGCGATGGTCCCTGTTGTTTGGTTTCGATGCAATAGACGATAAATCGAGGTATGGTGAACTTGAAATGCCTGGGACACCTCTCTAACTGATGCTCCACCACTGAGCATTCCCACTGCTTGATTACGCTCGTCAATATTCAGTCTAGTCATCGTTTTGCTGTGTGAAATTTTTATGGGTTCTACGCGCATTTTATAGAGAATTGAGTGAACAACAGACAACCAAAAGTCGTGCATGAAAAATCATGAAATGCACAAACTGTAATGAATTTTTATTCTGAGCCTTTGCTCATCTACGCCGTAAACAACTCACCGCAGCACAAATTTTCCACGTGCAGTATCGTCTTGTATTGCTGAAGTTGTGTTTAAAGACGATTTAAACTTGATTTTTATTTATTTTATTTGTCTGAAAATCAGAACAATTAATATGTGCGTTTCTTTTGGTCTTGAGTATATGATGATAGTGTTTGTTCCTGAAGGTCTAAGTGCTACCTCTCAAGATCCTCCCTTGAATAATGGTTATATATTTTTATTGACTTTGCTAGGGGATTAATTAATTAATTAAATATGTAACTCAAATTAAATAATTAAGCAAGACTGATTATGTATATATTTACAATTCATTGATCCTATACCGTTTCTCTTTTTGGCTAAGAAAATGATAAAGAATTTCAAAGGTTTTTACAAAATAAAAAATAAATACACATGGAATGTCATTTCCACAATACTTCAATATGATAAAGTTATATTTTAAATGTAAATTATTTATTTCACCTATATAGTATCACTTTCGCTGGACTGTGAAGTGATGTATCTTAGTTTAATAAAGTCCTTCATGAGTCATCACTCTAACTGTTTTTGTTATTTGTATTTTATTTGTTTGATAATAGTTCTGGATAGGCTGACCAGTGGAGTTGTGTTTCCACTTATCTGGTAAAATTAGAACCATCCAACTATAGCCAGGATTACAAATGTCTGGATCTCCAGGCCGGGGAAAACAGGGTGACTAGTTCTATGAAACTTGAGAACGTTTTCACCACAGAGTCCCACAGAAGTGGATGTCTCGTACACTCTTGGTAGTTGCAGGATAAAACCTGTAATACAAATAATCACAACCCTTGTATGGTCCAGCACTATTCTATCCACACACACAATGGACGTAACAAACAGTGTCAGACATTGTGCTAACAGTTGCACAGGACATTTTACCTCAGTACCACTCACAGCCAGTTCAATGTGATTACACTTTCCTTATACATCCTAAGTTAGATCCATCTGTCCATGATCTGCTTCCATACAATGATTTGGTTTAATACAAACAACTAAGTGACACCTTGATTAATACATGTTAACAAATCCTGTCATCCTTTCTTATGTTCCTGATCAGTGTGTCGTTCCTTTAAGAAATACTCCTTCAAATGCATTATTAAACTTACAGTCGTATTTTTGCCATCATGCTCAATTATGCTACACATTTCCCAATGCTGGCTTTTGTCTCTAAAAGTCAACACATGCTTGCGTTCAAGCCGGCGGCACACTCGTCCTGTAATTTTTTTCTTAACACATTCAACACACTTCATAACACACAAGTGGATTAATCACAGGAAAATTACATAATTATATATATATATATATATATATAATTATATATATATATATATATATATATATATATATATATATATATTCTTTATTATCCTCAGGCAATACACATAAGCTGTAACAGGCTGTTAATACAAGAGGTATCTAGGTCTGCTATGCAGATACAGTGGCAAAGTATTTGACAGCACACGTTTGCCGCTCTCTTCTGTTCAGCTTGTGTTTGAAAAATGCCTTCTTGTTCAATGTGCAAAATATTTAATATTTCTCTTAATTCTGTGCCGATTTTGATCATTTAAGTTAGAATTATACTGTGAATTTATCTCTACCCTTCTATCTAATAATGGTTTAGTTAGCAAAATGCAATTAAATCTATGCAGACTTTAACTAACGAAATTGGGGATTACCCTGATGTATAGATGTCATTTAAAACGATTTTTCTCTATAATTGAACTACTAATCGAGGAAGTCTTTGCACCTACCTCTCAAGTAACATTCCCGTTGTTGAAATATTTATACCTTTCCGTTTAAACATCTTTAGTCCTTAAGAAATTAAATAAATTCTTACTATTATTTACACAAAATGGGCCTCTATGTTAAGTCTAAAAGGTTTCATTATACACACCAGAAAAAGGAGCGTTTTCATTGATTATTGTATCGGTCCGTTTTCCTATAGTATTGCGTGCGGTAAATATGACCGTGGTGTAAGACAGACCAAAACACGACACCATTGCAGATTTTGCCGTAGGGGAGTAAAGTTTTAGAGACTTCACTATATTAGGTCCAGCATCGAGAGGTGGGGTGACCAGTTCCATTCCTCAGGTACCCATTTACAGCTGAGTAGACTGGAGCTTGTCGGAACCGTGATTCGAACCCGGCACATTTGCTGCGAGAGACCAGCGCTCTAACCACTCGTTCAGTGTACTGTGTTACTATTCTTTGTGCCTATTTTGAACTACGGTCACACACGTGTGTGAAAACTATTGTGACCGGTTGGCCTACACTAGTATTTATACGTGCTATAATAATACATAGAATAAGAATGACAGACGTAAAAGCAGATAAGGCGTTTTTGCACAAAACGCAGTATAATTTTAGGTTCAGATAGCAGTCATGACGGTGAGAGGCACTGTAGAGCTGTGTCGGAATATAATAATGAATGCGGGTTAAGCGTGGAAAGTGTGAAATGAATGTTGAGAATTCTTGAGTTTTTTCCATTGTTTAGAGATAGAGGCGTGTGAAAAAGTCGAAAAACAGCGAAACGTGTGCAAATGTAGATAAATGTAACGTGTGGAAAAAGAGAGGCGTATGGAAAAATTGCGGGAAAAAGAGGACACTGTATAACAAGGAGAGATGTGCGGGAAGGAGCACGGTTTTTTTCAGATTAATAAGACTTTAGGACTTTAGGAAGGATTTTACAGATTAAATAGCTAGAAATTTTTGCTAGGCAGTTTTTATAGTGTTTATGTGAACTTCGACTTTGAGATTATCAAGACAAGTTACATTTTTTTCTTCTGTTGGATACATTTTCATGTTTGGATATACTCACTAGTTTGTTTAAGCATAAATAACACGTACTTCATCATTGTGTAAATACCAGTGCTGTTCGAATGACAACAATAAACTCTAGTTGAATTTTCTGCATTGCTGTTTTTATTGGAACGTTACAGTTGGATCATTTAACAAACCATTATACGATATATTGCTTATCACTAAACCTAAAAGGGTAAGAACGAACCTAGAAAGGAAAATAAACTTCAGTCAAGAATCTCCATCTCAGGCGGAAGGCCTGTAACCACTTGAACAGAAACATATAAAGAATTAGCTCTCGTCAATATAACTACCTGCGCCCTAACGACGCGGGCACACTATCATTATCATCTTTTTCCCTCTCTATGGAATACAGATCCTCTACCTCATCCTCATGCAAGCGTAACTTTCGAGGAAGCAAATAATTTTATCAGAATCAGATACAGAAACAAATGGGATGTAGAGAAACCAGGTCAAACACAAAATGATGCATACTACCAGCTCAACAGAAGAGAACAAGTGGTAATCTTCAGACTCCGCTCTGGCTACAACAGAATGAGATACCAACAATTCAACAAGCTAAAGATAAGAAGGCACTGATAAAATGACTGCTGAACATTTGCTTCAAAGTTGGCCAACATATGCGGAACAGAGAAAGCACATGTGGCCGACATCAGTACCATTCTTGGAAAAGCTCTACGGAGATTCAAATTGCCTTAAACTGACTACTGCTTTCTTTGAAAACATTCAAGTGGACGTCTGAGAATGTACGAAGAGGAAGAAAAATAAGAAGAATACGGATCCAGCATTGTAGTTGGTTCTAGAGGAAGCCTACATAAAAGAGAGAATGTTCTATCAGCGGTGGTATCCATAGTAATAATATTACATGAAGAGATTGTCACTCTGGTGCACACTCCCATGCGAATCGCCTCTTACGTCACGCTTATTAATACAAAACTGAAACTATTTCCCCCATCTAACAGATATTAAGAGGATAGACAACAATACTATTGTATACCATGTCACATGTTGCCGATACCCAGCTGGGGGTTTTGTTTTCAAGACAGCAATTGTGGCAATTGTTGTTTTTTTTTTTTTGGCTTTAGGTTTCTAGCAGTCTCAGTTCATATCCTCCTTAGAAGCTGTCTATAACATGCCTAGTAGGGAACAGTGTTCCTATTCTTTGTGCCCATTTTGGACTACGGTAACACACGTATGTGAGAAATATCATCATCATCTTTTCCCCCTCTCTATGGGTGACAGAACCAGCACAGTAGATGCTCCCTGGAGGAAGCCTCCATAAAGGAGATAATGCTCGTTCAGCGATGGTTGTTGGTATCTCCGTTTATTTATTTTTTTCAGGAATTATGCTGGCGACAATGTGATTTCTCTGTTCTTCACATCTTAAGCAATTTTGCAGCAGCTGTTCCGTAGCTATTTTATCGGGGTAACAGTTACAAACATCAATAGTTCCGATCCTTACCCCGTTGAAAAGATGGTATCCCAATCTGTTCTGGCTCGTGCGGAGTCTAAAGATTACCACTTTTTTTTCAATTCTGCTGAACTGGTAATGTGCATTATTATTCTGATGGTCTGGAAGCTCTGCTTTCGATTTGTTCCTGTATTCTGATATCCATACTTCCTTCTGACATTGAATATCTTTACAAACATCAGACTACTGTAGTGTTTACAAGAAGATGAAACTTGGCACATTTAATGTTCATCATATTTGCACTGAATGTGTGAAGTACGCTTTTGTTTCTTCAATGGGTTTTCCCGCTACGGTGCACGGCGCAATGTATCCTATTGACCGGATCTGCTGCTCCAAAGATTTGACAAAACAATGGAAAAGAAGGAGGCCAGAGCTGTGATAAAATTTCTGATGTTTCAGGGAAAAACACCTACAGAAATACACATATAGATGGAACCAGTGTTTCGTGATTCTTGTCCTTCATATACTTCGGTAAAAACTGGTGTCAACAGTTTAAGTGCGGCCGCTCAAATGTTGCTGATCTGCCAAGATCTGGTAGACCAGCCTCAGAGTGCAACGATGAAAATGCAACAAGAGTGAAGAAAATCATTGACCAGGATCGAAAAATGACAATTGTGGAGATAGCTAGTAGAGTAAAACTGAATGAAAGAACAGTTTATAGAATTTTATACAACAGGAAAGTTGTGACCAGGAAACGAGGGATAACGCGCACTCAAAATCTTCCTTTGCTGCAAGACAACGCGCCCTTTCACAAAGCACGATTTGAATATTGAAATTCTTCCACACCCAGATTTGGCTCCATCAGACTTTTTTCTATTCCCAAATCTTAAAAAACAGCTAAAAGGAAATCATTTTGACAGCGATGAAGAAGTTATACTGCCATGTGATGACTGGTTTAGTTTGAAAAATAGGGTGTTTTACTCCCAAGGTCTTTTCAAGGTCAAGCAGAAGTGTGTCAATTCAGACGGTGGCTATATTGAAAAGGAATAAACACTATACAAAATTTCAGCTCTCTGTGACATGTCCTTCATGGTCAGGCCCAAGACTTATGTCAAGCCCCTTGTACATTCACCTCATAACAGTCAAAACGAGACTGCCAAGTAACTAATGTCAACAAAAGCACGCCATCTATCAACCAGCGTACAAAGAATGTTTTCACGGTGCTTTTCGGTGCACACACGTGCATGGTCAGAACAAGATCCCGTTTTTGAGCACCAGCACTCATTTCTCATAACAGTGGTTTTAGTAGTCTCAAACTGAAGACTTTTTCTTGATGCGTTGTTCATGTACCATGTTTAGTCTAATTAAGGATTAATTTTTCGATTCTGTTTTTTTTTTTAATTAATAAGCTGCATACCGGTTGCATAATTGTAGGCTAAGACGCTCACGTTCATTACCATTCAGCTCCCAGTGAAGCAGAGGTCTTCAACATATGTATGCCTGTCACGGATTGCCTCCCCTGCTTTGCAGAAGTGGTCCAACAGTGGCCAAAACTCAAGAGTATCTAAATGGGCCGTCAAAGTTGTCTACCTTCGCACAAGATTACTCTTGGCAGAGATGTAGATAGAAGTGTAATGACGCTTCTATCCGAAGGGAGTATTCACAAGATAATTTCAGAAGTCAAGAACCATGCGGCATAGCGCTGAGCAATGGTTAACTTATATCTGTCCGTCGCCTTTTGTGAAGAATTTAAGAAATGGTTTTTAGCCCGTTCAAGTCCCCAGCTGAGTTAATTCAGCGAATTTCCTCTTGTAATGGTATAGCTCTGTTTAAAGGTAAATATATGTCTAGGTATATATATATATATATATATATATATATATATATATATATATATATATATATATATATATATATATATATATATATATATATATATATATATATATATATATATATATATATATATATATATATATAATATTCTGGCTCATACGTTTGCTTTATACATATACAAAACTGAAGCGACTATGATAGTTTTAAAACAACATGTAACAATTTTAATAATGAATTAGTCTAACAGTTAAAACAAATATGGAAAGATTGGTGAAATTTTGCTGTAAATACACGTTTTCGTCACTGAGACGTAGGTGAGGATTTATCAAAGTCCCGTGCTTTTGCCTTTTGTACAAGAAAACTTAACTCTTGGTGAGTCCTGTCGCCGTGGTTTTCATCACTTCTTGGTGATAATCACTTATAAGTATGGAATTCTAGGTCCGATCCTTCTCTTTCTGGTACTTTGGGAGATGCTCGTTTGAAGTTGCGAAGCTGTCTGCTCTGTGTCTCTGAGTTCGCTAGATTTTATTTTCAGTTTCCAGTTCACATCACAGATTGTACTTCGCGGCGGCAAACTTGCCAACGAGATCCATTGTATATTCCGGCTCTCACTTCAATCCAATCGTAGCTCTTTTCGCACTACGTGGGTTGGGGTGTTTAAATTCAAAATATCCCCCACGTGTTTAAAATATTACATTTAATATTCCAACGCGTGACCTCTTTATAATAAGACGTAATATTTCCGGTGACATCTTGTGCACTCTCACAAACAAATGTGTGAACTGATTACCTGTCTAAATACCTTCCGTCAAAATTGTCTGGCCAGACAGATTATCTGCGATAATCACACACAGGGAGGGTTCCGTGAAACGATTATCTCATTATCGCTTGTGTGTGGGAATACGGTATCCCATTCATCCTCGTACGAGACCATATTGTCACATGAGGATTGTCTCCTATTAAAGGTGGTCAGACTGATTCAATGAGATAAACGTACTACCGCTGACCGGTGATAATGACCGGGTATTGTTACGATAATACCACAGTTCACCTGGCGGAACGTAAATAAGTCTGAGGAGTAGTAAAGCAAAAATGTACCAGATAAAGATAGTCCCATAGCAGATACTTCCGTAGGGGAGTGGAGTGTTAGAGACTTCAGCCTACTAGATCCAGCATAGAGCAAAATGATGAATGAAAGGGCAAAAAAATTGCCAAATAATAAGCGAATTGAATGGGAGAACGAGAAAAATGAAGAAAGGAAGGGATACTGCCGGAGTGGCTGAAAGTGTGAGAGATCGCACAAAAGAGCATGTTCAGTCGTTTTGTGACAATGCCAAACCTTCCTGTGCTGTGCCATCCGTTCAAGACCTTGACGTGTCTTCTTTTCATTACATTCATCTTCAAGGAGAATAGGCCTTCAACAAACCTATGTCTTGTCTTCCTGTCACGTGCCACGATCTCACGGTTTTTCCATGTCTTCTTCATCTCATTCATGTCCGTCACCAGTTCACTTCCTCTACCTCTCTTACACTGGGGATAACAGAACGAGGACTACCACCATTTACCTGGTGATGCTATCAGTAGTTTCTTCAGTGTGTGTCCTATCCATCTTCAGCGTCTTCTTCTCATCTCTTGTTCCGCTGGCACTCATCTGGTTATTGTCATCAGTTCTACATTGGGGATATTGTCATACTACTCCAATGCTTCTATTCTAAGCAAGCACCCAGTTTTTTAAGTCTAGCTTTTTGGTTGACTAAGGACGGCTGGGCTTGGGACCGTTTACTTCATCCTTTAAAACATTTCAACCACAAAAACGCCAATTCACAATGTAGACAGGTCTGCTGTTGTTATTATGATCGTTCATCTTCTTCGTTAGTCCTTGACCGCTGACTGACCAAACAATCAGTGACCATCCCACTTGGTGTCGTCTGGTAGGGCAGCAAAAACAAACTGTCTCGGTCGACAGTCAACCTTCGTATGGTGTCCCAGTTCTGGTTCATACTTTGCATTTCTACTTCCTCGGTTCTCCGCCCGGTTACTTTGTCCGGCCTCTCTTTCGCTTTCCTTCTGAAGCCCAGAGCATTGACGTTCTGGAGGTGGTGTCAGGGTTTTGGCCAACCCAATTCCAACGTGTACCCACAATGATGGAGCGCTTATCTTCTTGATGACTCCGAGTTAGCAGTTCTTGGTTGGCGATGGCCAGAAAATTCGAAAGATTTTCCTTAGGCAGGTTGTGTGTAAAGATGACAGTTTGGACATTTCCTTTTCTGTTATTCTCCAGCATTCTGCACCGTAAAAAAGAGGAGAAATTACGCAACTTCGTAGATTTTTTATTCTAGTGTTTGTATTGTACTGGGAAGACTTCCAGATGTTGTTTAGACTGGCAAATGTTACTCTGACTTTTATAACATATAAAGAAGGGAAACCCGAGGCCTGTAAACAGTAAATAAATATTAGACAAACATAAAGGTATGTTTTCAGGCACTCGCAAGAAATAAAGAAGTAGAACACTAGACAACAGAAAAACAACAGACGTGAGTGGCTTACCCAGGATTTGAACCCCGGACCTTCCGTACGACAACACCGCCTAGCTATACAAGCGAATCACACTATCCTCCCGGCCAGCTAGGCATCCCCCAAAAAAGATGCTTTGATGACCGGTCATTAGTGCGAAACGGGAGGATAGTGTGATTCGCTTGTATAGCTAGGCGGTGTTGTCGTACGGAAGGTCCGGGGTTCAAAGCCTGGGTAAGCCACTCACGTCTATTGTTTTTCTGTTGTCTAGTGTTCTACTTCTTTATTTCTTGCGAGTGCCTGAAAACATACCTTTATGTTTGTCTAATATTTATTTACTCTGACTTTATTCATTCGGTTACTGATGTCTTTATTTGTTCCACTATCTGGTGTTACTATGTTCATCTGCAGCTGTCATCTAATACAGTGGTTCTGAACCTTATATAGTCCAGTGCCTCGTTGCGAAACAAGGTTATTTGTTAACGCCTCCAAGCGTCCTACATCATACGGGATTTTCAGCATTGCGCAGTATTACCCATTGTCTACAAAGTTTCCTTTATTCGAGAAATGAAAAGAATGTCTGTTATGTTTTGTAACTGATATGCAGAAATAACACACACTGTCGGAAATTATGTACATTCGCTTGATCACTGCAAACAACAATATTTTTAAAACCTTGAGATGTGATTTCAATGGCAGCTTCATGGAAGCACAGCAGACTGTTGCATGGGATACTTACCAAAGGTTAAACGATGCTGATTGAATGTCTTTATTCTGAGTTTAAAAATATTATAGCTAATGCGTTTGCGTTTAAACTCACTTGTCGTCACGTGCTGTTGCTAAGAAATTGTCTAATTTGGGATTTAAACATGGACATTTATCTCGTTATGGAGCCGCGCTGATGTAGTGGTTACCAAACTGCGCTGGCGACCGGGTGACCCAGGATCAAACGGGATTTGGACTAGATTAACTCGAGCCCTGGCGAGTACATTTGAAGAGTGTCGTCGACCAGGGACCTGGCGGCTCCTGAGCCGACCCAGCTCTAATAGGTACCTCCGAAATCGGCGAGTATCTGCCTGAATGGCGAGGGACACCTGTCTCTGTACAAGAAAAAAAAGGGATACTCACGTAAAAATCAGTCTCAGATTAGACATACTAAGCTAAGATTTCGCCTCGAGTAAAAGCGGGCGTACGCAAAAAAAAAAAAAAAAAAAAATCTCGTCTGAAGAATTTGCCAGAAAACAAAGCGGAAAGAGTTTTGCGTTTTATGTGAGGCCAATAATCGGCTAATAAATAGATTGTTAATAACCAGATTGCTAATAACTAGATTGCTGATTCATGAAGACAGTGATAACTCTTGTGCTTTTATGAAACTCTCAATGCAAACATCATTCAGTTTGGGGGAGAGGCGGTGAGAGAAGGCAAATCGAGCTACCTTACTTTAACAACTATTTTTGCGAAGATCCTGGTTTTTTTTTTTTTTTTTAAATATTCGGCGTATGTATTCGTGACCAAACGTCTCATTTAGAACATTATAATTGACCGCCCTCAATGCCACCTAATAAATATGAACACACTCCTCTGGCGACGGCAGGGCCAGGGTTGGCAACCACTGATCTAACATATTAACATCTTTCACAAAGGAAAGATAGCCAATACATCCGTCACCGATGTTCACGAGACATTGCCATTAGTGGTGGCCCGATCTTAGGGGATATTGGGGTGCATCGCCACCAAAACTTTAAAGAAAAGAAAAACAATCTTTTTTTCATGTTTTAATGGTTACATAAGAAGTCTCCGTAAATATATTATAACCTCTATTACTCTACTTTGAATCCTCCTCATGCTCACTGTGACATGAAAATTGAGCACCTTAATCGATCCACTTTATTCTCATCGGCATCCCTCATTCTTTTTCAATCAAATCGCTCAACGTGGTTTCTCACAGACTTCTTAATTATCATTTGTAAAAAAATTGGTGTTTTATTTAATGTATTGTCGTTGAATTATTATTGTTAAAGTACATGCGCCCACACAGAGCAGATGATAAATGGGTTAGCACTGTATTGTCACTGTGTATAAAGTCTGTGGAGAGTGGTATGTAGGATACAGTCACTCACACTACAGCACAGTACGGTCAAGCATAGACCAACGAATCAGACTGGTGTTCATTTCCAATTGACAGTATATAATTTATTCACACAGTAACATCGATCAGGTACGATACACTACACAGGTACAACAACATACAAAGAAATCCATTAATAATCAGTTACGCAGAATGTCATAGCTTTCCAGTATGATGTAAACCCTGTTTACATCACAGTTCTAATGTTACATCAGTAAATCCACCAGAACGACTGCTGACACTGCAGTTACAAAACGCCACACAGGCTTAAATCTATATGAATACTTCAGCGACTGCATACACCGCAGTTACCAAAACGCCGCACGGGCTTAAATCTATATATACTCGCAGTTCTAATGTTCCACCAGAACGACTGCTGATACTGCAGTTACAAAACGCCACACAGGCTTAAATCTATATATACTCAAAAGACTGCATACACCGCAGTTACCAAAACGCCGCACGGGCTTAAATCTATATATACTCGCAGTTCTAATGTTCCACCAGAACGACTGCTGATACTGCAGTTACAAAAAACCACACAGGCTTAAATCTATATATACTCAAAAGACTGCCTGCTCTGCAGTTTACACATAATCTGGCCTGCACAAATCCTGGCCTTATAATCTCTTCAAATAAAGTAGATTCACCAAAAACTTTCCCTCCATAAGGATCAATGGCCTTACCATATCTTAGCGCCGTTCCCTCACAATAGAAAATTCATCAGGGAGGCAAATATGACTCAAAACATCGGCCTGTAGACACCAAGGCCTCCAAAACATGTCCTTACCCTAAAGTACACCTTATCTTCTCTTATCTGCAGATAATCACACCTAAATAGGCAAATAATGGTACACCTCGAAAAATGGCCAAACATCGTTCCCGTACACTACCCTGGGAACACACAAGACACAGGGTTGACTACCTAGTCAACGCCCAAACTTAGACTGCTACGGGATCACACATCCCCCCGCTCAAACAGTCACCGGACTCGGCTGTTCAAAACACAGCCCGTCAGTCCATTCACGGACTAGCCGCGGGCTATTCACTTATAGCACGAAATCAGTACAGAATAACTTCATCTCACCACACGATGACTAGCGCTCACGGCGTTTTTTGTACTCTCTGTTTTCTATCATATATATATATGTTTAAACAACTCACAATTAAACAAGCCCACAAGCGCCACAACCCTAAATTCACTCTGTTCAACCCACATACTAAAGATCACTTCCCTTTGGACCGTAACATATTACCACACCCTTCAGAGAAAAAAATGTTTTTATCATTTTTTTTTGAAAAAAACTACATGAACGAAAAATAAGGGGTCAGCTAAGCTCTAATATACGCTTACAACAATATCTTATGTTAAGGTCATAATGATACATCGACAAAATTAAATCAAGTGTACAATAAAACAAATTACACAAAATAATCTGGTAAGTACACCGAAATAATCATTTATAAACAACGTTAAGTATGTTCACTGTAGACCAAACATGACATAATAAATGGAAGGTAACAGACAAGATCAAGCAAAAGAAGCATGATCAACACAGAAAATCAGCAAAGAAATCGACATAGGAAGAAAAATCAATAATACCTAATAGTAACAATTAAGCTAATCAACTCCTTGCATAAAATAAATAGAACTGTCGCCAATAGTTACATATACTAATCCATATTACAATACAAAGGATGGAAGTATAAGAAGTGTAAGAAGTAAACGTATACAAATAGAATCAAGTAACATCCAGATGAAACATGGAAGCATAACCAAAGTATAAACCGCTTCAAAAGAAATGGAGTGAAACGAAGAACCATCCGAAAAGAAAGAATGAAATTCAAAATATGAATGCATAGAAAGACGACAGTAATACATTCCAACAACTATCCAACCAAACAACGCATTGTATAATCAAACACAATCCCGACAGTAAATGATAGAACAAAAAGACAAGGTATATATATATATATATATATATATATATATATATATATATATATATATATATATATATATATATATATATATATATATATATATATATATACCAAACACAAACGAAAGATATAACTACATAACGTATAATAAATAATTTAGCCAAGTTACAAAACTTATTAATAACTAAAATGAATTATCACAGGCATCACACACAAAAAAGTGCGATATGTAAAAAATATCACAATCTCAAAAACAAATTACTATTTTAAATGGGAAATATCAACACATATTATTGCACCTAATTAAGCGCTTGGCGCAGAAAAAAATACAACAATGTCAAAGAAAAATACATTTCCCTAAAAAATTACAATACAAAAAAGTTTCTTAAAACTAAGTTAAATAAAAATAGTATTTTAATTTTTTTTAGATTAAATCTATAATTAATATACCAAAAATGAAATCATCTTTAACAAAATGAATGACATCTAACAACAACAACAACAACAACAACAACAACAACAACAACAATAACAAAATCAGAAACCAATGTTTCAAAATGTGTTTTCAAATTCAAATACAAAATCATAATAACACATACAAGTTTAGTTTCAAAATTACATTTCACAACACAACAATTACTGCATATAACCTCTGTATATGGTAATATATATTAATTAGACATAGCACCAGAATACAAGAAAAAAAAATTTAATGAATAACAAGACTCTCTGATAGCGACTAACGCATATTCGTAGCTAATGAGTTTGTGCATAGGGCTTGCAATCTCATCATGTACAAAACTATCCCAAGAACCAAAGCTGCCAAAAACATATCAATGTTTGATGTATCAACTATCATAGCTTCAAGCTTCACAACGGAGCACCTATGGTCAAACATAATATGGTCTAAGTGGAATAGTCTTCTGACTAGAGTATGAAAAAAACCAAAAATCCACTATCTCATTACAAAAATAAAGATAAGTCACTATAAAGTGATATGTTACTATTTCATAGCAATCATAATACATACAATGTTTATCAACAAAACAACAACTTGTGAGATTTATTGAGGTAAAACAGAAAGTTAGTCTTACATTTACCCAAAACTTGTGGCAGTGAAAACGTCTGGTTTCCATATGATGCCATCATTTCTTCGTCACATAGTAGATAACACAGAAGTATAGGAACACCCTGACCGAAAATGAAGGTCATCATAGCAGCAGGCTGAAATAAAACTCTGCCCTCACACAACGAGATATTCTCTCGAAATCAAAATGCATAAGAAGCAGTAGTATTTGAAACAATACTTTTATTGTTACCTTGTTTATAACCAAGTTTGTTCTTTTGTTGTGTAACATCATTGTGATTAGTATTTCTCCTTTGATAAAAATATCTAACCGATGGATTTTGTTGTGTTCTAAAACCATCATTATAAGGCTGATAACCTTTATTGTAGATATTTCTTTTACCTAAACTGTTCCTATTCTCCTTTGTGACAATATGCTTACCAAATTGATCAGTACTAGTGATAACAAAATCCTTATAGTTATCAACATTTTGGGCGCAAGTATTACTAATAGCTTTGTCCCTTATTATCAGTTTATTAGAATTTCCATAATTAGAATAATGGTTGGTCTTTCGAACTTTAACTTGACAGTTATCTCCATTATTTTTTGTAATCTACAGAACTGACTGTTATAGTAGAATTATTTTTGCTGGCCTGACGCCAGGAGTCAGTAATGTTAGCAGCAGTATTATGTGGAAAATTGTATTTGCCACGCAGGGATTTACGTCCACCATGTTCGATTTTCGTATCAGCAAAGAGTGTATAGGGCTGACTCCTTGCTTGTTTTACTTGGCGATAAACAACCTTCTGTTTACTATTGTCAACATTGACAGTAGACAAACCCTTGATACCTAAAACAACATCTACTAAACCATCCACTCTTTTTCTTAGATCACTAATCTCAACATTTTTAAGTGAGATGTCTTCGGTTTGTTTCTTAATTAAGTCATTAGATGTTAAAACCTTACTCTTCTCCTCCATGAGTAATTTCTCAATATCAGTCATTTCCTCTTTCTTAAACGATAATTCCTCTACTCTCTTTTCTACATCCTTTTCTTTGCTTTCCCTCCTCTGTCGTGCCAATTTTCTTAATCTCTTCCTTTGGACATCTGCTATCTGTGGCTGAAGTCTGGCCACCTGGGCTTGAAGACCTTCGACTTGAGCAGCTTGTGCTCTCAACTGTGTTAATTCCAGTTGAAGTGCTTTGATCTTATTATCATAGCTATTTTTAAGCTCATCAGTTTCCTCCAGAGATACAATATTCTTCTTTATAGCAACACTTTGTAAAAAATCCACCTCACTTCTTAAATCCCGAATTATTTCTTGATAAGACTTCTTATCTTGCCTGGCCTGTACTTTCAATTTGCGATATAACTCTTTCTTTTCTTCAATTTCCTGCATGAGATTTTTAATTTCGCCATGCTTTTGTCCTATCTGAACTTCCAAGTCTTTAACTTTACTGCATGCAGAGTCTAATGCTGTTTTTACACTAGCAAGCTCCAAGTTTGATTAATGTAACTCACTTGTGAGCTTAGACACTGTTTCTTGTAATTTATTCTTTTCAGCACTATCCTGCAAAAACGTGGCCCTTTCCTGTAGAGCAATCTGTTTTTTTTTCTTCATTCGATCCTTATTTCTTAATTCCTTTTTGTTATCATCCTGCATGTTGTTGTAGATTATATTATGTAAAACCTTATGCATAAAATTGTGTCTAGCCTGAGTATAACTGCACACAAACGGACGCAGGTAATCTAACACATTCGCCAAATCTCTTGCCATGATCAATTGAGGACCTGACCAAAAGTTATCGTTAGCAAAAGCCGACAAGGCTTCTATCGCATTAAACAAAAAACCATCCCGCACGTATTTCTCAAGTGCTGGGCCTTGTAATCCATCACGATATTTACCTACTTCACATAAATAATCCAACACAGGCGTCATATCGTCTGGATCCATATCACAATCCATGGTGATTCAATCACTGAGTGTACTAGATGTAAATCCTATATTAAACAGTTAATAGAATACATAACGTGTAATATAAGAAGACCTGATAGCACATATATAGAAACACAGTTTTCACAACGAAAAAACCACTTATCTTGCAAATAGCAAATGATCCCGTCCTTTTCCCGTTACAACCGATGACACAGCATAAGCAGATTTCCATGTTGAAAGGCATAGGCACAAGCACTGGACTCGTCGTTAACTCTCACTCCACCTTGACACAGTATGCTATGTGCTCGTACACAGCACTGGAAACTGGAAACAGTATGCTATGTGCTCGTACACAGCATAGGAAACTGGAAACAAAGACTTGACGTTCTACAACTGAGTTAATTTGGCCGGAACACAGCAGACCCGACACAGATGACTGTCATAGTTATACGATCCCAATTGACACTAGTCCAATAACTAATACTGTCGTATGTAGACTGGCCCGTATGCATGAAGGACGGCCAACACAGGCAAAGACGAACTGGGCTGCTAAAAAACAAGCCACGCCCACACAGGGCTATCCATTGCTCTTATCACGTGAATTCTTGGTAACTACGCCCGAAAAACTGGGCCACCACTGATAATTCTAAAGTTGTTCAATGTGTATGGGTGGGGTGTATACGTTGGCCAACACTGTTAATGTAAGGCTGTTGAATGATGATTGTTAATGTGATTATCGCTGGAGATGTACAGCCTGTAGAGGTGATTAGATTGGTCCAACGCGAATGTTGTAGGTGTCAATTTCAACTTAACTGAAAACCACCATTGTAAAAAATTGAGTTTTATTTAATGTATTGCCGTTGAATTATTATTGTTAAAGTACATGCGCCCACACAGAGCAGATGATAAATGGGTTAGCACTGTATTGTCACTGTGTATAAAGTCTGTGGAGAGTGGTATGTAGGATACAGTCACTCACACTACAGCACAGTACGGTCAAGCATAGACCAACGAATCAGACTGGTGTTCATTTCCAATTGACAGTATATAATTTATTCACACAGTAACATCGATCAGGTACGATACACTACACAGGTACAACAGCATACAAGAAATCCATTAATAATCAGTTACGCAGAATGTCATAGCTTTCCAGTATGATGTAAACCCTGTTTACATCACAGTTCTAATGTTACATCAGTAAATCCACCAGAACGACTGCTGACACTGCAGTTACAAAACGTCACGCAGGCTTAAATCTATATGAATACTTCAGCGACTTTCACCCGTGTGTTACCGGGGCCCGAAAGGGGAGCAAAGAATAGTAACACTGCAGCCTACCATGCATGTCGTAAAAAGCGACTAAGGAGGGTTGGGCATGGGGCTGTTTACCCCGTCCCGTAAAAACTTCGCACAGTGGGCTGATCACCTGCTTGCTAGTTACTCTGATTACGGAAACAACGATAGATTGTTTGGTCTGTTGTTGTCCCACAAAGACGCCATAGGCGTGGTGGAAGCGATAGATTGATCAATTTGTTGTTGCAATAAGACGCCACTAGGCGTACTGGCCACGGACTGCTTCGTCGGTTGGTGGCTAAGGACGGAAGAAGAAGAAGACTTCAGCGACTGCATACACCACAGTTACCAAAACGCCACACGGGCTTAAATCTATATATACTCGCAGTTCTATTGATCCACCAGAACGACTGCTGATACTGCAGTTACAAAACGCCACACAGGATTAAATCTATATATATGCTCAAAAGACTGCATACACCGCAGTTACCAAAACGCCGCACGGGCTTAAATCTATATATACTCGCAGTTCTAATGTTCCACCAGAACGACTGCTGATACTGCAGTTACAAAACACCACACAGGCTTAAATCTATATATACTCAAAAGACTGCCTGCTCTGCAGTTTACACATAATCTGGCCTGCACAAATCCTGGCCTTATAATCTCTTCAAATAAAGTAGATTCACCAAAAACTCTCCCTCCATAAGGAACAATGGCCTTACCATATCTTAGCGCCGTTCCTTCACAATAGAAAATTCATCAGGGAGGCAAATATGACTCAAAACATCTGCCTGTAGACACCAAGGCCTCCAAAACATGTCCTTACCCTAAAGTACACCTTATCTTCTCTTATCTGCAGATAATCACACCTAAATAGGTAAATAATGGTACACCTCAAAAAATGGCCAAACATCGTTCCCGTACACTACCCTGGGAACACACAAGACACAGGGCTGACTACCTAGTCAACGCCCAAACTTAGACTGCTACGGGATCACACATCCCCCCGCTCAAACAGTCACCGGACTCGGCTGTTCAAAACACAGCCCGTCAGTCCATTCACGGACTAGCCGCGGGCTATTCACTTATAGCACGAAATCAGTACAGAATAACTTCATCTCACCACACGATGACTAGCGCTCACGGCGTTTTTTTGTACTCTCTGTTTTCTATCTTATATATATGTTTAAACAACTCACAATTAAACAAGCCCATAAGCGCCACAACCCTAAATTCACTCTGTTCAACCCACATACTAAAGATCACTTCCCTTTGGACCTTAACAGCATTGCACAGGTTATCGAAACAAAAGCCATGTCTTTCGCCATCTGTTTTGTTTCTAGTTTGGCCACGCCCGCCTGTCTTTTTTTTAACCTCTATCAATACAGCTATCCCGAGTTCTATGTCTTTCCTTCAAGAGGGGGCAGGCAAGGGAGGTCCGCCGGCTGTCAGATTACGTCACCACGTCAGCGCCTTGTCCCTGAAACACGGGGGGGGGGGAGGCAACGGGGTTTTGTAGTTCGAAAAGAAAGAACGGGACGGTACTGCAGAATAAAGGGGGAGGTAAGCGAATGCAAAGGGGCGTTAACCTTTTTTGCCGTCTTCTTTCCTTTGTTCGTGTCCAGGAGACGAGTTTTGCTCACCGAGAGACGGGACCTGAAAGGTGCCGCTCGCTAGCGTAATGAATCTGCGGTCGGCGAAAGCGTGAAAATAGACTTTCATTCAGGAATCGACCACAGAATTCCCCAGTAAACGGACAGAGACGTGAAAACTCGCACGTAGCTAACGATTTTTACCCATTTAATATATATAGCCATCTCTTAAAAATTCAGTTATCAGTCTGCCGCAGGAATTTTTGATATTTTCTAGTGCGACATCTTGGAGTTTTGTATAGACAATTACTTTGATTCGTGGAGAGTTCATTTTCCTGTGTTGCGGTAAAAATATATATATTAGAATTTTGAGTGATTTAATCGTTAAGTTCTTCATTATATTTCACTGGGATTTTTGTGTTAAGTTGTACAACGTATTAAATAAACTTATAGCTAAATTTTCTCCAGCCGTAAACGTAATTTAATTTCTCGTTATTCCCCAGTAAGAGAGGCTTAAATAATTATAAGACGCTAGGCGATTGATAATTGTCGGGATACCATTTATTTCTATTTTTCATCATGTGTAAATTTTGTAAGTGACTAGTGTTCATATATAGTGTTGAAAGCGAAATATTAGCTAGACACTCGTGGTGTTTTTTAAAATATATATAATTAAATACAGGAGTGATTTACAGGTCTTACCTAGACGCGTAGGGTGTTAGAATATGATTCCCATTTTGATTACATGCTTATCTATTTTCCTAGGCTGGTCATACCTTTGCGAACTAGCGGTTGTACAGTATTAAGGTCCTATGTTCTTAAACATACAGACATTGTTTGCGAAGAATCTGTTGTTATGACCCTGGGCGGTCCACCTTCTCCATCACTGAGAGTGGTCAAAAACCAGAACAATAATTAGCAAATTTAACGTGTAACTGGACTAGAACATTATACCAGATCTTTATATACAGCCACCTGAGGCTAGACCACACTGAAAATATATCTCTCTATTAACTCCCACGACGGTGCCACCAAAATAGAAACACTTATCCAAAGCCAAGACCCGCAGCGAAAGGAGTATTATCCATAAAAAAAGAATACTAACGCATTAATTACAACGACTCCCGATAAATAGCAGTCAGCAAAAAACCGGATAGTCTTGGGTTGTAATTGGCAACGAATACTATTGAACAGTATTAAATACCTGTTAGTGATTAATTCCTTGGAGTGTATGCTGCGACAACATTTGGAAAGCAAATCTGAAAGTGGGCTACTGTATGTTTGTTGTGAGCGAACGGATAGAAAGATAATTATTTCTTAGGTTACTACTAACATACCTACCTTCTTTTTTAAATTATTTCTCACTAATCTGAGTGTCCACGAGATAGGTTAATTTAAGGACTTAGTCTTTACCCGTCCTGATTATTCCCACTCCCACTGTATTTTTTTATCTTTTGGATAAATTACCTCTGTTGAGTCCTTTCCTAGCTTCCATATCCAAGAGGCAGGGCCTATTAGATTTTATTTCATTTTTACTTGTAAACTATAACTCACTGATGTAAATAATTTTCTTGATGTTGTGATATTTCTAGTGAAAATAAACTTAATAAACCTTAAGCTATAGTTTTGGTCAAACCCCTGTCCTACCCGTATATATGTATGTTATCCATAGTTTTGTTTTCACGTCTGTACGTATTTATGTCACAAAATTGTGTGTGCGCGTGAGTGTGTGTAACTTGTACTTTGTACAAGAAGAGAGAGTGTGTCTAATTTAAATATTGTCGTAAGATAGGCTGGATTAGAGCAATTACTCAATCCAAGACTGTTCTTTCTCTTTTACACTATCACCCCTCGTAAAAAAAAAACAAAATAACCCAATTTCTTACATCTTTTTCTCACATAAGCTATCACTATCATCTCTGCTCGGACGGGACCACAAATATCTGAGACCTATTTTATTAAAAATTACGACACTCACCCTCTTCCACTACCCCCCATCTCGCTACTATTCCCACTTCATTGATGCGCGTGCTTTGTCTTCCAATTTTTTTTAGCACATGGGAATGACTGAAAACCCTCCACAAGAATGCGAAAGAATTGTTTCAAGTAATTTACGTTTCACAATTATGGACGTCACAGCACTGAAAACTTATGCTTAAACACAATCTGATATGAGTGGAATTATGAAGGTATGTTGTAATAAAACAGTTGTCTATGCCAAAGACAGATTTTCACTCAGTAACCATTTCATTACCACAAAAGTGGCTGGGTGGATTCGTTTAAAGAGTATGTCTTCCATTTTCCTACGAGTAACTAAAGAGGACAGTCTAGTATCATCCAGTTAAAACAAAACAGTAAGCTCAAGACATAGCTTGGAATTGCATATGGCTGCACGCAACTCACAAGTTCAATACTATCAGCAACATCATTGTCGCATTCCTTAGAATAAAATAATGGTAAACAGATTTTCTCGACATAAACAAACTCCTTAAAATAATTATCATCACATTTGTGACACCATCTTAATCAGAAAAGGGTTCCCTTCATTAAAGCGTGCGAAAACGTAATAACCGAATATGATAACAGATAAACGGCCTCTGTCGAAGCTATCGATAGAGAACGAGCTAATAAAAGTCATCCCTATGTCATTGGGAATGTTGCAAAAGTGAAGAATACGCGGGAAGATTTTGTCGATAAGACATTTTACCGAAAATGACACCTTTATACCACTTAAATAACTTCGAGTGCATGTAAAGTTCTTATAAGATAAGTTTTCAATTGTCAACATATAACAATTAAATATTTGTCTTCTATGTGTACCCTTGATTATGAATAGACTATACTGTTTTTACTGTGTACGATATTGTCATCTTAAATCCTTGATGTGTTGTATGATCTCGCGCCCGTAGGAACATGTAACAACAAAATTATCTACAGATATCCCGTAGCCACAAAAAGGTTTGGAGCCGCCACTGACTTCCATATATGGAACACATAAAATGTAAAGGGAGCCCCATATCAGATACTGCCGTAGGGGGTGAAGTGTTTGAAACTTCACCATACTAGGTTTAGCTTTGAGGTGGGGTGACCAGTCCTCTTCCTTGCTGACTTTGTCTTCTTTAACTCCAGAGTAGTCAGGTAACCATTTATAGCTCTAATCGCTTAGCCAATCGGACGCTCTATGCAAAACATGTAAAATAAGCTCAGGTCTTTAGAAATGTGATTGATTTGCCAACGGGCATGTTTCTTTTCAGATCAACAAATACCAGTAACAAAACAATCCGGTTGGGGTGCTTTTCTGAAACTGAATCGCGACATCCTCCGTCAAATGTTAACTATGTAAACATATGGCGCGCCAAGGGGCGTTGACAAGTGATTCGATAACTATTGCATTTTTCAAAGAAAGCCTGTTCTAGCATTTGTTATTAGAAACTCCAACGGCGCGAAAGAAGGCAAACCTACAGTTGAAAACTTCAGCTGAATTTATAACGCTTGAACCTGCGGTAAGAAAAAACTAACATCTGATAATCTTAATTAATATGTTTGTTTTGTATGGTAAGTTAACATACGCTTGACAATGTTATTCTTTGCAACATTTGGACCGAGCAGATTACTGTGGGTCTTTTGTAGTTCCCGTGGGTCTCTGATGAGACAAAGAATACATATGACTAATGCACCTTTAGGTATGTCGTACAAGATGACTAATATGAGGTTGGGCATGTAGCTTGCAATCTCATCATGTAAAACAAAATGCCACATAAAAACCATTGCTGCAGGAGCATGTGAATGTTTAGTGCAGGCTTCCAGCAATGAACAAGCTGCAGTGGTGGCTGTATATTTGGTAAGGAGTGCAAAAGGAATAAGATTATTAGAGAATATAGTACACAAGGAGATCGGTTTGTGTTACTTATGGAGATTACATTAACTCTGTCAGGCATTTTGAATGTTTGCTCAGTTAACGTCATTTGCTAACGATTACTGTAAATGGAGTTACGTGAAATTACTGATACAAATGTAGCGAAAAGGAAAAGTAAACGCCTTAGCCAGAGTAGCAGAAAGACAGAAATAATGATCGTCTCGAACAAGAGAAATGTTCCATAAATAATAATAGCTCCTTCAGTCATAACTGACTATGGGAATGCGCCCCTGGGGTGACAGCCCTCAGCTGCTTATTTTCCTGGTGTTCATTCGACGTTTTCTCCTCTCTTCTGCTTGGTGAGAGCTTCTTTTCGCCCAATCTGAGGTGGCATCGTAGAGAACATTGCCACTTGGTGCATCTCCAAAAGTAATCACTACCGTAACTAAGGCATTGATACTGAACCAATTGACAGCATATTTAATGTTATTATCAAATTCATGGTCTAATGTCTCATGATATTTTGCTTAGCTGATTTTGTTTGGAGACATACTATTCCTATATGTATCGTATCCCTGTTAGAATTCATAATGGTTAACGATTTGTAATCTTTAAGAAACGACTAATAGGAGTTTGGGCATAGGGCTGATAACCTCATTATGTAAAAGAAACTACTATAGAAACCATCACCGCCAGAACACATGAATACGTTGGTGCTTGCTTCCTGCAATCAGTTACTGTGGCGGCTCTATATTCAATAACGCGCGAATGGGGAAATGTTTATGACAGATCAATGAGTCTTAAACAAGGAGATCGAAAAGTTAATATTTATTCAGATAGTAAAAGAACCTTTTAAGGCAGGTTTCTTAACGTGTGATCTATGGACCTATTGGAGCTCCATGAATGGATTGTATGGGGGCCTGTATACATAGCCTAAAATGTCTTCCTCTTTGTATACTCTCTGACGTCCACTGGAATGTTTTTATCGTAAGTTTTATAGATAGGCTTTATATTTTTATGGTCCCGATCGAGCAGAGGTGAGATGGTGAGAGCTATGTGAGAGAAAGGTGTGAGAAATAGTCCTGTTTACGAGGAGTTCAGGTGTGATTCAATCTATCCTCTCGTACGGGACGGGTTTAGGGGTCACCAGGGGAGGGTTTTGACCAACACCAATAGCTTAAGGTTTATAAAATGTATTATATCTTTAGAAAAAAATAGGTTACAACAGTTAAGACATCGTTATCATGTCATCAGGTGAAATTATAGTTACATAAAGGGAAAATAAATAAACAATATATACTCTCATAGACCCTCTGTTTTGCACATATTCTTTTGTGTGGCGCACAGATTACTGTTGGTACGCATACAAATATAAAATGTAATTGTTTGTCTGACAATGTATATATTTATTATAATATTTATTTTGTGTATCGAAATATTTTCATGGTCAAAGCGATATCACCCATGTTGAACTTATACTTTTATTATATGGGTTATCATTCCTGAATATCGAACTCAGCGTAGGAATCTAGGTTTACAGCGATCTATTCTTTGTTTGGTTAGAAATAGATTGTTCTTGCTTCAGAATATCTATGACCCGAATCTATATGTATCTCTTGTCTATGTAGGACGAGTCTGTCTTATATCTTAATATCTTTGTATGTCTAAGTCGAACTATATCTTCGGTGTCGAACTCGGGGTCAAAGGTTGTTCGGCGGATGTGTCGCAAAGTGGAGGTGAGAAGGTTCCGCCCTGATGGGTGCTGAGTTGTTGTAGCGGCCTGTCGCCGAAAAGTGATCTCTATATTAACTCTTTCAGTCCCAAGCAAAAAAGTGGGTTTGGCCCAAGCAAAAATGGCCACCCCAGTGCGTTTTTATTGTTGTTGTTTGGAAATAATTTTTTAAAATGTTCATATGCATAAATAACTTTGTTGTTGTATATGAAAATGAAGGTAATTGGATGTACTTTACTCTTGTGCTACAAGTATAAAAGCTTTCATTGAAAAATGATTAGTTATTCAAGGTAAAATGGAGGATATGTGCTAAAAAAATGATTAGTTATTCAAGGTAAAATGGAGGATATGCGCTTAAAAAAATCTAAAAATAAATATCTCAAAACAGAAACACGTTCACTCTTAAACACATGCGGTATTTAAAAGAATGTACTTGCAGTCGGAAATGACGTTTTGGGTGGTTTGTGTTAGAAACAGTCTCAAACAGAGTCACATATACTAAAGGCTTTTTAAAGTCGATTGGGCCAAGCGCGTCTAACCCCTGAGCCTTTATAAAGTCGATTGGGACTTAAAGAGTTAATGGGGAAAGAGGTAGTCTCTTTAGACATATCATGTATTATTCACCCCAGTGTTTATTCTTACTGCCAAGGAATGGCAGAATCATATTCTAGTGTATTTCTGATACCAAGGTAAAGACGCATTTCTTATGAACTTTTCCTGAGGCATTGTATTCGATGGGCAGTCGTACGGTTGTACGTTTAGATGAATATTAACCAGATGAAGATGACATTCATACCTAGCAGCACCATATTATGTGATGAAGTCAATAGTATCAATGGTAGAATCTACAAAGCAATGAGGACATTTAATGAATGATCAGCTTTGATTGCGCTTCATAGTTTATATCCTGGGTGAGTGACAACTCACTGGGAGGAGAAGCCATTTTGAATTCTATATTTTCAATCATCGGGGAGAGAACAGGGATGCCCCCTTACTATCACCTGATGAGTCCAGAGATCCTGCTACAGAAGAGAACCCACTACTAGTGGTTCAATATTGTTATCAAAAAAATATGTGCTGAACCTTAGCTAAAGGAATCTTCGCTAGACGAGGTTAGGTCTAAGGACCATCTTGAACCTTGTTGATGAACTGACGTGCTCTGTCAGTGAAGTCAGACGATATATATATTGGAGGTACTGAGTGCTTGTCTACTGACATTCCATTGGTACTGTTATGCAACATGAATGCTCATGTGATAGTGCATTTCATTGATCAACATTATTATGATTTATGCAAACCTGTCTGTTTGTCACTGTACCCGTGCTGTCAAGTGTGATCGTTCCAATTAAACTGTATGAAACGTACACAGTAGTTGGCGTAAATGACTTCCAGCCATAAGTGAGTGAGATTGGTCTATTTGTCAACTCTAACGAACGTTTGCAATCATTCGCATGTACTGTATCCTCACTCCATGTCTACACACCATTGCGTAGGTCGAGTTGACCTTTTGTTTGTCTTCATTTTGACAACACTCATCAACACCCTTCGAACACGATTGCAACCAAGCAAGCAACACCCTCCCTCTGGAAAATGGAAAAACTAGGAAAATGATCCCACCCTAGGTTGTTTACCCAACAGATCAAACAAATGATTGACAATGGGAGTGGAGTTAGTCGGGATGGGTAACCGGTATGTTCTTAGTTTAACTGTCCAGTGGGCCTTCGGACATAGTGAGAGATAGATAAAAGAAGGTGTTATATTAGTAGTAAACTTAAGTAAACTAAATTCTTTCGTTCCGTTTTTCTACTCTCAACATTCGTACAGTGAGCTCACTATCTTTCAGACTTACCCCTCTGTCGGCTGCATACATCCATAGAATTTAATCAAACACAGTGTCTTTAGGACTATTATATGTCATGTTATTCCAGTTCAGCCACAGAAAAACTCCGTCTAGGCCACTGCTATTTTCTCGGAGATTTCGCTGAAATGGGGTGTTGATTTATAACTTTCCTGGCGGGTCGTTCTTCGTCGGACTGCCGATATTTAATTGGGAATAAGTTTGTTTTCTAGGATTCTGTCGTAATGACTGGGAAATATCTCAAACAGCAGAATGGTACTCCCAGGCTGTTCTTGGAAAGAAATAGCCGAAAATGTTCTCTGTAGAAGTTGGTGGTAGGAATAATGTTTACTGTCCTCTGGGTTTAATTAAATAAATTCGTGCTATAAGTTCTGCCTCCTCAGGCCAGGGAACTTTATATGATTTAATATTATATATCTGGCATTGTCCCGTTCCAGTTAAACTTTACACAATTTAGCATTGACGTGGGTTTGGTTATTTCACCGCTCTACTGGTTTTGCGAAGGACTTATAAGGATCTCCAACAATCAGATTTTGGCATAGTCAATGTTATTATGTTTGGAACATATACTTTGGGATGCCATAAGCCATCTGAACATGACTATATATATATATATATATATATATATATATATATATATATATATATATATATATATATATATATATATATATATATATATATATATATAAAACGCTGGATCGTCAAAGGTATGACCACCTGTATAAAAGAGAAGATGGATAACAGGTAATATACTATAATAAAATCTAACACCCGCGTATTTTAGGTAAGACCTGTAAAAATCACTCTGGTATTTAATTATTTATATTAAAAGAACTACACGAGTGATTAGCTAATGTATCGTTTGTTTTTTAACACTAGCTATGAACAGTTTTATTACTCAAAATTTACATGCGGTGAAATAGAAATATGGTTATTAACCAATTACGATCGCCTAGCGTTTAAAATTATGTTACACATCTATTATCTCGGGAAATAACGGATAGTTACATCTTCGATTTACATCTGGAGAACTTTGCTATATGTTTATTTAATAGGTTTAAATTAAATCACAAAAAATCCAGTGAAATAAATGAAGAAAATAAACCAATGAATCACTCAAAACTAATATATTTTACCGCAGTACATAGAATTGAATTCAGACTTCCAATATAGAAGATTCCAAAAGAAATCGTGTAAGATTCTCATATAAGCTAGATACTGTTTCAACTCTCTGGCCACGAATGATAACTGCATTTTTCAGCGATACCAATATATAGTTAATAGATGGAAGATAATAGCCACCCGCGAAGTTTCTCGCCTTATTTGATTCTAGGGAACTCCCTTCGTTTCGTGCCGCTGGTCAAAGCTTCTCGAGTTCCCCGTTTCTGTTCGTCCTCCATCGATTCTAACCCTCTTAGACCACTTCGCGTTACGTGTCAACCGGAGGTGTTAAACTCTGCTTCGTTCTTCTGGGACTTACAACAGTCTTTGATCAACTGACCGCTTGCCGATTCTCTGGCAACGCCTACTTGACGGAATGACATAAAGGGGTAGAGAAATAGCTGATTTTAATCGCTCTAGAGGTAAGACGGTAGGCGTAACGAAACTAAAATTAAGACAAAGCGAGTCTCGTGGCTGCTAGCCTGATACTATTGCATACTAATTAGCGCACGTGGTGAAAATCCACGTGGAAACCACGTTGCGATTTCCTTCCAACATAAATGAGGGCTCCTGATGCTATCCAAGGGTACTTTTGTTATCATCTGTCAATTCAGGGACAGCTGAATTTCATCCTATCCGTCACAGTTTTCAAAGAAAGCAGTTTTCAGTTCAAGGCTATTTGAATCTCCGTAGAGCTTTTCCACGAATGGTACTGGTGCCGGTCATATGCGCTTTCTCTGGTCCGTGTCACGGATTGCCTCCCCTGCTTTGCAGTAGTGGTCCAATAGTGACTAAAACTCAAGAGTATCTAATTTTGGCTTCCAATTACTCTTGGCAGAGATGTAGATAGAAGAATAATGACACTTCGACCTTAAGGTAGCGTTCACAAGATATTTCCAGAAGTCACGAACAATGATGCACTGGGCTGAACAGTTGTTAACGCATTATATCTGGTCCGTCGCCTCTTGTGAAGGATTTAGCAATGGTTTAGCCCGTTCGAGCCCTCAGTTGGTGTAATCTAACGAAATTCCTCGAATAAGTAATAGCTCTGTTTATAATTAAATATATATATATATATATATATATATATATATATATATATATATATATATATATATATATATATATATATTATTCTGGCTCATACATTTGCTTTCATACCTATAAAACAACTGAAGCGACTATGATTGTTTAGTTTTAAAACAACATGTAACAATTTTAATAATGCATTAGTCTATTACAGTTTAAATAACTATGGAAAATGTGGTAAAATTTAGATGAAAGTTTTCGTCACGGAGAGTCCGTTGCTTTCGCCTATTTTACAAGAAACTTAATTCTAGCTGAGTCCTGCAGCTGTGGTTCATCAATTATGTGATGATGAAAGCCTTCTCCACACTCTCTTCCGCTGTAAGCGGTTAGAGTGGATGCTTTTCTCTCGCACTAGAGGCGTTAGTACCACAAATCGTCTGATGGCTTGTAACCACGAACTTTAGAAAAAATGGAAAAACAAATGCCTTCTGCTAAGTACATTTGTTTGGAGCACTCTAACAGGCTCACGTTCCCGTTGTCCGCCCACCAATGTTAAACTCTCAGAAGAATTTAATTCTCGAGCACGCACAACGTAACTCCGAGAAGATGGTAAAAGTTCACCAATATTACCCTGAGGATTAACGGGTAACATGTGTCTGGACAGTGAGAATATGATTCCTGCCTGAACTAACATTAACGATTTACTTACATCTCAAAAATGTTATGCTACACTTGAGGTACACATGACGTAATCATCACTCATCACTGCTCCAGTCGGAGTCCTGGGGTCACCTCTGCTGTCGGGTTTCCGCACTAGTCAGAAACAATTTACCAGCTCTTGCAGTAGTGGTTCATACACATACTGTTTTCATATGTTGAGGTTGCCAGCCTCATATATAACCACTTAGCAAGAAACCTGTAAAATTAACATTAGTAAATAAATTGTTTACACTTACCCCAAAATTTTGGGAATACACAATCTCCTTGCACAGATTTAGACTAGATACAACTCTGTATTAGAAGCTTCGAAATCACTTAGGTCTGGAAATTAGAGTTAATTCCTCTGACGGCGTGTGTTCTGCGAAATCCTGGCCTGGGAAAACTTTTGGTTGTTTAATTCCTCTATAACTTGGTCTGAGAAATTAGAGTTAATTCTTCCGACGGCGGATGTTCTGCGAAATCCTGGCCTGGGAAATCTTTTGTTTAATTCCTCTATGATTTGTGATCAAATTCCTAAGTTTCCAGCCTTGTATTAAAAATGCGGGTTTACTTGTAGATTCCTAAGTTGCCCAATATTCGATCTGTTACTTATAGATGTGGAATTTCTAAGTCCAATGTCTCTTTTTCTTTCTGTCCTTTAGGAGTCGCTAGTCTAACGTTTGCGCTGCAGTGTGTGTACTGAGTTTTGTTTTCACTACATTATATCTTACAATCCTCAGTTCAAATTCCAGCTGTGCTTCCACCTAATTTTCCAATGACATACATTGTATATTCCGGTCTCTCAAATCAACTAATCCAATCTAATATTGTTCAGCACTGTGGTGAATTAACACCGGGGAGGTTATTGATGGTATATAAAAGGAAAATATAATTGTCAACAGCGTGAGGTCAAGCTATGTAAGACCCTGAGTCTAACAGTTGAAAGTAGTTGTTGCTGAGTTCTCAGGGGACCTAACGCTACCTCCCTCAGATCTCACGCTGTACAATATTTTTATATCCAGGGTGTGATGTTTGTTATATGGCTACGTGTCTAGGGTAATGCAAATGTATTAATAAATGCCTGAAAAACAAACACAACTTTAACTTAATGAAAATTAAATTAACAAGTCTGGGTTTAAAGTTATAATATTATTTTACAATTTTAATTTCCTGTACCTCAAATCTTTTGGGACAGGAATGTTTAAACTTTAAAATGAAATGTGTTTATGTACAACAGTAAATAAATATAAAGGACATCTCGTCCAAAAATGTTACTTCTACAATGTTTATAGAATTTTATTCCCTGATGAAACAATACTGTCTTATAAAGGGTCACTACTTGGAAGGATTGAGTGTCTCCTCATTTCACAAAACAGTGTATTAGATGTGTGGAGAATACAACGTGATGAACTGACATAAGCCCGCAATCTGATGGCTTATCTTGTGGTTCCTTTGAAGATAGATGACTTTCTAAACAATACACACTCGTTCACTACAGTGTGTTCTGGAGGCAGATAAAACTTCGACATTCAATCAACCAGCATGTGGCCTCGAAAATCTGCAGCTCCAGGTTATGGCTCACTGGGTAATATAGGATTCAACCCTGCAACAAGAGGAACAAGCCTCCCTAAGTACTCTATATACATATGTGTATCTCCACAACTATTAATTAAACATCATCAAAAGTTTGCGATCAGCTTACTGTGCTAACCAATAGCTACAGTCCTTAATTGTATTTGTGACTGCTTCATACTCAGGGGGTATCTTCTTCTCCCCACAGGGCTTCAACGCCCCTTTCACTATAATCTCTGTTATCTTCAGTGTCATCATCTGGGTACATTCTTTTCTTTTCTCTCTAGGGAGTTGTTAACTCTGATAGTATGAAATTCTATTTATTTTTCAAAGTTATTATAACAATGTGATCTGCAGGAGACTGCCAGTGGCTTTCTGGTCTTACAGTCGTAATATTATATATATATATATATATATATATATATATATATATATATATATATATATATATATATATATATATATATATATATATATATATACATATACATATACATATATATATATATATATATATATATATATATATATATATAGATATATATATATATATATATATATATATATATATATATATATATATATATATATATATATCCATTTTCCAACACAACGTACTTTTATTTGCTTCCTAAGTCTACTTAGGCATGCCTATGCTCCTAGTATGTCGCAAGCTTCCACAAAGATAAATGTCGCACAACCAAAATTTGTGGGCGCCCTAACTGGGTTGGCCTCTAAATATTAATAATATATATGAATAAAGTTATTTATCTTACCGCAATCAGTGAAACAATTCACACAACTATAAGGTTAACTGGCAATCAATTGCACAAGTGCAGATCGCTTGTCGTCCAGACCGCAAAGGCAATGCTATGCTTCTGATCTTAACCAAACGTTGGTGAACACAAAAATGTTCAAGTGGCAGCTTATGCTTGGCAAACGATAGTTTTATTTCCCCTACCTAAACCAGCACCACCCAATCAAATCAAGTCAAACGGATTTGACTTTCTTTCAAAAAAAGCAACGCGTTTCGAAAATGTAACATCCGAAGATTTTCAAAGTCGAGCGGTTACCACTGTGTATGTCTGTCTTCAATTTTTATTTTCTACGATATCTTTGTTATTATTGAAGCGATTTCAATTTTTAAACGTGATTCTTAAACTTCCCTTTGGCCTCTATCATCCTATCTAATTTTCATCTAACTCTTCTTCATTATTATCATCTATGTAATCTTTTCTATATTTCTTCTGAACAACCTACTTTTTTATCTAAAGCACGATAACATATTATAGTGATTAATATCTGATTCCAATAAACAATATTATCGTTTCTGTCCTTTCTTTTTGTTTATCCTTCTATTAGAATGCAACACATTATCTACGTTTTTCTTTCCCCTTTCTCTGCCCTTGCACACAATTGGTTTTTTTAGTTTCAGTTTCACAATGCACAAGTTAGCCTTGATTCTTTTCATTACAATCCTCCCCTTCTTTTCCCCTCTCTCCCGTTTCAAGACGAGGTAACAAGTTTTTTCTTTTCGCTAAATCGTACAGCGGTCGTTCACATTTAATTGGGGCGGGTGGAGTTTGCGCGTCTGTGTTAGGGGATGGGACTTACCCCGCGTTTAGTGTTTGAAATTCAACTTGTTAGTTGGCGCTGGCCCTAGTAACCGTTGCTAAGGCAGTAGTTATTAATAGATTTTACAAGTTAGTTAATTCAAATCTTATGCCAATCGTAGACTGTTAGGCTAGGCACTAGTGCATGATTTTCAAACCTTGTAGTTATTTTTAGTTACAACCTCCGCTAAATAATAGGGCGGGTGTGTATACGATTAGGGGATAGGTACACTTTTCCAACTTATGGTAACAAAAATCAAGTATTGTCCAATTCTTAGCTGAAAGTTTGACCTTTGTCCTTAACATTTTCAATTATAGTAGTGGGTTTAAAAGTGGTAATATTACGTTACTAGATTTTGAATCAAGGGGAAATTGAGCGTGTTGTGACACAGATTCACTTTACGACAAGCACTACGTGGGTAGGGGTGCTTCAAATTCAAAAAATTCCCTCACATGTTTCAAAATATTAAATTTAATATCCACGTGTAGGTCAGACTTCCGCCGGCATCTTGTGCACAACTCATAAACACCATCTGTGAACTCATTTGATGTCCAGATGCTGCCTATTGCCAATATTGTTTCTCCAAACAGATTATTGTGATAATCACACACAGGGATGGTCCCGTGAAACGATAAACGCATCTACCACCTGTGTAATCTGCCCACCTCAGACGGCTATCTCAGACAGACAATATTGGCTTCTATAGATGTTGATCGGGCTAGACCGTCTTTTCATGATAAGAATCTCGCTCGCTGACCGGTGATAATAACTGGGTATTGTTACGATGATACCCCAGTTTACATGGCGGAATGTAAATAAGTCTGTGTTGGGGCCATAATAAACGCCCCAAAATCTCCCTGAAGTTCATATTTGTGTTTTGGCTTCTTCAAGAGGGCCACAAGAAAGCCTAGAAATAGTTGTGTTTTATATTTGTGTTTTCGCTCCTTCTAGAGCATCCATCGCGTGTGTTATTTGCGTGGCCCAATTACTACGCGCGCGCACTACACCGTGAGTGATTAGGCCTAGTGGCCTTTATAAAGAACAGCGCTGGCCAGCAGAGGCCTTTTTCTTCGTCAGTCGCCCCAAAGAAACCAGAGTAAGAAACCAGAGTCGATCTGAAGATGCCTTGAACACGTGAGTTAATTTAGGTAGAAGGTGATTCCTAAACATTTCGGTCAATAGTGTTAGAAAGAATATAGGGACGTAGGTCTACCACCTATTTGGTATCGTGTTTAATGAAATAGATAAATAAATGTGTTTCATAAGAAGATTTCTTTTAGGACATTAAATTTAGTTTTGAAACGATAGATTAGTGAGAATAATGTGTGGATAGGTTTTACTAGGCGTGTTAAGTACAGATCACGGCAGTGAGAATATAGAAAGAACCTATTTCATACATGGAACTGGGCAGAGATGATATCAGGGACTGAAATTTGGATACTATTAACTGTTGGCAAGATGGCAGCCAAGGCCACGTGTTAAATGTGCATAAAGATGACGCATGTGAGCGGCAATAACATTTTTAGTTACCACGTGCTATACGCCTAATGATGTTAAGTTATTTATTATTTGAGAGCGCAGTTGGCCAATTATAACGTTTGTTAGCTTTGTTAGTCCAAGAGTTATTTTAGTTTATTCTTTACTGCGAAGGTAATTTAGTTAGTATATTTCACTGTGACAGAGTTATGTAAATATATTACATGAATCCACACGTTTTTGCTTCCACCTAGTTTTCAACCGTTGCTTGCTTATTAATATTCACGTTTCGTTAACGCAGAAGGCATGCGCTTCGATGTCTGTCGAACTCATATTTTAGCCACGCCTATTTTCTTTTTCTCTATGTCTTACAGGCACTAGGAATGTTTACAAACAAACCTATTAGCTAGTCCAGAGCCGTTATCTGTAATTATCACGCGAAAGATTGGGCAATCGTTGAAATAGTGACAGATCAGAGAACGGGTCGTATATTTGTAGAATCAAGGGCGGTAATTCAAAAGACGGACTTTTGACGGTTGCATTTCCTCAAGGGGAAATAACCACAGTCCATGAGTCCCAGAGAATGTAATTCGCTACAGTATGAGCCGAGATCAAAAGACTGTTTGCTCGTTGGCCCACGTCTCTGCGTCGGCCGAGGCGTGAAATAAAGCTTTGATTCAGGAATCGACCGCAGATTTTCCCAAAATCTGGGCGAAGGCGTTATATCTCGCAAGAGATAGCGAATTTCTACATATTACATATATACCCAGCTTTTAAAATCATTTATCTAGTAGCCTCAGAATTTTCGGAACATCTAGCTTCGAACCCTAGACCATTGTTAAATGAGATTTCTTAGCATTTCGATTGAAGATAGTTTCTTTTTCTGTGTTGCGGTAACTATATTTACAAGCATTTTGAGTGATTTAATTGTTAAAAGCTCGTCATTAAATTTCACTAGAATTTACTGTGTTAATTGGCTAGCAGATTAAAATATATATATAGCTAATTCTTCCAGTTGTAACGAAAATTTAATTAATTGCTATTAACCAGTAAGAGATATTTTAATTGACTAGTAAATGCACTATTAATTATGAGTACTGACGAAATATATATTTATCTCTAATTCATTATGAGTAATTTTATAAATGACTAATGCTTTTTTCACGGTTTTGTTTTTAAACGATAAGATAAGCTTTACATTTGTGTTTTCTAATCAAATCTAATAACCGAGTGGATATTAAATTATACCGTTACGCGGGTTAGGATAGATGCTGATATTGTGATTAAATGCTTTGTATTTTCTTCCTATAAATCCGGTACGGATCACAACCCAAAACTACCAGCGGCCTGAATCTGAGAAAACGGATCTAAGTCCAACAGTACAAAAAACATTTTTATATTACTATTGGGTCTTCGAGGTTGACCTGTTTGGCCCTCTTGTTTCACCCAGAGAGAGAGAGAGAGAGAGAGAGAGAGAGAGAGAGAGAGTACCAACAAAAGACTATAAGAATAAGAATAACTGTAACTGGACCTGTAGCTATCCAGCTTTCTTTTTCCATTTTTCATGTACATTCAGCCTGCTGTGGCGAAATTATCAACAATTAACATTTCCCAACTACCGACCACTGGGGTGTGACGAGGATTTTTATCCCGAGAGATTTACATACCTGACATTCTCTTTAAGTATTGGAATTGCAAGCTAATGACAGTGTGAACACTAGATCTCGTATTTATTTTCCTACCTGGACTAATTGATGTGAAATAAACAGATCCAATTAACAGTAACGAAGTAAGCGTTCCCCAAATACCCGGATTAATCAAACTTGGAGGAGCTGGGGCTTATTTTGCCAAAACAACCCAACACTGGATTTGCTGTTTGTACCACGGAGATATGTTCCAGATGTTGTTAATCAACAATTAGGTAAGATCGAATGAACGTGGCCACAGGTTGTCTGAAGCGAGAGAAAGAAGGAATGAATAATTCTTCTATTGTATAATTATTGTACTCACTTTGTTTTGCCTTTCTTTTGTTTTGCTAATACTGTTATTTTTTCAGAATAGATCAATTAGGAACTCTTTTCTTTACAGTATAGCCAAAGTCTATACCATAGCGCAAATCTTTTGACCTTTTGGGGTTTAATCAACTTCTTCTTGTGGGATCTTGTCTCAACAGAGGGGATTGCACTTATGGGGTTTATTTCTTTATGATTTCTGTAACCTATGATTTTTCTATTGCTATTAATACTAAATGTTGTGAAGTTTTTCTATGGTAAATAAACTTAAAAATAAAACTTAATTGCCTGTGTTGGTCATCCTGAATCACCCGGTCGCCAGAGCGGTGTTGTAACCACTACGCTAGCGCGGCTCCCTTTATTATAGTGAAACGCGAAGTAAGTTAACGAATAATTGTATGGTGTTACTTTGAGATTAGTTTAATTACATCTGTTGTGTACACAGTTTTGTAGTGCTAAAGGTCCCTTTGAGAAGATGAATCTAGCTTTAGGTATTAAGATTTCTTGTGGGCGTAATGCTACTCCTTTGTGCGTAAGGCACTTGGAGACATAAGCGTTTCTCTGTTTGCTCCTTGTGGAGCATGGAGACACAAGTACGGCTGGGTCCAACAGAAGCCTGCGCGAAGCATTTATATGCTATGGCAATGGTTAGTTTCTGTAACGATGCGATTAATATGATGAGGTTCCCAGTCTTATAAGTGGTCATATACGACACGCTTGTTGTCAGGTGTGCCAGTCGTCACATACGACATGCTTCACAATGTAGGAAAGTATATCGATATGGATCAATTGCGAGGTGGTATTGTTCTCGTTAAGGAGAATATTCGTTGTACATAGCGTTTAATGCTGTATTATGCTATTTTAGTGTTATTTAATTATTGTTATGTGTAGAATGGTTTATGAGAGCACGTGGGTTCACTTGAAGATATATATTTCTCTTCTCGCTCCTTATGGAGCATGGGGCCACCAATGTGGCTGGCCTCCGCATGAAGCATTCATATGCTCTTGCAGTAGTGGTTTCAGTAGCGATCTGTGTTAAATGGTGACTTTGCCAGCCTCATGCACAACATCACACTAGTCTCATTGGAAGACATGTATGAGAGTGGATGTGTGTGTAATAGTGGGATGTTTCAGGTAGCGTGGAAGAACGGACTGTTTGGCAGATGAGAGAACTGTGTTTCTCATTAATTATTTATTATGATTTTAACTATTCAGTGCTTTGTTTATGTTTCAGGTTAGCAATTGAGCACTGGCTGCGTATTTTGTTTCGTTTGGTTTACTCTATAACGTTTGCTTTATGTGCTTATTGTTGCTGATAGGGTTGTGTGAATACATATAGCCCCTGCCTTAGAATCAAGAGTTTTATTGTTGTTCGGGTCGGTGCGAGTGTGCAAGAAAGTGATCATATATCACAACATAATCATCATCTCTCGCCCACCCTACCACAAGTCTGAGGAGGGGTAAACAAGATAAAGACAGTCCCATAGCAAATACTTCCGTAGGGGAGTGGAGTGTTAGAGACTTCACCCTACTAATTGTAGCGGAAGGTTTTATATGTGTGATGATGATAGTGCTAGAGTAGAAATAGTATTCTCTCCAAAATGTGTGAGGTCCCAGTGACAGAGAAGTACACTGGTATCACTCGATAGTCACGGCTGTGAAAGTATGTGGACTGAAAATATTCAAAGAACAGTCAGACCTTACTGCGCCACCTCCGCTTTGTGACCACCTGTGATATTAATAACAATTCAACCAAACTCAATATCAACTATATTGAATGAATAAAGCTGGTGAATACAATTTATATATCCTCTTTATTTACATCTATCTAACTGTGGTGATTGTGTGTGACTTGATAAACAAATTTATATTTACATAAAAACCAAATTGGTGAAATCATTTACAGTTTTCACAAGTTTAAAACTAAAATGTCATTTCGTTAGAATATTCCAATTTGTTGGGTTCCAGTCTTCTTCACTGTCTTATTCACTTTATAGCCTTTCACTAGTTTATAATGCAAATTGTCATCATAAACTCTGCTTGACAGCTATCATTTCTTGGGTGCACGATTGTCACAAATATCACTCAACTTCTATGATAATCAGTGTTCATGTGAGATGTACAGCTTCAGTAGGTCGTGCTTCTACCAATCCAGGCACTGCTGGGGCGATTAGCATTGATCATTGTTACGCACAAATAATTACTTTTTTCCAAAGTCTTTGTATGATCGTTTTTCGTATGTATGATCATTATTTGACTGAAATGCATGTTATATATATTTTATGGTCAAAGGGACAGAACCCGATATATCGATACTGCTATTTTTTATGAGTTTACCTCCTCTTGTATAGAGACACGTTCGGTCTATAATGTCTTGAACGAAGCGTGACCATATCTCCTTATTTGGTAGTATCAGTCAACTGTTGTAGATGTTTGAAACCTTTCTTAACGCTTCTGTTCATGTCCATAAAAGGCGCGACTGTGTAAGACTTTTATCTCGAATGTTCTTAGAATCGTCTTATTGTGAACAGCGACTCAGAGATTGTCACTCTGCGCATGTCTCGACTTGGTTGTCGTTTGTTGTTCCGCCCAGGTCGGGCAGTTGAGAAATGGACTGATTAGCGAGCGGACGCGACTGCGTCTTGTGATTCTCTGAGGGAAATACATTGTCTTTGTGAGTTAGTTAGCTAACTAGACTATTTCCCCGTATTATTCAAGCCTGCCTGGAGGCATATGTTCATGGTTGATTTTCCGAAATAAGGTAATTCCTCTTGTATCGAACTTTAGGCTATCATCTAGAGGTTCGTCATTTTGTCGCCTTTTTGCTCGCCTGTGTGATTCAAAATGGAGAGGTACTTTGACTAGGATTAAGTCATCGGTATCTTTATACCTGAACTAGTTATATATCTATGGGTCGCTCTAGACCAACAAGACTATTGTCTGTGTTCCAGGATTCGTTATATCAGAGATCACGTCCAAGTCAGATGGTTAGACTTAGGAAGGTTATAAAGGTCGAGCTGACCTGTAATCCATGTATGCTACTCACGTGCAGACAGTAAACGGACGTATTGTATACATCTGATCTGCTAGCATCAGGAAGGAATAATTATTATTGTCTATGAACATTAAGGATCTGCAGCTGACCACGGTTGCAGAAGATATATGTATTATTTATCAAGCTTCGCTATGATATTTGTTTTCCATACAACTATTGAGTATTGACTCCTACATGACTGTCAGTTAACATGAGTTTGAATGCTGCATTCGTTATACTATGCTGATGATAACATAAGTATCATGACTGTTTTGTGGCGTGCAATAAATGGTATAAACCTAAAGCGAAGTTACCATTTTTATGACTCTACACGTCATGTTGCCTGTGGTGTACCCTGAACTGTTCTACTGCAACACACACACCGCAACAATCTAAACCAGATAAGACACCCACATCTTGCATTGTAATACCTGGTGTCGATAGAGGTGGTAATTTGACGGCATCCTAATTCCACCCTTATCAATTCATGGTGGCCAATAGTTGGTTTATTCTGGTACCAACTCTCAAGGGGGTCAACAAACCCAGACATCATCAGCAGACTACAAGACAACATTGCAGTTGCTATTCATCACCTTTGATGAAATTTTGTGAAAGACGCAGCAGTACTGACAGTTGTTGATATTTTGAAACTACCCGGCGCTGCTCGGCGGTATTGAAGTTTGTCTACAAATAGAAGGACAAGTACCGAGCGAATGGATTTCCTGATCTGTTGAGAAGAAGGACAAGTGCCGTAACAACTGTTCCGGTCTCAGAATTACTGTTGCAGATTCAGAAGGTCAAGTTCAGAAGCTGTTTCCTGTCAGAAGCTGTTTCCTGTTAGAAGCTCATTTCCTTCGTCATGGCAGTTTACGAGAGCAGATATGGATCAACGTTGGATCATTGTCCTAAGAATGCTGATCACATCCTGTTCTGAACTGTGCTGACGTTGTGGATACATAGAAGTTAAGTGGCCTGTTTTGTTTGTGAACTGTGCCCTTATGTTCTAACTGAGCCTTCTGTCTATCACATTTTTCGCACTCTTTATATGTTTACATGTTATATGTTATTTGGATTTGTATTTATATGTTTTTTTTTCTGCGGGTTTTCTCGGTTGGGCGGTGTCTTTCAGTAGATGATACCACGTCACAGAGGTTCTACTGTTAGCGTTTTCGTTAGGGACTGTGCGAATTTCCTACTGTGAAATTTGCTAGCGACAATCGTTGCTATATCTGTTTAGTTGTGACGAGTTGTGCTTTATTTTCGTTTTTTGTTATATATTTTTTTTTTTGTTTTCTCTCTTTCTTTCTGTTTTTTTTAGTTTCGATTTCAATTGTTTGTATTTGTAGGTCTCCTCTTTTCTATTTTTCAGTTCTTCACGTAATTTTTTGTTTATATACTGTAGCGTCATTTCTTTGTCATATCTTCGCATTCTGTCATCATATTCTTTTTAGTTTCGCTGTTTATTTATTTGACTTATGCGAATGTTTTCGTATTGTTTGATTTTTGTTATTGTTTACATTGACTCTGATCTTTGTTATTGTTTACATTTGACTTTGACTTTTGTTATTGTTTACATTGACTCTGATCTTTGTTATTGTTTACATTGACTTTGATCTTTGTTTTGTTTACATTGTTTATTTTTGACTTTGTTTTGTTTACATGTTTGTTATTGCTTTACATTCATAACATTGGCAGATTTTCTCTTTGTTTGCTAGAATATTGTTAGTACATGCATTATTGATACTATGACCTTTTGTTATATGTTATTGATTGGTGGTCAGTTGCATTTGCGCACATTTGTGATAACAGTCTGGTGGATTGATATTATGATGAGTAGCCATCAGTCCTTTTGAAATCTGTTGTTTTTTGTTTACTGCATATTTGAGTACATTGTATTTAGCAGGGTCAGTTGGGAATAATAATATTAATTATAACATTGACATGTATTTAAGCTTTATGTCTTGATATAAGTATATTGATTGGGGTTAATTTGCAATTGTTTTGTTACATCAATTTTAGTCCCGATGTCTTGTTTGAGACCTTATAGAAGCCGAACTTTTGTTCCCTTACAGTGATTGGTACTTTAGTATAATTTCACTGTTTCGTTGAAGTGTTTCAATCGTAGTATGTGAAGAATTATGTGAAAATTTCTACAGTGACTGTGTAATTTATTACAAGATAATGTTCCTACATTACGTCAAAGTCATAGGTACAATATTAATTTTTTTCTCCTGAAAGTTAACAGTGTCTAATGACTTTGTATCAATGGGTGACGTTCTATAACTCATTTGAATTTCCTAATTTAAAAATCTCAAGCTGGGTTGATTTTTGGTTGAATACAATGTAGTAAGATGCTTGATTGAATTCATTTTAAACAAGTGAACTGATAAGTTTCGTTGATTAAATCTATACAATTGTACTATGCGCCAAGATTGAAGTTTGTCTTACATTTGAGACATAATGTCTGCACTGTGATCCTGAAACTTTGTTGCAGCATTGGGTTTAAATGCCCTTGATACGAATGAACAGGTGCTAATTAATTAATCTAAACTGATGACACATTTTTGCAAACTGACCGTCATTTGGGTAAGTCACAATGATAATCGCACGAACAAGGTTGATTGAAGTTGTTAACAACTGAAATACAAATTGCCTCCTGAAAAGTCTTGCTTTCATGTTTCCCACAGAGATTGGAGAAAAACATAGTAATATATTTACAAGCACTTTATTAAAACTTGAAATGTCTATTAAGATTGAAATAAGATAGTTCGCAAAATTTCAGGTTCTGTACTCACATTTTAGACATCATGTCTACATTTGAGTACTTTATTGAGCAGGGTAAAGCCCTTGGGAAAACAGGTGATAAATTAGAAGAATTTGCGACTGTTCAATATGCCAAGGCATTGAAGTCGGAGGAAAAGAAAATGAAAGAACTAACTGAACAAAAGAGAATAGATGCTGAAAATTTAAAACTGCAGATGCAGGTAGATGAAAAGAGATTACAAAGGGAAATGGAAAAACAAAAAAGAGAAGCAGAATCTCAGGAGAAGAGACTTCAGGCTGAGGTTGAAAATAAGAGACGTGAAAAAGAAGCTGAAAATAAGAGACTTGAAATAGAGGCTGAAAATAAAAGATTAGAAAAACAGGCTGAGGCTGAAGAAAGAAGGTTACAAAGAGAGTCTGATGAGAGAAAAGCAAAAATGGAACATGAAGAAAAACTCTTAGCTTTGGAGTTAGAAAAGTTGAAGTTATCTAGTAATGCTAATGATGCTAATAAGGTATCATCTGCTAATAAGTCTAATGCTGTTGATTTCAAGCTTAATTTACCAGCATTCAATGCTTCAATTGATGATATAACATTTTATCTAGATAGATTTGAAAGTGCATGTAAGGTGCATAATATAGATAAAACATTATATGTTTATCATCTGTCCAAGATACTTAGAGGTGATGCTTTGACTTTGTTGGGTATGGTAGATGTGCCTGACAAGAACAACTATGAGGTTGTCAGGGCGGCATTGTTAAAGAAGTACCAACTTAACGAAGACGGATATCGTCTTAAATTTAAAAACATGTTACCAGAAACTGGAGTTGAATTCTCAGAATTCATCTCAGGCATACGTCTTACTTTTTTACGATGGGTTGAGCTTTCTAAGACAGAAAGTACATTTGAAGCCCTCATGGACTTACTTCTTAGAGACAAGGTTATGTCTTCTGTTAATGAAGCTTTTCTTTCTTTTCTTCATGAGCGTAAGCCTAAAAATATAAAAGAAATGGAAGAATACTGTAGCCAGTATGTTACTGCACATCCTCACATAACCATTAGCAACTCTAAGGTAAAAGAAGGTCTGCCAGTTGCTTCGGCAGCACCTTATGGCCCGAAATTTTATGCGTAAATTTCAGGGTAGCCAGCAAAATTTCAATAAAAAGAGTAACCGTAATTATGCCCAGAACCATGGTAATCAATTTCAGGGAGATTCTTCTTCCCAGAACTGGAGACAACCTAATATTACACGGTATTCTATTCCCGGTAACTTTAGAAATTTTCATAAAGGTAATCGGTATAGAGGAAAATATTTTTTGCAGAGACCTCAATACCAAGATAATAGAGGTTCTCAACAGCATAGAGATGGTAATGACAGTTATGGAAACTGGAACGCAAACCAGGATAAAAATTACAGTAGGGACTTTAATGATAATTGCAGAGGCAATAATGGTCGCGGTAGATCGCAACAGAAGAGAAAAAGATATCAACAGACAAACTCTGTTCAACAAGAATCTCAGGGAGCAGATAAACAGGTTAATAATGATAAAGACCATAATGCTATCGGATGCTCATCTTTTGACTTTGGTAGGGCAAATAAATGTATCCAATGCAGTACTTTATTTGATCCGAAAACCATTAGTACTCTAAGCTGTGGTCATCCTTTGCCCGCTCTTCCTGCTAATGTTGCTCATGATGGGAGAGGTTCTCTTATATTACATAAGGGGCTTGTAAATAGTAATCCAGTCTCGGTGTTGTTTGATTCTGGATGTACTACTGTCGGGGTTAGGCAATCTCTTGTAGATCCATTCTGTGCTACAGGAAAGGTCATCAAATGTGTCACATTTGGTGGCACGTTGGAAAAATATCCTACTGCCATAATACATATTGCTACTCCTTTCTTCACGGGAGAGGTCCACGCGTGTCTACTTCCAAACCCTATTGCGGACCTTATTATTGGTCGTATTCACGGAGTTAGGGAATGTACCCCACAGCAGATTGCTGTTTGGGAAGAGCAAAACATTGAAGCTACCAATACGGTGGTCACAAGAGCACATGCTCTGGATCCACCTCAAACTTCATTAACTAATAATGATGAAGTAAATGAACAAAATAGTCACTTGACTATTACACGTGACTCATTTATCAAATTGCAAGAAGAAGATCCGTCGTTACAAAAATTCTTCATTCTAGCAAAAAAAGGTGATCCTAATCAAAATACTAATAGAAAATCTTGGATTTCTATGAAGAACGGCGTACTTGTACGTATGGTACAAGACTCGACTACATCCACTCATTCACAAATTCTTGTGCCTAAGAGCATGAGGGTGCAAATATTGCAACATGCTCATGACTCGCAATGTGCTGGACATATGGGTTTTTCCCGTACAAAGTCGAGAGTTCTTGCGGCTTTCTTTTGGCCATTTGTGAGCAAGGACATACGAATGTACTGTCGCTCTTGCAAAGTATGTCAGGAGGTCAAATCTAAAGGACCACGACATGCTGCGCCTATTCAGGCTGCTGACATTCCAATTCGCCCTTTTCAAAAAATGGCAATAGATATTATCGGTCCTTTTAGAATTAAGTCGGCTAGAGGGCATCAATTTATTCTTACATGTGTCGATATGTGCACACGTTGGCCAGAGGCAATACCTCTCAAGAGCATCTCAACTGCTGATATCGCAGACGCTCTTTGGCTGATATTTTCTCGCTTGGGTTTTCCCGGAGAAATATTGTCAGACCATGGCACTCAACTGATATCAGACACTATGTCACAGGTAATGTCTATGCTACATATAAAAAGGTCTCTCAGCAGTATCTATCACCCAATGTCTAATGGGTTGGTCGAACGTTTAAATAGGACTCTAAAAACTTTACTGGGTAAAATAACTGAGGATCATCCTCAGGATTGGGACAGGGTCTTACCCGCGGCTCTCTTTGCGTATAGAGAGGTCCCCAATGAACATACGGGGTTTTCCCCGTTTGAACTTGTCTTTGGCGCGCAACCGCGCGGCCCTATGTCTTTACTTCACGATCTAATCACTGCCGATAATATTAGCGATGAGACTCAGTCTTCTTATGAGTACGTCATTGCTCTTAGGAAAAAAATCATTGAGGCATGCAGACTAGCAACTTCGTCTTCCGAATTTGCTAAAGAAAAGGCAAGGCAGTTTGCGAATAAGAATAGATGTCTACGACAACTTTGTCCAGGTGACAAAGCTCTCGTCCTACTTCCTTCAAGGGAGAACAGACTTCTAATTGCATGGAAAGGTCCATATGCAATAGTCTCCAAAATTTCTGATGTCGACTATGTTGTCGATATTGATGGAAAGCATAAAACTTTCCACATAAATATGCTCACGGAATTTCATGAAAGACCAGACTATTTGCAGCCTATTTTCCAGGCAACGGACAATTCTCAAGTACCTCATGGTCAATACTCATCGCTGTCAGTTATACAGGATGAGGAAACTACTTTTTCTGATGTCAATCTTCCTCTTTCTATGGTCCCACTTTATTCTACGGAATCTTGGAAAAACGTGACCGTTTCTCCAAATCTTTCCGCTGAGGAACATCGACAAGTTTCTTCGATGTTGCAAACATTTCAGGATGTTCTTACAGACATCCCGGGACACACACATGTCATTGAACATGACATTGTGCTGACTGATCATAATCCTATCAGAGTCAGACCCTATCCAATACCTATCCATTTCCAGTCTCAAGTCGAAAAAGAATTGGATGAAATGATACGTTTGGAAATCATTGAACCATCCACTTCAGCATACTCTTCGTCTATGGTTATTGTTCGAAAGAAGGATAATAACATTCGCATTTGCGTAGATTATCGCAAATTGAACCAAGTTACGAAGTTCGACGCTGAACCTATGCCTTCATTAGAAGAGCTACTCAATAAACTTTCTAATTCTAGATTCTTTACCAAACTAGATTTGTCTAAAGGTTATTGGCAAGTCCCGCTAACTGAACGTGCCAAACCTTTTACAGCTTTTTCTACACCTAGGGGTTTATTCCAATGGAATTTCATGCCTTTTGGTCTTATGAACGCCCCTGCTACATTCGTACGCATGATGCGCCGAATTCTCGCATATCGTACAGATGTCATAGCATATCTAGATGATATCTGTCTATTCAGTGATTCCTGGGAAGATCACTATTTGGGTTTATACGAATTACTGTCTACTCTTCGCGAGTATAACTTGACTGCAAAACCCTCTAAAGCCTTTATAGGATTTAGTGAGATTTCTTTCCTAGGTCATCGTGTTGGTCATGGTCTTTTAAAGACAGAGGACCACAATGTTTCAAAAATACTTAACATTTCGGTCCCTAAGACAAAGAAACAAGTAAGGAGTCTATTAGGTTTGATCCAATTCTACGGACGATTCATTCCGAATCTGTCCTCCATTATGGCACCGCTTTCTACTTTATTGAAGAAAGGGTCGCCTAATTTGATCCGCTGGTCAAAAGAATGTCAATCCTCATTGGACCAGGTTAAAGACCTATTTTCATCTCCACCTATTCTTAGGTTACCTACTATTGAGAAGACTTTTGTTCTTCGAAGTGACGCCTCGTCAACTGGGATTGGGGCAGCACTAATGCAGGAGTATTCTGATACTCTGCATCCGGTGATGTATATCTCTAGGAAATTAAATGCTGCAGAAAAGAATTACTCGGTTTTAGACCGTGAGTTATTGGCTATGGTATGGTCTATTCTGAAGTTACAAAGATTTCTTCTAGGCGCACATTTCATTGTGGAAACCGACCAGAAAGCGCTTACTGCTATTCAGAGCAAAAACTTGAAGAGCTCGAGGTCCACTCGTTATGCCATAGCTCTTCAACCATTTCATTTCTCGGTTCGAGCTATCCGTGGTTCGGATAATGTAATGGCGGACATTCTGTCCAGATGCCCACACGATTCCACATGATTCTTCTGTCATATATATATTTCCTGATATACAGTCCAATGTTATAATGACATGTTGGTAGATTTTTTTTTTCTCACTTTTTTGAGGGGGAATTTATAACATTGTTCCATGTAATTATCTAAGAAGGCTTAGTTAGTGATATACGGGCCAAAAGATCACTCGGCCACATTTAAATAAATTATTTTCAGGATTGTATTGAGAGATTTACCAGTTGTCTTTAAGATTTGTGTTATTGATATTTTCGCAGCACATCATTGAAGATGCGAGATTGTGTCCATTGTGGAACTTTGAGTATATCAAGTCCTGTCCTAGATTGGGAGCGGATGATGTCCACATCTTCTTCTATTGAATGTTTTATGTCAACGAAGATCAACACATGTATTACTTATTAGTTACTGATGCATTACATAATGTAATAAAATAGTGCGGTATATTAATATATTACACCGCTATTTGCAACACATTGTATGATATCATAATAATATATTTGATTTCATATATTGGTATGAGAATAATTTGACTTTTATTATGATGTTGCCAGCATTGTGGTTTGTGTTGGTGGCACCTTCCTGGGATATATACGCGTATACTTAGATAAATTTTTCTCTAAGGACCTGGGATATGATCTCAGTTTTGCTCCAAGTGTTGAGCTATTTTGTTAGGTATATCCGCGCATCATACGTGCGTTAGGAGCCTAGATTTTTCCGGCTCCAGGATTTAAAAAAAAAAAAATGTTTCATTTTTTTTTTTCCCGGGAGGGTGCGGTAATGTTACGCACAAATAATTACTTTTTTCCAAAGTCTTTGTATGATCGTTTTTCGTATGTATGATCATTATTTGACTGAAATGCATGTTATATATATTTTATGGTCAAAGGGACAGAACCCGATATATCGATACTGCTATTTTTTATGAGTTTACCTCCTCTTGTATAGAGACACGTTCGGTCTATAATGTCTTGAACGAAGCGTGACCATATCTCCTTATTTGGTAGTATCAGTCAACTGTTGTAGATGTTTGAAACCTTTCTTAACGCTTCTGTTCATGTCCATAAAAGGCGCGACTGTGTAAGACTTTTATCTCGAATGTTCTTAGAATCGTCTTATTGTGAACAGCGACTCAGAGATTGTCACTCTGCGCATGTCTCGACTTGGTTGTCGTTTGTTGTTCCGCCCAGGTCGGGCAGTTGAGAAATGGACTGATTAGCGAGCGGACGCGACTGCGTCTTGTGATTCTCTGAGGGAAATACATTGTCTTTGTGAGTTAGTTAGCTAACTAGACTATTTCCCCGTATTATTCAAGCCTGCCTGGAGGCATATGTTCATGGTTGATTTTCCGAAATAAGGTAATTCCTCTTGTATCGAACTTTAGGCTATCATCTAGAGGTTCGTCATTTTGTCGCCTTTTTGCTCGCCTGTGTGATTCAAAATGGAGAGGTACTTTGACTAGGATTAAGTCATCGGTATCTTTATACCTGAACTAGTTATATATCTATGGGTCGCTCTAGACCAACAAGACTATTGTCTGTGTTCCAGGATTCGTTATATCAGAGATCACGTCCAAGTCAGATGGTTAGACTTAGGAAGGTTATAAAGGTCGAGCTGACCTGTAATCCATGTATGCTACTCACGTGCAGACAGTAAACGGACGTATTGTATACATCTGATCTGCTAGCATCAGGAAGGAATAATTATTATTGTCTATGAACATTAAGGATCTGCAGCTGACCACGGTTGCAGAAGATATATGTATTATTTATCAAGCTTCGCTATGATATTTGTTTTCCATACAACTATTGAGTATTGACTCCTACATGACTGTCAGTTAACATGAGTTTGAATGCTGCATTCGTTATACTATGCTGATGATAACATAAGTATCATGACTGTTTTGTGGCGTGCAATAAATGGTATAAACCTAAAGCGAAGTTACCATTTTTATGACTCTACACGTCATGTTGCCTGTGGTGTACCCTGAACTGTTCTACTGCAACACACACACCGCAACAATCTAAACCAGATAAGACACCCACATCTTGCATTGTAATACCTGGTGTCGATAGAGGTGGTAATTTGACGGCATCCTAATTTCACCCTTATCAATCATCGAGCAATTCTTGATCATGGACCTCTCACTTTGGGTTGACAAGTATGAACCTGCAGATAATTGTAGGATATGTGGCTATTTTGGATAATAATTACCACATTCCTATTGTAGGTGAGATGAATTTGTTTTCAGGTGTATGCTTGGAAATGCATGATTATGGATCAGTGACAAGACAGATGTTGGTAAGAAAACGAAGATGGCTGTATACCGCTCCACCTATGTCCCAGTCTTGACATATGGATGCGAGTCATGGGCAATGACTAGAACCCACAAAAGCCAGATCCAAACCTCAGAAATGAGGTATCTGAGGAAGGTGGTTGAAGTAACAAGAAGAGACATGGTCCGCAACCAGACGATACGTCAAGGCCTAAAATCCCACCCCTGCAGACTCAAGTAGAACAGTCCCAACTAAGATGGTTTGGTGTCCTAGATTTGTGATAGGTGAATTAAGACTTGGTTTGGTCCCTTCTGAATAGCAATAAAAACAAGTGATAGCTCAGCGGGAGATGATAAAATAGAAATAGATTTCACGAGTGAGATGGAGGAAATATATTAGAGTCGGTCTCTGACCCTCGAGATGATTTCTCTCAGTCAGCCTATCTTCTACAACAGATTAAGATTTGTCAGACCGTCTAGTATAATATATAGTAATATATATATATATATATATATATATATATATATATATATATATATATATATATATATATATATATACATATATATATATATCCCTCACATACACACACACCTAAGTGACTACAATAGACACACAGACGTGAAACTATGACAATGAAAATATAGATAATTGGCAACGAACTGACCGACACACTGGAATAAGTTCAAGTGAATTTTAATTATCATAATAAAATTCCATCACTTACTTACTTACTTAGTCGTTCCCCTTCTACCGTGAGGTGTAGAGGTTTGGAAGAGAGAGCGCCAGACCATTCTATCAGCTGTCTTCCTCCTGGCCTGGTTCCATTCTAGTCCTCGGTCCTTCAAAGATTGTCTAATGTTGTCCTCCCAGCGGACTCTGGGTCGTCCTGGAGGTCTGGATCCCTGGCTCTTTGTTTCCCATGCTTGTCGTGGTAGCCGATCTTCTCCCATTCTGCAGACATGGCCAAACCATCTTAGTTGGGACTGTTCTATTTGGGTCTGCAGCGGATGGGATTTTAGGCCTTGACGGATCGTCTGGTTGCGGACCATGTCTCTTCTTGTTACTTCAACCATCACAATTCCATCACAACACCTAAAATTACATCAAGCATATACAAATAGTCATTAGTCAATGAATTGCTACAAGAATGATAGACCCATAGGTATAAACTTTTTCCTCGATGTATAGCCCACAGTCCTGTTAGAAGAAAAGTGATAGCCCCAAAGAGTCACGGATGCATACGCTATAGTCTACGACAGGGGTCGGCAAAGTACGGCACGCGTGCCAAGCGTGGCACGTGGAACGATTTTCAATGGCACGCTGAGTGAATTAAAATATTGTACAGTATATGATCTCATTTAAAAAAAAAAAATAGAATTTTTAATTAAATGGAAGCATATAATTCTTTTAAAGCTATACCTGTTTTTACAACCCTTCAAAACGAAAGTTTTTAGACATTGGAGGTAAGAATGTGCGATCTGATGCAAACTAAAGGCCTGATCATACTATACTGCACGTAAGTCTTCGTTTTTACGGACCATTTCCGAGAACAAACATTCTTCAACGAATTTCAAGGGGAGTGGTTATACTTTGCGGCGCCCGCTAGTCTGGCGTCTACCTGCTACCGTAGTTTGCAGGATGTTAGTTAGTTGCTTATCCTTTACAGGACGTGGCAATCAACCCCAGCTTTTATTGGCTGTTTGTGATTTTTCTAGGCAAGTTTTACATTCAGTAGTTTGCCATTGCTTTCTGAACGGTACGGCGCTTATACCATTGTTAAAAATCCACACAAAGCGATTTGCTACCAAACCGCCTGCAGCAAATTTGCAGGATGAGATTCTTGAAAAGAATCCCAAGCGAATTTTGACGGGCAAGCGGAGACGTAATATCATAATTACGCAATAGTGTCTGGCTAGCGCCTGGGTGAGCGTATTTATTTCGTTTTCGCTCGCAGTTTTTGACTCCCAGTGTGAGTTTGGAGCAACAATGACTGACCTCGACGAAGTTATATTTCCGTCCTATCCTTCCCCTCTCTCCCGACCACCACCATCTCTACAGTTCTCCCGGCTGTCGCATACTCATGCCCGTACAGTCCGTTGACCGCAGCACTAAAGTTGGTGTTGTTATTAAGTAATACGGTGCCGTTAAAATGACTCAAAAAAGACAAAAACTTGATATACGCTCGTTTCAAGACTTTTGGACAAACGAATATGGATTCATACAACAAAAGGATCGTGCTGTTTGTGCTTTATGTTATGAAAGTGTCATGTGCCGTACGTCAAGTGTACAAAGACACTATCAAACCAAACATCAGTCCATGTTTAAAAACTCTGAGGAGAAAAGTGAAGCCATAAAAATGGCTGTTTCTGGCTACAAAAAACAAAGTAGTATGGCTGTTTCTGGCTACAAAAAACAAAGTAATATTTTTAGTCAAGTAATTGGAACCAAAAATAAAGCTACTGAATGTAGTTACAAAATTGCACAGTGTGTGGCTTCGAAGGGCAAATCTTTCACAGATGGAGAATACATCAAGGAAACTTTTTTGAGTAATGCTGAAATTTTGTTTAGTGATTTACTAAATAAAGAAACAATACTGTCTCGGAGTATGGCTGAAAATGTAACGGTAAAACAAACAACCGGGTTACAACAAGCTGTTGTAGTTAGTGTCGCTCTTGACGAAAGTGTCGATGTGAATGACGTGACGCGCCTAGCTATAGTTGCGAGATATTGTGACAACGACCGTATTTATGAAGAACTGTGCTGCTTGATACCTTTTGATGGTACAGCCAAGGGAGAGGACATTATAACTGCATTTGTAAGCTATTTCGAAAATCAGAACATTAACATGAATAAAATATTCTGTGTTACTACTGATGCCGTCCCTGCATTTGTCGGAAAGAACAAATGATTTGTTAAACTTCTTGAGGATCGTATTGGACGTCAAGTATTGAGCTTCCATTGCATTATACACCAGGAGAGTTTGTGTACGAAGATTTCGTCACTATCCTTGAACTCTGTAATGGAAACTGTTGTCAAGATAGTTAACTTCATAGTTTTTCGCTCTTCATTGACCCACAGGCAATTCAAGTTTCTTCTACAAGAAATGGAGAGCGCATATGCGGACCTCCCGCTGTACAGCAATGTTCGTTGGCTTAGTCGAGATAATGTTGTGAACAGCTTTGTATCATGTCTAGAAGCAATCAAGGTGTTTCTTGATGAAAAAGAACAACATTTCCCGGAATTGAAGGACGAGGACTGGCTGTGCAAGCTGATGTTTCTGGCTGACATAACTACAAATCTGAATGAATTAAACTTGCGTTTACAAGGGCAGGGTCAAATAGTACTTGATCTTTTTGAGCACTGGAAAGGATTTGCGTCAAAATTAGACACATTTTGCAGAGATATTATCACTAACACATACACGTACTTTCCAAACGTAAAGGCTCATTCAAATCGATTTACTGTCAACAGAGATGAGCTTCAGAAGTACGTTGAAGCGCTCAAAAGAGAGTTTGCTAAACGAGGTCAAGACTTCAAAATTCACGGGCCCATGTTTTCTTACCTCATCAAGCCCGACTTAATTGATCATACTAACATCCCATTTGACCTATCTCTTTTCGAGTGGATGGATGTTGACAATTTTGAAATGCAACACATCGAATTCAAGGCATCAGAGTTATGGACGATAAAATTTGTAAAATTGCGAAAAACTCTTGAAGGAAGCTGCTTGGAAAAGTAAGCTGCAATCCTCAACTGCTGGACATCCCTGCCTGAAGCGTTCACCTGTTTGAAGAAAGTTGCATTTGCTCTACTTTCGGCTTTTGGGTCAACTTATACATGTGAAAAAATTTTCTCACACACGAAAGCTGTTTTAAGTTCACAGAGAAGTCGCCTAACACCTGTGCAATCAGAAGCCTGTGTGAAGCTGAAACTGACAAAATACACACCTGATATTGAACAATTAACCAAGGAGAAGCAAGGACACGGGTCCCATTAATTGATTAATGACTCAGATCAATAATAATCAATGATTACTCATATTAAAATTTTAAAAACGTGTTTTATGTTTGGTTTATTTAAATGTTTTGTTCTTCAAACTATTGGACTTTCTGTCTTAACAAAATATACATATGGCAATTTTATTATAAAATTTCAAACTAATGTGTTCAGAACTTAGACTAAATTTTGCAAAACATAATATTTGTATTGATATTTGTTCCTATTTATAATAAAATATTGAATAATCTACAAAGAATAGAACAGTTATTTAATGTATCGGAAACATGTTAATACAAAATCATTTTTAAATTGTTTCAATAATTGTTGTATATAAAAATATGGTGGACTTAGGTTGGCACGCTGAGTGACTTTGCAACATTACTTCGGCACGACACTACTAAAAGTTTGCCGACCCCTGGTCTACGATTTCCCTTTAAAAAATAGGAACAGACTTTGATACTCTAATCTATCCTAAGAAAAATATTGTTAGCAACAAAAACTTGCATAAAGAAATTTAAGACAGCAAAATGAGTGCCAAAAATACAACAATAAAAGAATCACTCAGTCCTGCATTCACTCTATTCAGTCAGCCGTGATCACTAGCTTGCATTCGTACTTTCAGCTTTGGTAGCAACTTCTGGAAAAACAATTTTTAGGACATGCACATACAGAATCTCCAGTGGTAGTCTTGGCCAAGGGAACCCCAGTTCCGCAAAGTCAGGTTGAGTTAACTACTTCAGGGAACGTTTCCTTGGTTATTATTATTTTCTTTTTGATATCTGATTATGTCACATTAAAATTGTCCAGGCACGAACGTTAACAGCGAGCACAGTGTCAATAGCTAAGGTTTATAGTAACGAGGAATGTCAGGTCGGTGCCTTCTCTCAGTATAGGACTTTATTTGGTCACACCACCACTAGTCAGAACTCCGTCGGAATGTTACTGATAGTAATATTTTACTTGCCACAAGGGCTGAAATGTACTTGAGGTTTTTCTCAGGAAGAATTAAATCTGGCTCGATGGGCCCGTTACTTCATTTAATCTTAAAGTTCATGTAATGGGTACTCTGTCGTTCTGGATGCCAGCGCAATGCCAGACAGGTTTTACTTTATACACCCAAGTCTTCAAGAAAAAAATGTTTTTGTTCTTCACAGATGTTTCTCAGTACTAAAACCGTTAGTAAAGTTGGGCTACCCCAGTTTCACTGAATAAAGAAAAAACAACATATAAAATACTTATACATACTATTTACTTCGGTTATAACTTACATTATAAACTGCAAGCGTAGAGCTTGTCTTATCGTTTAAATCTCCCATGAAATAAGTTATATTTCTAAAATCAGTCATCATGAGTTAGAAATACATACGTATTTCGTCAATACTCAATGATGAATCAGTGCAGTTATAAGTTAGTTTAAAATATTCTCGACAAATTACTAGCAATTTAATTAAATTTATTTATAGCTGCATGAGTTTACGCTAGAAATTATAATTTATTTTGCTATAAACTGAAACAAGTCAACTAGAGAATAACAGACTTACAATTTAATTCCTTCTGCACAGAAATCTAACTAGTAAAATGAAATAAGCGGTTATCACTAAATCAATCAACACTACTAGACATATAATATATTTACCTCCAGACTGAACTACAGGCGATCGCACAAACTTAGAATTAGACTTTTATATTTATTGGTAGTCTAGAAGCTCGGCAAAATTGTCGAGTCAAACTAAGAACTACGCTATGCAAGCTTATTTCCTTAGCACGAGCAACCTGTCTACTGCAAAATTTGGAGAACTGAATGGTCTAAGCTACTTGTGTAGATATATGAAAACGGACAAAGGATCCCACGCTATTACGAAAACCCGAAATAGCGCCGGTCTCTCTCTCTCTCCCCCTCTCTCTCTTAACACTTCACATTTACTTAGACGCTGGCCATAACTGCCAAAACGCATCTTCACACCTACTACGACATGTCTCATTTCTGAGCGATGCAGATGCGCCTTCCACACCTCACGCCGAGAATCTAGCCGAAGAAAAACTCGTGTCAGATGAAATGTAGACACATGTCTTCTCTCTATGTCTGACAAGACGAATTCTCACACTATTTCGTTCACATCCAGGGACTGACATATTACGCAATAAAATGCGTTACTAGTATGAGAAAGAAACGGCAAAAGTCAGAATGGGAAAGTAATATTTTGTCGCAAACGAACGAATGCGAAAAACAGGAAAAGGATAAAAGAGCGATAATAAAGTAGAGGACACGGGTAGAAAAGAAAAGAATATAGACAATTTATTGATCATAAATCTCTATGCGACATTTGGCCATGTCTGCAGAATGGGAGAAGATCGGCTACCACGACAAGCATGGGAAACAAAGAGCCAGGGATCCAGACCCCCAGGACGACCCAGAGTTCGCTGGGAGGACAACATTAGACAATCTTTGAAGGACCGAGGACTAGAATCGAACCAGGCCAGGAGAAAGACAGCCGATAGGATAGTCTGGCGCTCTCTCTTCCAAACCTCCACACCTCACGGTAGAAGGGGAACGACTAAGTAAGTAAGTAAGACAAGACAGGTGTCTACTGTGAAACATTTTATAAAATCAAATAATACAAAATAATATGTACACACATATATTGTATGAGGTTATAGTATCCCCCTGCCTGACAAGTCAGCTCTGTAAAGTGCCGTAACTTGAAGACAGATTGGATAAACCCTGATAATGACTGTTTGTAGTCCTGAAGAGAATTGTTATTAGTCCTGAAAAGGACTGTGCTAAACCTGATACGAACTCAGTTACGGTGGTTATATATCAGGTTCCAACCTTCAACAATCATACCAAGTAACCAATTAATATGCATGATACTTTCATAACATATAGATTAAACAAATCCTGAAATAAAAGTTGTAATTACTGTATTATGTTACATAGTAACTTTACATACCCTCACAGGATCTAATTAAGATCAGTAAAGACCGGCTTTTGTGGAGTAATAGAACTGCTTGGCTGCAAATAACAAGATATTGGCCTTTACACGTCTCTCTCTCTCTCTCTCTCTCTCTCTCTCTCTCTCTCTCCAGCCGTTGTCCTTCTGTCTTCTTCGCTGTACAAGTGAATTTGAAATGTTGTTGTTGTTGTTTTGAAGAGGTGATGAGTGGAGAGCGGGCACTTAACAGCTGACCGTTATTGCCTCTTCTCGTTCCATCTTGGTCTACCCTGTTCAACCTGAAAATTGGTTATAATTGAGGTATTTAGTGTCATTTTATTTACTAATTTTGTATTCATTTAAAATAACTATTTTCTTTTGCAGTTGCTGATTTTAATTTATATTAGTATTTCTCCATTTTATTTTCTCTTTTGAATTGTTTATAGATAACTACTGTCCTTTACAGTTGGTTTTAATTTGTATTAGTATTTGTTCTTTTTGAATTGTTGTTTTTTTTTTTAAACCTCGCTGTCTTTCCTTGTCCTATGAGTAGTCAGTAATTTTTTTTCTGTTGTTGTTTTTTTTTTTTAAGATTTGTTAGTTCTTGTTGCTTAATTTTTATTTAGTTGAATGTTTTTTTTTTCTGAAGTACTAACCTTATATGTTTTCCTTTGTTTTATGTATATATCTTTTAAGTATTGATTGGGCATCTCCTGGGGTATCTATATTTAAAAACGTATCACCTGTCAAGTCTATATTGTGATTTCTATAGTAAGTTTTTAATTCAAGTCTTTGATGTTCGTACTTTTTACAGTGGACCAGGTAGTGATCTATGTCATTCTCTTCCTGACATTCTTGGCAGTGTGGTTCCTCTATCATAAAGTATGCTGCACCGAGACAGAGACGCAACAGTTTTTTGTTCGATGGTATCTTTAGTTCTTCTCTGACCTGGCACTTCATTGTTGGTTCTTTCAGCAGTTTGAACGCGTGTCTGCCTTTTCTACTGTTCTTCCATGTTCTCTTCCATTCTTAGTTAGCTTCACTTGGCTCTTGATCTCCGACCTTCCCAGTTCTGCTCTTATATTCATTCATAACCCTCAACTCCCAAAGGCGCATAGGCCTTCAACAAACACATGCCAAGTCCTCCTGTCACGTGCCATCATCTCAAGTTCTTTCCACGTTCTCCTCATCATCTTCACCTCGGTTTCCAGCTCTCTTCTCCAAGTGCTTCTTGGTCTACCTCTGCCTCTCTTGCCCTGGGGGTTCCAGAACAAGGACTGCCTTGTAATCCTATCAACAGGTTTCCTCAGTGTGTGTCCTATCCAACACCATCGTCTTCTTCTCATCTCTTCTTCCTCTGGCACTTGTCTAGTTCTTGTCATCAGTTCCACGTTGGTAACCTTGTCATACCATTTTAATCCCTCTATTCTACGCAAGCTCCCATTTATGAAAGTCTATAGCTTTTTGGTTGTTGTCTTTGTTGTTCTCCACGTCTCTGAGCCATACAATAGGACTGACTTAGCATTTCCCAATGCAATGAAAGTTCCTCTTGCTTTTTGTATTCTTAGTTTGATATCACTGTCTGTCCCTCCAACTTTGTCTATATTGCTGCCAAGATATGTGTACGATTCTACATCTTGTATTGGTGTTTTTTCAAGTTCAACCCTGTTATCATTACCTGCATTTATTCTCATTATTTTTGTCTTTTCCCTGTGTATTTTCAGACCCAATTGCTGTGACCTCTCATCGAGTGTTTTCAATTTGTCCTGCATCTGATTACGGTTATGGGACAGAAGAGCCAAATCATCAGCAAAATCCAGATCATCCAACTGCTTAGTCAGAGTCCACTGGATTCCATTTCTGTTGTGTGTTGTTGATGATCTCATTACCCAGTCTATTGCTAGTAAGAAAAGAAATGGAGACAAGAGGCATCCCTGTCGCACTCCTGTTCGTATCCCAAACGGTTCTGTAAGCTGTCCTTCGTGAAGAACTCTGCATGTCATGTCTTCATATGTTTTCTTTATTAAATTAATGATCTTCAGGGGAACTCCATAATGCCTCATCAATTTCCAAAGTGATTCTCTGTCTACACTGTCAAATGAATTTTCGAAGTACACAAATCCGATGCATAGTGGTGAATTCCATTCCAGACTTTGTTCAATTATTATTCTCAAAATGGCTATCTGGTCTGTACATGATCTGTTTTGTCGAAAACCTGCTTGCTCATCTCTCAGTTTCTTGTCTATGGACTCTTTAATCTCTCAAGGATAATCCTGTTTAATACTTTTCCTGGTACTGATAGTAACATTATTCCTCTATAATTTGCGCACTCTTGTAAATTTCCCTTCTTAGGCAACTTAACCAGATATCCTTCCGTCCATTCTGCTGGTATCTCTTCCTTTTCCCAGACTTTACCAAGTAATTTATATAACATCTCTGTAGCAGTGTCGAAATCTGCTTTGATATCCTCTGCTGGAATGCCATCAGGTCCAGACGCTTTTCCATCTCTTAGAAGCTTTATGGCTTTCTTTATTTCTACCTTCGTTGGTCTTTCGCCGTTAATTTGTAGCTCTCCTTCTGCTGGCTGGATGTCCGGGGGGTTTTGTGGAGCTGGTCTATTGAGAAGGTCCTCAAAATATTCTGTCCACATCTTCATTTGCTCTTCTAAATTGCTGAGCAGTTTTCCATTTTTGTCTTTTATGAGGCAACTTGTTTGCTTATATTTCCCTGTTAGCTTCTTTGTGCTGTTATACAGTTCTCTCATATTTCCTTTGGTTGCAACATCTTCTGCCTCTCTTGCCAACTCCTCAATATACTTCCTCTTGTCTCTTTTGATACTTCTTTTTACTTCTTTGTTTGCTTCTGTGTACACTTCTTGAGCCTTGGCTTTGGAACGTCTGGTTTTGCTTGTGTTTAAATTTGCTTTCTTGTTTTTTTCTGTCTTTTATCTTATTGATGGTTTCTGTTGTTATCCATGCTTTTTGTTGTCGTTCCCTTTTCCCCAGTATTTCTTCACATCTCTCATTCCATACAGTTTTGATTTGCTGCCAATAGTCTTCTGTATTCTCTACATCTTCCAGCTGTTGGAGCACTTGGAATTTGGTGGATATTGTGACCGCACATTTGTCTCTTGTTTCTTGATTTCTTAGATGTCCTACATTAAATTGTTGTCTATAATTTTGCTTTGGTGCATATCTCTTGAGTTTCATTTTTACTTTGGCTATCAGAAGGTGGTGATCTGATGCCACATCTGCTCCTCTATATACCTTTACATCCTGCAAAGATGATCTAAACTTCTTGTTCATGCATATATGGTCAATCTGATTTTCTGTTCTATGGTCTGGTGAAATCCATGTTGCCTTGTGTATTCTCTTATGGGGAAACATGCTTCCTCCTATGGCCAGTTGGTTTGAAGCACAGAAGTTTGAGAATAGTTCCCCATTTTCATTCATTATTCCTAGCCCATGTTTTCCCATGACTTCTTCAAAGCCGGTGTTGACTGTACCTATCTTTGCATTCATGTCACCCATCAAAATTGTGATGTCTCTTCTTTTAACTTTTTCCATAATTTCCTGTAGTTTAGTATAAAATTCTTCTTTCACAGACTCTTCTTTGTCATTAGTTGGTGCATAACATTGGATGACATTTACATTTATTTTCTTTTTAGCTGTTTTAAAAGTAGCTGTTATTATTCTGGGTCCAACAGCTTCCCATTCAATGAGTGCTTTCTGTGCTTCTTTAGATATCATAAGATCAGTAACACAGACTCCTTTCGGCTTTTTCTGTGTTGCATCTAACGCCTCCCTGCGAGAGGACCTTCCCCTGTCTTGGATGGCTGTGTTTTATTTTCCTTAATAAGCTTGTCCATGTTTGTTGACGTTTTTTGTGGTTTAAATTTTTTTTTACTTGATGGGGTAACCAGCCCCATGCCCAACCCTCCTTAGTCGCTTTCTACGACATGCATGGAAGGGAACAGTGTTACTATTCTTTGCTCCCCTTTCGGGCCCCCGGTAACTTTCTCCCCATCCATTACCTTTTACTTTCCTTAGTATATTTAGGGGTCCCATACAGCTTTCTACTAAACTGTCTATATGTTTATTCAAATTTAGTTGTTTATCTAAAGTTATGCCCAGAAATCTTGTTGTTGAGGAAGTACATATTTTCTGTCCTTTAATTGTTATATTGATTTTGTTATTTCTTTTAAAATTTCCTTTGCTGAATATCATACCTACTGTTTTGTTTACATTAATTTGGAAAGCCCAACTTTTCATCCACTCTGAAACTTTGTCTATTTGTTTTTGAAGTTTTTGGTAAACATGGTCCAAGTTTTTTCCAGATCGCCAAATGGCACAGTCATCTGCAAATTGTGATACTGCATTCTTAATGTCGTTAAATTCATCTGCTAAATCATTTACAGATATTGTGAAAATTGAAGGTGAAATCACTGATCCCTGAGGAATCCCATTCTGTTGTTCATATATTTCTGACTTATCATTGTTCACCTGTACAGCAAAATACCTGTCCTGTAAAAAGTTTTGTAGATACCTATTGGTTTTACCAGTAATGCCAATCTTTTTTATTTTGTAAAGAGCTCCATTTCTCCTGCATTCATCATATGTTCTAGCGACATCCAAAAAGACTGCCACTGTTTTCTCTTTCCTTTTGAACCCTAGCTTTACATCGTGTTCTAATCTTACAAGCTGGTCTACTGTACTTCTGTGTGCTCTAAACCCTGACTGGTTTGGGCTATATAACTGATTTTTTTCCCCAGGAAGAATTTAACTCTTTTGTTAACAACAGTTTCCAGTATTTTACCTAGATGTGATGTTAAGGAGATAGGCCTATATGAACTTACATCATGGGCTTCCTTATTGGGTTTTAGGATGGGTACTATCCTAGTGATACATTCTCATTGTTACATACTGATAGTTATATAAAACGTTAATGTTATTATTATTATTATTAAGGCCTTTGAAACCACCACTGATAACGGCGCTAAGTCTAAATGTTATAGTCTGTTTACATCCACTGTTGCGAGTGTAGTGGTTCGGTCTATATCATCGCCACACAGGCTAATTCAATATATGTGTGCTGCTGTCCTGTCACTGTGTCTGGAATGTTGACCTAGGTGTGTGTTGATATGTTCGCACACCACGGTACGTACATAAGAGTACATGCAGGAGTCAAAAAGGGTTGCAAACGACTGGAACAGTTCGATACTGTTTATTCCGTTACAACACAGACATGATGACATAAATGACACACATTCGACAGCAAAACACGAGTCATATAATTTCCACATTGCATTAAATATATATAATACGGCCTGTCCACATCCTGGCCTATAATAATCATCATATGGCCTAAACAGTACTCCAATACTCAATAAAGCCTGCTCACACGGCAGCTATAATAATCTTCATATGGCCTACACAAATCTTCATTACACAATAAAGCCTGCTCACCCGGCAGCTATAATAATCTTCATATGGCCTACACAAATCTTCATTACACAATAAAGCCTGCTCACCCGGCAGCTATAATAATCTTTATATGGCCTAAACAGTACTCCAATACTCAATAAAGCCTGCATCACACGGCAGCTATAATAATCTTCATATGGCCTAAACAGTACTCCAATACTCAATAAAGCCTGCATCACACTGCAGCTATAATAATCTTCATATGGCCTAAACAGTACTCCAATACTCAATAAAGCCTGCATCACACGGCAGCTATAATAATCTTTATATGGCCTAAACAGTACTTCAATACTCAATAAAGCCTGCATCACACGGCAGCTATAATAATCTTCATATGGCCTAAACAGTACTCCATTACTCAATAAAGCCTGCAACACACGGCAGCTATAATAATCTTCATATGGCCTAAACAGTACTGCATTACTCAATAAAGCCTGCAACACACGGCAGCTATAATAATCTTCATATGGCCTAAACAGTACTGCATTACTCAATAAAGCCTGCAACACACGGTAGCTATAATAATCTTCATATGGCCTAAACAGTACTCCACTACTCAATAAAGCCTGCAACACACGGCAGCTATAATAATCTTCATATGGCCTAAACAGTACTCCACTACTCAATAAAGCCTGCAACACACGGCAGCTATAATAATCTTCATATGGCCTACACAAATCTTCACTGCAGTTTCTCACATAGGCTGTACACACAGCGAAATATATAAGTCGACATTTTCTCAAGTCCTACGTAGGTATACATTATCCAAAAACCACTGGGACTCGACCTACACGGTCCACGCCCAAAATACAACTCCCAAATCACACATTAGTCCCGCCAAAAAACCCCATCACGAGACTCGGCTGTCTTGAACACCGCTCTCGATAACACATGCAGACTAGCTGCGAGCTATTCACATGACTCAAAACAGTACAGAATAAACACATCTCAACATTTGAATTCTATCCTAAAGTCAAACAAGTATCCGCTTAATCAAGCGTTGCAACTCGAAATTTAATTTGTTCAAAACATTCTAAAGATTACTTCCCCTTCCATAAGTTCCACTTGCAACAGTTACCACCCGCTCCAGGAAAAAAAATGATTCTATCATTTTTTTGAAAAAATTAACCCCCAAAAACAAAAAATTTTGAAGAAAATGAAGCTCTAACATATGCTTACAAAAATCATCTTACTCTAAATCAAATTATATCTACAACAAATATCAGCATTAAAGTGTAAAGTAGCAATTAAAGCATACAGTATAATCAGCCAAGTATAAAAAGTAATTAGCTAAGTATACAAATATGATCAGTTCCAAAATTAAGTCAAGTATACGTAGTACAAACCAAACCGACAACAATAGATCGAAAGAGAAAACACAAGATCAATCAAAAGAAGAATGATCTGTAAAAAAAAAAAAAAAAAAAGAAAGTAAGAACTCAACAATACCATATACTCATAATTAAGTTGGACAATTACATGTAAAATAAATACAACTATCATAAGTAGATATGTTATATCAAGTCATATAACCATTCCAACAATACAAAGAATAGAGGTGTAAGTGTTGAAAGAAGACAAGTATACAAATAGAATCAAGTAAAACGAAGATGAGGTACGAAAGTATAAACAAGATATGAAATCCATACCGAAAAGACAACAGAAAAGAAGGAATGAAATGAAGAATAGTTACCAAAGACAGATAGAAAGCAAAGGCACGAACGCAGAGAAAGTCAATAACAATACATACTAATAAATGTTTAGATTAGACAACGTATTCAAAAATAAATATATAAACATGATCGAAAGGCACAACACAAAATATCAAAGTATATCTATACTAACACCACCAAAAAATAATTTATAATTAAAGAAAACCTAATAAGTAATTTAAACCAAGTTACAAGAGTTATGCAAAACTAAAATAAATAAATTATAGGCATCGAACAAACAAGTAATAGCATTGCTATAACTAATACGACCAACGCACAATCAAGCGCTAAAATAAAAAATACATCATAATAAAAACAACTTTTTACAAGAACTAATCAATCTACATATCAATGATATCACGCAGTCAAATGCTGTGCACACACACACAAAATTACAATGCCAAAAAAAAAAAATCTTTTTTTTTCAAAAGTACCGTACAAACATATTTTTTTACGATAAGTTACACAAAAACAGTATTTAATTTTTAAGTAATTCAAGACCACTAAAACCTAATAATGAAATCCACATTTTAACAAAATGAATGACACATAAAACAAAAATCCTATCTCGAACAAACGCTTAAATCAACACATGTAAATTTAATTTATCCTTTAAGTTCTTTCTGCTGATAATTACGTATATTATCTCAGTACAATGCTATTTAGCTATAACTTTATCTCTTACTCAACTTAATATAATATACTTCTATAAATAAATCTACAATCTGTTGCTACTATGAAATATAAAAAAGGTCCCATCAAATATTTGCTAAAAAAAATTTTTTTTTCCAAAAAATCTGCTAAGAAAATAATCTGCATGCCTGACTGGCAAGAAATCAAGTTCTGGAAAAATCAAAGTTTCACAATAATATAAATAGCATAAAAATGTATTAACATGTCATCAAACTACCGACATAAAAATAACAACAATTAAAAAAATATGGCAATCAAAAGATGCATAGAAATAATCATTACAACAAAATTATATGTTGTTTCAAAACAACAACATGTCATGTACTAATATAGAATACAAAAATATTTACTATCTCAAAAAAAAAAAATTAAGCCGCTAAATTTCCCACTCTCTTGTAAACATCCTTGACCTTCAGTAAGCAACACCTCAGATTTTAGTTAGACGCTGACAGGTTTCGGTTGACTACTCGAGCGGAAAGTTGACCTATATTTCTGACCGTCAATATGTCGCAGAAGCCTTGACTGTTATCGCAACGTAGCTTCTGTCAACAAATACAAATAAAATTTCCATTTTACTCAATAGTGAAATTTAATGAGAAAAACGTAGAAATCACATTTACAATTACCCAGTACCGGCTTGTGTAAAGCACCGGTCTCTTCACGATGTCACTAGCTCTTCCTATCACATGTAGATGTCACAGAATACTTGGGGACAACATGACCGACCTTGAATGTCGCCGCTGCCGTAGGCTGAAACAAAGTGTTATATTCACAACAACAAGCAGAGCAAGCAATAGTATTCAAGCATCCACTGTTATTTTTACTCTGTTTACCTTGATTATAAATGACTCTGGGCTCATGTTGAACAAGATTAGCACAATTGCGCTTATTATTTGTTCTATGATCAAAATACTTATTATTACCGTTGCCTTGTTTACAAATAATGACTTTAGTCTCTTGTTGAAGAGCATTACTCTGGTGATGTAAAGCAACATTTGAAAAGCTAGTAGTAGAGAAATATTTGCTCTTATGAGTCTTGACCTGAAATTTATCACCTTTCTTTTCCTGACCAACAGAACTGGCTGTTACACAAGAATCTTTGTTGGTCTGACGCCAAGAATTATTACTGGAACTATCAGTAATATTAGAACTTTTAAAGTTGTATTTACCACGAAAAGATCTGTCTTTACCATGAATGACATCTCTCTGAGCAAAAAGTGTATGGGGCTGACTTTTCGCAACTTTCTGTCTATCATTGTCAACATTGACAGAACACCACATATTGTTATTCAAGACGATGTCAAGCAGGCCATCTAATCGTTTCCTTGCCTGTGCAATCTCCACATCTCTATGTGAGATCTCTTCACCTAATTTCTTATTTAAACTCTGAACTCTTAAAACTTTGCAGCTTTCCTCTGCTAGTAAATTTTCAATCTTAGCAACCTTCTCTTTCTCAGCTGTCAACTCCACTAATGTCTCTTTCTCGTACTGTTTTTTATTTGCTCTCAACTGAGTCAACTCTAGTTGTAGTGACTGAATCTTAATATAATAATAATAATAATAATAAATTCTTTAAGCGCCAAACACGGCGCATAAGGCAGAAACCAGTGCTCTCCAGGTTGTTCGTTGTGACGCCACTCCTCTTAGCTCTTGCACATTATTTAGGCCCAACGTTCTTCCTTCTCTTATTATTGTTCTTCTGAGTGTTTCTTTTGGTCTTCCTTTTTTCCGCTTACCCTCAGGAACCCAAGTGAGCGCCTGTAGTGGTATTCTGTTGTTTTGCATTCGTAGGACATGACCGATATATGACCATCGTCTTTTCCTTATATAGTCGGAGACATATTTCTGCCTAGAGTCTTCTCTTATTTGTCGATTAGTCTTGAATTCTTTCCAACTGATGTTCATGAGTTTTCTAAGACATTTGTTCTCGAATGTATTCAGCTTGTTCTCCAATGATTTTGTTATTTTCCAACTCTCACAGCCGTATGTTAACACTGAGATAACATTTGAATTAAACAGACGAAGCTTGGTATGTATATTCAATGATCGTAATTTCCAAATGTTAGATAATCTATTGAAGGCGCTAGCTGCCAAAGCAATTCTAGTATGGATTTCTCTTGTTGTGTCACCATCCTGAGTCATTTTACTGCCTAAATAATTGAAACTTTCAACTTTCTGTAGTTTTTCCCCGTTCAAGATGATATCAAAGGTCTCGTTAGAAAAGTTCATATCTTAATATAATCATTGCTATTATTAAGCTCATCAATCTTTTCTGGAATCATCGCATTCTTTTCTTCCTGTTGGAGACCAAGATTCGCAATATCATCCATCAAATCAAGAAGTGACTCTGTATAATCCCTATCACGTTTATCGGTCTCAACTTTCAAATTCTCATAAATCTGTTTATTTTGTTGGACCTTCTGTGTAATATTTTCTACCTCAATTTGCTTATCTTTCATCTGGAAATTATAGTTATGACAAATTACTGTCGCAAAAGGTTTGACAATTACCCTTCCAGCTCACAAAGTTAACTATTTGTCAAGAAATGAGCTTATTCCTCAATTCTGTATCACCAATTCCTTTTTATAGCACCTTTTTCAAGTCACATCATTATCAGGAAAATCGACATATGTCAACAGCCATTAACACCTATGCATAAAATCTTAATCATATGTCAAATTAGACATAAACAACAATAACAACAGAATAAGCAATTAGGGAGGCCCAGTGACATATATGAAGTGACACAATTTACACAAGAATAAATCACTTATCTGTCAATGATCCCGTTTCTTTCCGCCACGACACTGGATATCACATAGACTGCTAAAACCTCCACTGCGGGAAAGCACTGGAACTTGATTCGTTTCTCTTCAGGTAATTTCGTCAATATGATATGTGCTTAACAATGCACAAGTTGACAGGAACCATAATACAGCACACAGTGCAACTCTTGACTGTTCTGTAGTCTGAAATGTACACGGCAAGTCCGTGTATCATAACGTCTTGAACTTGTGATAGTGAAAACTGGCACAGGTAACCCGAATATTGCAGGAATCTGTCACAACCTGTACAAATGCTGGTACAAATACTGTCCAAGTCTAATTGAACGCTCTTGACCACTGCAGACGTTGTTGTAGTCTATAGGCATGAAATAGGACGTCAATTGCTACTGGTGTAAAGTTGCCTTCTACCACGAATAAAGCGTGCGTTGTTTCTCAAATGCGCCACCCAGGCAGATAATATTTAGGTCACAGTTCTGAAGTACAGCAGATTCAAGCCACGCCCACACCGGGCTAATTATAACAAAGTCAAGTGTTCTACACTCTTGTCCCGTGAAAGGCATATGTATTCTTTCCAACTTGTAGTGACTGATCCTCTAGATATGTTATGGTCTGGTGGACAAAATTTGATTCACTTTACCCTCTTGCTTCAAGTACATATCACTGTAGAGGTAACAATTTCTTAATCGTATACGCCACATAGGCACATCTTAAATGATATCCAATGATACGAAAACTACGCCACTTAAGCTATCGACGCGAATAGTCGTAGATGTCAGATCCTGTTAACTGAAAACCACCAAATGATACATACTCATTGTTACAAACTGATAGTTATATAAAACGTTAATGTTATTATTATTATTATTAAGGCCTTTGAAACCACCACTGATAACGGCGCTAAGTCTAAATGTTATAGTCTGTTTACACCCACTGTTGCGAGTGCAGTGGTTCGGTCTATATCATCGCCACACAGGCTAATTCAATATATGTGTGCTGCTGTCCTGTCACTGTGTCTGGAATGTTGACCTAGGTGTGTGTGTTGATATGTTCGCACACCACGGTACGTACATAAGAGTACATGCAGGAGTCAAAAAGGGTTGCAAACGACTGGAACAGTTCGATACTGTTTATTCCGTTACAACACAGACACGATGACATAAATGACACACATTCGACAGCAAAACACGAGTCATATAATTTCCACATTGCATTAAATATATATAATACGGCCTGTCCACATCCTGGCCTATAATAATCTTCATATGGCCTGAACAGTACTCCAATACTCAATAAAGCCTGCTCACACTGCAGCTATAATAATCTTCATATGGCCTACACAAATCTTCATTACACAATAAAGCCTGCTCACCCGGCAGCTATAATAATCTTCATATGGCCTACACAAATCTTCATTACACAATAAAGCCTGCTCACCCGGCAGCTATAATAATCTTCATATGGCCTAAACAGTACTCCAATACTCAATAAAGCCTGCATCACACGGCAGCTATAATAATCTTCATATGGCCTAAACAGTACTCCAATACTCAATAAAGCCTGCATCACACTGCAGCTATAATAATCTTCATATGGCCTAAACAGTACTCCAATACTCAATAAAGCCTGCATCACACGGCAGCTATAATAATCTTTATATGGCCTAAACAGTACTTCAATACTCAATAAAGCCTGCATCACACGGCAGCTATAATAATCTTCATATGGCTTAAACAGTACTCCATTACTCAATAAAGCCTGCAACACACGGCAGCTATAATAATCTTCATATGGCCTAAACAGTACTGCATTACTCAATAAAGCCTGCAACACACGGCAGCTATAATAATCTTCATATGGCTTAAACAGTACTCCACTACTCAATAAAGCCTGCAACACACGGCAGCTATAATAATCTTCATATGGCCTAAACAGTACTCCACTACTCAATAAAGCCTGCAACACACGGCAGCTATAATAATCTTCATATGGCCTACACAAATCTTCACTGCAGTTTCTCACATAGGCTGTACACACAGCGAAATATATAAGTCGACATTTTCTCAAGTCCTACGTAGGTATACATTATCCAAAAACCACTGGGACTCGACCTACACGGTCCACGCCCAAAACACAACTCCCAAATCACACATTAGTCCCGCCAAAAAACCCCATCACGAGACTCGGCTGTCTTGAACACCGCTCTCGATAACACATGCAGACTAGCTGCGAGCTATTCACATGACTCAAAACAGTACAGAATAAACACATCTCAACATTTGAGATTAAACAGCGTTCCCACGCTTATCTGTACTCTGTCACTCGAAAAATAGGAAAAGATAATTCTATCCTAAAGTCAAACAAGTATCCGCTTAATCAAGCGTTGCAACTCGAAATTTAATTTGTTCAAAACATTCTAAAGATTACTTCCCCTTTTATAAGTTCCACTTGCAACACCTAGACGATCTTTCAAGACAGGCAGAAGAGGCAGCACTGAGAAATGAACAAAGCACAGTATACAAAATAACTAAATTCATCAGCGGAAAACGAGGTGCAAACAATATTACATTAGTAACAGGTAAGCAAGGAAATCTCATCACGACAGCAGAGGGACAGGAAACAAGATGGGCAGAGCACTTCAGAGAAACTCTGAACAAGGAACAACCAGAGATACAATTGAATGTTCCTGAAGCTGAAAACGATCTAGATGTAAATACAGACATTCCTCGAAAAGAAGAAATCATCACAGCAATCAAAGGGTTAAAGAAAGGAAAAGCTTCTGGCCATGATAACTTAAATGCAGAGCTATTTAAGACAGACCCTGAGCTAGCAGCAGAACTATTAGAACCACTATTTGCACAAGTCTGGAAAACGGGGACAACACCATCAGAGTGGAACAAAGGAATAATTGTCAAATTGCCCAAGAAGGGAGATCTTGCAGACTGCAATAATTGGAGAGGAATCACTCTTCTCTCAGTTCCCAGCAAAATACTAGGCAGGATAATTAAACAGAGAATTTCAAAAGCAGTAGACCACAAACTGAGGAAAGAACAAGCAGGATTTAGAAAGAACAGAAGATGTGTAGATCATATATTCACTCTCAGGAACATTATAGAGCAGTGCTCAGAAGGGCAAAGACAGCTGTACATTAATTTCGTTGATTTTGAAAAGGCTTTTGACAGCATACATAGGGACAGTTTATGGAAAATACTGAGGACTTATGGAATTCCAAGCTGCATAGTGTCAATCATAAAATGCCTCTATGCCAACTTTAGGTGTAGTGTTGGGCAGAGCAACCTAACCTTTGAGGTGAAGATAGGAGTACGACAAGGATGCCCCTTATCAACCACTCTATTTTTAACAGTCATAGACTGGGTGATTCGCCAGACAACAGAGGGCAATCCAAGAGGAATAAGATGGACTACATTTTCTACATTGGAAGATCTGGAATATGCAAATGATATTGCACTACTAGCACATTCACATCAACACATCCAGGAAAAAACGGATAGACTTAATAAGTTTAGCCAGCAGTTGGGCTTGAACATCAATTTAAAGAAGTCAGAGGTCATGACACTCAATGTGAGCAGCCCTGAGCCCATATCAGTAAGGAATCAGCAACTGGTACAGACAGACACCTTCACATGCCTAGGATGCATAGTAACACCAGACGGCGGGACAGGCAAAGACATCAACATCAGAATGAATAACTCAAGAACAGCCTTTTTTAACCTAAACAACATCTGGAAGTCCTCTCAATACAGCACTAGCACAAAATTAAGATTATATCAGAGCTGTATGCTTTCTGTGCTTCTCTATAGTGCGGAATGCTGGAGAGTTACAGAGAAGGAAATGTCGAAATTGTCCTCTTTTCACACAACATGCCTAAGAAAAATTCACCGAATCTTTTGGCCGAATACCATCACCAACCAAGATCTGCTTACTCAGAGCAAGCAAGAGGACATGCACACCATCATAGCTGGCAGACGCTGGAGCTGGGTTGGCCATGTCCTCAGAAGAGACCCTGATGCCATCACAAGAACAGCTATGCTTTGGACCCCTGAAGGAAAACGAAAGAGAGGCCGACCAAAAACAACCTGGCGGAGGACTGGTGGCTGAGATGCAAAGAATGAACCAGAGTTGGGGCACTGTACGAAGGATGGCCACCGACCGAACAAAGTGGAAACAAGTTGTTGTTGCCCTACAAGATGCCACTAGGCGTGATGGCCACTGACTGTTTTGACGGTCGGCGGCTAAGGATCAAAGAAAAGAAGACTATCATAGCTACTTTCCATGCTTTTGGTATCTTTCCTAAGCTCCAGATTTTGTTATAAAGTTATTATGTTTATAGTTTTTTTTTTTTGGTAGTTAAGAAAGTACCAAAGGATTTCATAAGTAAGCCCTGAAGCAGTATTAGATTTCTCTTTTATTGCACTAGTTACTTCTTCCTCTGTTATATCAGCATCTAAATAGTTTGTTTCATCTATCTGGTCTGGTAGTTCCTTTGAAAACTGTATCCTAAGTCTTTCTCTTCTCTCATTTTCTTGGTTGTTGGCATTATTGTTTTCTTATTGTTTCCTTTGATTGCCTTAAGCTTTTTCCACACTTCTTTAATTTGAGTGCTAGGTTTATGTGACTGACAAAACTCCTTCCAGTTAGTTTCTTTGGTTTTAAATATTATTCTGTTAGATTCATTCCTAATATGTTTATACTCATCATAGTTTTCTTCTGTTCTGTTATTTCTATATTTTTGTAAGGCACATTTTCTTCTCTCATGAATTTCTGCACAGCTTTTATTCTACAAGGCAACTGGTTCTTTATTCCACTGAGTTTTTCTTTTCTTATTGATGTTATTTATTGGTTTTAGGTGCTGCGCATATTTGTATTTGGTATATATTTTATTGCTATTTTAAGAATTTCATTGGTCAGTGTTTCTGCCCACAAGTCAGTATCATCTGATTCCATGTCTTTATATTCCATCACCTCCAGCTCTGATTGGGAAGGCTTCCCAGTTTGCTTTTTTATAGTTGAAAGTCGGTTTCTCTGGTTCTGGGTTTGGAATGACGTTTTCATGTATGGTTATACAATGGGCAGATGATCTGAGTTTGTGCCTTGTAACACTTCCCAATTTACATTCGCTAGGTTGTTAGTTGCTATACTTATGTCTATTGCTGAGTCTGCCCTGTTAGCTTGTGAATTAATTCTAGTTGCAGTTCCATCATTTAGTATTAGCAGGTCATTGTTTTCTATAAAGTCAAGTAGGCGCTTTCCTGCATTGTCTGCATGTTGTCCACCCCAAGCATTATGATGGGTGTGTTACCGGGGCCCGAAAGGGTAGCAAAGAATAGTAACAATGTTCCCTTCCATGCATGTCGTAGAAAGCGACTAAGGATGGTTGGGCATGGGGCTGGTAACCCCATCCTGTAAAAAATTTAAACCACAAAAAACTTCAACAAACATGGACAAGTCAATTGAGGAGAGTAAAACACAGCCGTCCAGACGGTGGGGGGGGGGGGGGGGAAGCCGCGCGGGAGGGGGTGGGGGCGGGGGGCGCGGGGTCTCTCCCGGAGAGGCGTGTGATTGAACGCGGAGAGGGCCGAAGGGAGTCAGTGTTGCTGACTGGCCTTCTTTCTTCTGGCAGAGCTTCCAGATTTGGCGCCTGGGGTGTTCGGACATTAAACGAACAGGGGAGGGTGGCACAGGTGGCGGCAGAGGTGAGGGAATGTAAAATCGAGGTTCTGGGGTGTGTGGGGCAGGGTGGAGGGGGTGGAAAGGGGAAGGCTCATCGCGGGTGAATTGGTGCTGTCCTCGGGACGTGAAGACGGGGGTTCACACCGCAGTGAAGGGGTGGCTCTTGTGATATCTGGAGAGGCACAGAGGGCGCTCGTTGAGTGGGAGGCTGTTGGACCCAGAGTGGTGGCAGCTACTTTTGAGGCAGCTGGAGGGAGGATAGATGTGGGTGTCGTCCGGTGTTGAGCACCGGCTGATGACAGGGGGGAGTCTGTGGGGGAAGCATTTTATACTAGACTGCAGGAAATTGAGGAAAGGGTTGAAAGAGGAGACGTCACTGTTTTGATGGGTGGCGTGGGTGCAGGGATGGGTACGGTCGACGCCGGCTTTGGGGAGGTCGTGGGAAAACGTGGGCTGGGAGTGGTGAATGAAAGTGGGGAACTGTTCTCGGTCTTCTGTGCTTCGGATCGGCTGGCTGTGGAAGGAGGCGTGTTTCCTCGTGAGAGAGTACGCGGGGCAACATGGATGTCGCCAGACCATGGGGCAGAGGGTCAGATTGATCATGTATGCTGTAGCAAAATCTGCGAGAATAAACGCTCAATTAAGTAAGATTTATGCATAAAACGATAATAAATACATTAGCCCGCATGTGTCTGACGGTTGGCATCTTCGACGCCAGCAGCGCTGCTTTTGCACAGTGCTAAGCCTATAAACCGATTTCACGGTAATAGTCTGACACGCTTTTAGTTTCGTTTTCGAGAAACACTACTAATATTTAACATTTGCCCGATCTGCTGCATACACTTTGTAGTCTAGCCTTATAATTAACGATTGGCGGAAGCGTGCCGCAAAATAACTATCTGAATTAACGCTTTCTGTCAACTTTAACGCAAAATTAGTAGTAATCCTTACATCGTTTGGTAGTATTACGCGATACAATACTAATTAGTAACGCAAATTCTTAACCCGCCCCGTCTACACCCCGCTTCGCTGACACAGTCTGCAACGCATATACACACACTGTGGAAAAGCCAGCCAAGGCAAAACCACACAGACAATTTTATTTTTCTCCTAGTGGTAGCATTTCTGACGTAACTAAAACAAGTTAGTTATTTGAAAAATACATTCTAGCGAGATGAGGGAGAGGAAAGATGCGGACTTGTAAAAAATTTTATTTGACGATTGACGATGATATAAATTGGAAATTTTAAACCATTATGAAGTTCCCCATAAAAATTATATGGTAGTATGACGTAGAGTTCGCTGAGTACGAATGTACTTTAATTAATATGATAGTCCCAGAATTAGAGAAGTTATTGAAGAAATACTAATATTTACGGACACTCGACCAGACAGACTGGCGTTCTTGCTTATGTTTTTGGTAACGTTAGGGGGACGCGAGCTTGGAAAAGAGGCAGGGAGGTACATTCAAATTCGCTTGGGTAAAAAGAGTATGACTGAAAAGGGGAGCGGTAGGAAAAATGTAATCCTAGACGAAACATCTTTTTGTATTGGGCATGACAAAAGCAGACTGGCCAATCGACCACCAGACGCAGAAATGATTCGAAATTATTTTGGTTTTTCATTCAAACTGCTTTTGAATTCAAGTAGTCGAACGTTTCGATTGGCCAGTGCTAGTAAATATTAGCAAAAGGCTTTGACTATTCATTGCCAGTTGAACTAAAATTGTATTCAGATACGCTGAGAAACAGCTGTGTTAATTCTAAACTTAAATAAAGAATAAATTCACAGTCTGTGCAGTTCGGAGGAAGCTGAGGCCATTTCTTCACACAGTCAGCGTCATTTGTTTATATATTTCTTGATTGTGGTAAGGATATTTTATGAAATTTAATATGTTTGTCCAACTACAAAGTTAGATACTGCTAGTGGGAAAAAGTGAAGGACATGTCGGGAGCAGACATTGTTGAGTCCTCACATAAAACGGTATCTAACTGATGTATGTTGTTATGATTATGTTGTCATATTATTGTATTAAAATAGATTAGTAAGCCTCTGTGTTCAATGAACACTGTTTACATGCCTGAAGCAAATATAATTCAAAAGAAAAGAAGAGAATATCATATCAAAGGAAATGTGGTTACTCCACATTATTGTATGGAGGAAAAGTATGTAAACGTACAGTGGCGTATCTACTATAAGGACCTGAGGTGTGGTCACAGCAAAGTGGGAGTCCTGTACAATTCGGGGCTAGTGCACTTGTAAGGCGCGCGAGGCTGACCCCATACCCACGTAGGAAATTAAGTGTTAGAATAAGTGATCAGAGATAAAAGGCCATTGGGTCCTTTTGTTGCAGAGGGTCTATGTTCCTGTTGCCGGCTGGTGACAGGAAACCTGCTGAGTACTAATAAACGCCAACCAGTCTCCAACCAGTCTTATATGCTGTCGAAGATAACAGTAGGAGCTTTGGCGAGTGGTGAAATTGAAACTTTCTGCAACTACACATTGAAATATCTTACAACAAGGACTCCCAGATGATGTGTTAGACATCTGAGGCATCTCTGACATTTTCTTGTGTTTCAAAACAATACACAGGACATTTATGGGGGTAGGATGAACTACAGCCCTCATCTACAGTGACTCTCCCTTTATATGAATAAAGTGAATTCTTTTAATATTTCCTACAGGAAAGACATATATATATAAATACATAATAACTTCTTAGTTATTGGGCAATTTTGTCCCAAAATTTTAATTGTTCTTTTCTGTAAACTATCTTGTCCTTATTTTCAAAGACCTGTCCACAAGCTATGAATGGACAGGCAAAATAAATTGTAAAGAAGATTTGTTCAAAGAAAAACTTAACTGCTAGTTTTATTATCTTCTTTATAGAAACTTAAAGTGTTTGACTGTTGTGTACCATCATTTCATTTCTCCCCTAGACACTAGGTACACCATACACCATACACTAGAGCCAGAATAGTGACTGTGTGAGACCTAGGGAGGTAGCGGTAGGTTCTCTGCACATAATTCATCATCATCATTTATAGAGTCAGAGACCTACATGTGCTTGACCTCACACGGTTAAAGCAGACACCTTTTCATTCTTTTAGGATACCATCATAACCTCCCCAGCAAAATCAACTTTGCTACATATGCATAGGTGGGAGGTTTGGAGCGTCATTGCAGGATGTGAAGGTACGTAGAGGAGCGGATGTGGCATCGGGTCACCACCTTCTGATGGCCAGGGTAAAGGTGAAACTCGGGAGATGTGCACCAATGCAAAATTGTGGACAACAATGTGGTGTGGGACATCTGGGAGATCGGGAGACGGGAGACAGGTTTGCGGTCGCGGTGTCCAACGGGTTCCGGGTGCTCCGGCGGCTGGAGAATGTGGAGAGTGCAGAGGACTGTTGGCAGCGGGTCGGGACTGTGTGGAGTGAGACGTATAGGAAGGTGCTGGGAAGGGGGCAGCGACGGCGGAGGGCATGGATGGCAACAGGGACCATCGGTGGGATAGAAGACAGAGAAGACGGGAGAGCAGATTTGGACACAAGCGGGGCAAGAGGTTCCGGGGCCGGGACTCGGGAGATGTACACAGGGGCAGACGGGGAGGTAGGAGGAAGTGTCAAGGGAGACGGGGGAAGTGTATTGGGGAGTTGGCGGGGGATGCTTCGGCCAGGGGAAGTGTGAGAGAACTGTGTGGCAGCACGGGGAGGCTGGCAGGGAAATGCGGGCAAACGGGCTGTCTCATAGAGGACGGGAGTGGAAGGCTGCTCGGCAGTGTACGGGAGCGAATGGGGAGGTGGAGAGAGTATTTTGTGAACCTTCTCGGTGGGCCGGCTCCGCGGAGCCTCCCGGGCGTCCGGCCAGCGGGAGAGGAGCTGCAGATTGGCGGTGGGAGATCGGCGAGGGAAGAGGTGGAGAGGGCCATGGGGCTTTCTTACTGTTGGTGGACTGGGTGGTGGGATCGTCGGCGGCACACAACGGAGGTGGAGTCCAGTGGACTCTGGCTGGGCGGTTGGATGATCTGGATTTTGCTGATGGCTTGGCTCTTCTGTCCCATGGCCGTGGTCGGATGCGGGACGGGTTGAAAGCACTCGATGGGAGGTGGCAGCAGTTTGGTCTGGAAGTGCACAGGGAAGGGACAGAAATGGTGAGAGTAGATGCTAGTGATGGTGGCAGGGTTGAACTTGAGGAGGCACCGATGCGGGATGTGGAGTCGTGCACATGTCTTAGCAGCGGTGTGAACAGGGTTGGAGGGACGGACAGTGATATCAGGCTGGGAGTACAGGGGGCAGGAGGGGCTTTCGTTGCGTTGGGAAATGTATGGAGATCGGGAGAGATCGAATCCGACACGAGAGTGGGAGTCTTCGGCTCAGATGTGAGGTCGGTCCTGTTATATCGCTCTGGGACATGGGGAGCAACGGGGACGGCAACCGGGGAGCTACAGACTTTCATGGATGGGTGCTGGCGTGGAGTGGAGTGATTGAAATGGTGACAGGGTTGCCGGCGTGGAACTGGTGATACGGGCTGGACGGGTGCCGGTGGAGCGGGGGATGAGGGGAAGGCGATGGCGATGGATGGGACACGCGCTGGGGAAGCCTGTTGATTGCATTTCAAGGCGGTCATTGTTCTGGGGCCCACGAGGCAGGAGAGGCGGAGGTGGACCGGGAGCACGTAGAGAGGAGGGCTGGAGGCGGGGGTGAAGGTGATGAGGAGGGCGTGGGGGAGCTTGAGATGATGGCATGTGACAGGAGGACTTGGCATGTGTTTGTTGAAGGCCTGTGCTCCTTTGGGAATGGAGGGTTATGACTGAATAAGTTGTTAGTTGCTATACTTATGTCTATTGCTGAGTCTGCCCTGTTAGCTTGTGGATTAATTCTAGTTGCAGTTCCATCATTTAGTATTAGCTGGTCATTGTTTTCTATAAAGTCAAGTAGGCGCTTTCCTGCATTGTCTGCATGTTGTCCACCCCAAGCATAATGATGGGAATTAAAATCGCCTACTATGACAGTTTTGGGGCCTAGACTGGTGCTTATGGCTAGTATTTCTTCATCTTTAATTGTGCAATTTTTAGCGTATACATTTAAGTTTGTTAGATTGTTTGGTTCAGCTGCTATAGTAACATGGATACCTTCTATGTTGGTTGTATCAAATACTTCCCAGTCTATAATTTTAAATGTTTCTTTAACTAAGACTGCGACACCCCCTCCTCTACCTTCTTTCCTATCATGCCTAAGTATCTTAAAGCCCTTACAACTATATATATATTATTTGGGTTTAAAAGTGTCTCTTGAAGAGCATATATAGTGTTAGTTCCTCCTGTCTCTGCTAGTAGGGGTGCAAAATTCTTTTTGATACCCCTACAATTTCACTGAACAATTCTACATCCTTTCTTATCCATTGTTTATGTTAACTAGTATCCCTTTTGTTTTGTGTTAGAACTGTCAGTTTGCTCTTAGTTTGTATTGGCCCTATCAGTTGATGGGGGCATAAGGCCTACTCTTCGTGGTGATTCTTTTATGTAGTTAAAGACTTTTTTCAATACTTGGGTTTGTGACGATTCTTCTTTTCTTTCCTCTATCAAAACTCTCTCTACTTGCTTGACGGTTTTTGTTACCCATTCTTTCCATTTCGCTTCTTGCTTTTGTTTGCCACTTTCCTTTTCTAATGCTTCTCTGTTTATGTTAATCTCCTGTCTCTGATTTTCTATCCTTTTTATTATAATTTCTTTATCCTCTTTCAGTTCAGATAGTTTAACTAGTATCATTTCATTTTCTTCTTTCAGTGCTGACAATTTAACTACATCCTGGGCAATTTGGTGCTGCATGGCTTTCATTTCTTGAAGCATTGCCTCTGCACTTTTCAGTGCATTCGTACCTTTCAAGGATGTACTTGAACCATCCGACTGGTTTTTTTTGTACTGTTTTGTTACTATCTACATGTTTCTTACTTTCTTTAGCCAACTTAATCATGTTAACTTCCTCTTGCACACTCTTAATTACTGTTATTACTTTAGTATTGTTTTCCTTTATATCTTTAATGACCGTTTTCACCCGTTTCCTGTTTTCATTACCCTTTTTTATAGTCAGTATCTGACTTAGCCTTTTCGCACTGGGTAAAAGGGTGCGCCCCGGCACAAAACCTACTTACTGTATTCCCCTTGCAACTGTGTCGGCCATGGCCAAATTTCATGCAGTTGGAGCACTGTAAGACTGGGGGAATGAAGGCTTCTGTGTTCTTTTTAGCTTTCCCAAATAGTACTGTCTTGGGGGTTCCCTTCCTTCTGTCGTTATTACTATCACTGGTGCTACTATACTCCCTTTCACTGTTATTCGTTCCACGTGTACCAGCTTTAAATCTAGGTTTTGCTTGGCCAGGTTGTTTAAAACTTCCTCACCTGACAGGGTTGATGTTACGTGCAGTTTTCATAACTGATAATGTAGTCTGTCTGTATACTTGTTATGTTTGAAAATATTTCGATTGAACCCTAATCTAAGGGCGAATACTCATTTTTTGCTTTGAGGGAAAGTAAATATGTAGTTACTCCCCTAAAAGGTTATACCAGCTGACTGCATAGGTCAGAGGTGGATGCGAACAGCGCATGTCCAAACTAGAGAGAGTTTGGGAAAGATTTCCGGCGGGAGGCCGTTTTTGTTGAACTGGGTCTGCCAGACGAAATGTCTGGTTAAGTCTCTGCATTGCCTCTGGGGATGGAAACTCTTCCACTGTTATTGAAAGTCCCCTGTGTTATTTCTGTTCGTCAGGAAGACGGCTGTTGCTTCTAAGTTGTGTTAGGAATTCGTAGCAAGGTAAAAAAACGAAACTTTCACACTTCCTTTGTAAGGATCATATTTTGAGTCAACCGGTGACGAGAGCTCACGAATGGTTGAAAGGCAGAGTATTGTACTTGTTAAGCTCGTTGGAGCCATCTAAGACCGTTAGGTCTAGATTTACACACAGAGACCCATGAGAATAGATGTTATTCTAAAACCCGCATGATTAGCGGTATATATATCTTTGAACTTAGACGCTTATGTCTGCAGATGAGGAATCCACAGTGTTTACTGTTTTATAGAGGCCTAATATATAATTATCTGGAGTGGAAGACCAGATGAATTATCAGTTATTGCTATTATAACTTTTGAAAGTGAAAACTCGCCTGATGTACGAGGGCGTTATATAAGACTATCTTCGAAAGGACAGCCTATCTTTGATACGTCCGATTAGAGGGATGGACTATGCTATTTTCGTCGCCCGCCATGTTTGGGGTTGACTTAAGGAGAGCGACTTAAGAAAAGTCAGAATGAAACTGTTGGATATTTATACAGTTATTTACCCGTTCTGTAATGCGGGGTTTTTTCTGCTAGTTGTGGAATGAGAGATAAAATTGGAGTCTGCAACACATTGATAATCATATATTTATTGGAACTTATATACATGCACTTGTAGTGAATTGTCTTCATATCCGCCATGTTCCTGTGTCATGCTAACATGGATTTGTCTACGTCTTGTTGCTGTGACTTTAATAAATGGTGAGAAAAACGTACACAGCTGTTCATCTATATTTTGACTCCATACCTGTAACACATACAACATATGGTTCCATCAACTCCACATCTGCACCTTTCAATGTGATGAATGCCACACACACTCTTGTATGTTACATGTTGTGATACAAGTCTGCACTACTACACAGATGTCCACCTTGACGAACTTTCCAACACGCATTCGCGCTATGTCTATATCAGCCTTATTGCATCAGATTTACTGCATAAGCATTACTGCATCAGTGTTTGCACCTAGGGTTGCATCAGTGGTGGATCAAATACGTGGGTTTACGAGGTGAGACTCTACACAGACGTTACCTTCATCAAATTGCAAAGTACCCGGCGTTGCCTGTGAGACTCTGATTTTCTACGCAGACGTTATTTTACAGAATGCAAAGTACCCGGCGTTGATTGTCAAAACTGCTGTTTAGAAGGCCAAGTTTCATGAACTTTAGTCATTACTGTTATTTTGAAGAACAGAAATCCGATTCTACCATCGCCACAGTTTCTGAAGCAGAATCAATGGTATATTTTTTCATCGTTGGAACGTCATTCCTAGAAAATTGACTGTTCTTGACTATTGAACAATATAATTATTCAAAAAATGGCCCATTTCATGTTATAAACTATACTTTATATGTTATAACTAAGCCTTCTTTACAACACTCTTCATTCATTCTATATGTATTTGTATTTACATGTTACATGTCATTTGTTTATGTATTATATTAGTATATATTTTCAGCGGGATTCAGGTTGGGCGGTGACTCCTTTAGAAAATACCACGTGACAGAGGTTTTCTACTGAGAGTGTTCTGTAGGGTTTATGCAAATTTCCTATAGTGAAATTTGCTAAGCGACAACTGTTGCTATTTTGTGTTAGTTGTGACGAGGTATGCTTTTTTTCGTTGTTTTTGTAACATTTTTCTATTCTTTAGTTTCGATTAAATTTGTTTGTATTTGTAGTTCTACTCTTTCCTGTCATTCAGTTCTATACACCTTTATGTTTGAACACTGTGACGTCATTTGTTTTGTTTACATTTTCGCAGTTATCACCACATCCTTTGTGAGATTTCCTTCAGTTTAGTTTTTTTTTTAAGTTGACTTCTGCGAATGTTATCGTAATGTTTTGAATATTTGTCTTCGTATTATTGTTATTGTTTTGTTTTCTATTGGTACACATATTTAGACATACACTATTAACATTTTGATTGAACTTATGATATAAATGTCTGATGATATTATTATTGTAAAATAATCATACAAGTTCTTACAAAAGACTTGTCTTCAAAAGACATTGAAATTAAGGGAGCTGATTATACAAGTTTTTGTTAAAAACTTGCTCATGTTTGGTTGAAATAAATTAATTTGTTATTTCAGGGATATTAGTCACATATTGTTAGACATTATGTCGACTTTAGATTACTTTATTGAGCAAGGGAAATCCCTTGGCAAGACTGGTGATAAGTTGGAGGAGTATGCTACCAGTCAATATGAAAAAGCACAAAAATTGGAAATTGATAAACTGAAGGCTGAAGAGAGAAAACAAAAAAGTGAGGAGATAAGATTGGAATTAGAATTTGAACAAAAGAAATTGCAGATGCAGGTGGACGAAAAGAGATTCCAAATGGAAATGGAAAAACAAAATAGAGAAGCTGAGGCTGAACAAAAGAGGTTAGACAGAGAGGCTGAACAAAAGAGATTAGACAGAGAGGCTGAACAAAAGAGATTAGACAGAGAGGCTGAACAAAAGAGATTAGACAGAGAAGCTGAACAAAAGAGACTGAAGTAGAGGCTGAAGAAAGAAAAGAAAAGGCAAAGATGGAACATCAAGAGAAACTTTTAGCTTTTGAGATAGAAAAATTAAAGTTGACAAATATGAGTAAGGTTAATCAGTCACCTGGTAATGATGGTAAACCTTCTACTTTTAAGGTTAAGCTGCCACCGTTCAATCCTTCCAGTGACGATATTAAATTCTGGCTGGATAGATTTGAACGTTCTTGTCGAACTCATAATGTGGATAGATCACAATATGCACATCAGTTATCAGAGAATTTGAGAGGTGATTCTCTGACTAGTTTAAGTCTGGTAGAAGAGGCTGATAAAGATAATTATGATGTTATTAGAGCAGCCTTGATAAAAAAATATCAGTTGACAGAAGAAAGTTATCGTCTTTTGTTTAAGACGATGGTGCCTGAGGCAGGAGTAGAATTCTCAGAATTCATTGCAAAGGCACGTCTTACATTTACACGATGGATTGAGCTATCCAAGACAGAAAAAACATATGAAGCACTTATGGATTTGTTGCTCAGAGATAAGATTATGTCATGTGTAAATAAACCATTCCTTGAATTTATACATGAGCGTAAACCCAAAACACTAAAACAAATGGAAGAATATTGTTCCCAATATGTCACTGCACATCCTGACGTGACTTTTGGCAACATTAAGATTAAGAAGTGTATGCCAGTTGCTTCAGCAACACCATACAATCCTAATTATTCACACAAATTTCAGGGACCACAAAACAGGTTTGATAAAAAGGTAACCATAATAGTTATCAAAACCAAGATAACCAATCATTTCAGGGTTCTTCTTCGAAGAACTGGAGACGAGCCGACAGCCCTCGATTCAGGGGTTATCACAATTATAAGAATTTCCGCAGAGGAAGTCATTATAGAAACTATCCAAGTTATCCGTCATGGAGACAACAAGATCATAATTACAGAGATACTCATTATACTGAACATGATAATGGTAACCATGAGAACTATGACTCAAACCCAAATAGGGGTTACAATAGAGGAAACAATAATGATTACAGAGGCAATAATAATCGAGGTACATCACAATACAAAAAACATAAATCACATTATCAGGCAAACTCTGCACAGCAAGAGTCCCATGAAGCCTATAAACAGACTATAGATAATAATGATGCTAATAATATGGCATGTTCCGCTTTTGATTTTGGGAGAGCGTCTCAGTGCCCCCAATGAAAAACATTATTTGAACCAACTACGGTGTCTACTTTAAGTTGTGGCCATCCTCTTCCCGCTCTTCCTGCGTCAGTCGCGCATGATGGAAGAGGTTCTCTTGTCTTACATAAAGGTCTAGTAAATGATAATCCATTCTCAGTTCTTTTTGATTCTGGATGCACCACAATTGGTGTTAGGCAGTCACTCGTAGATCCTTCTCGTGCCACTGGAATAGTAGTCAAATGTATAACATTTGGCGGCACCTTAGAGAAATACTCTACTGCTATCATTAAGATTGCTACTCCTTTCTTTACAGGAGATGTACACGCATGTCTTCTGCCGAATCCGATCGCTGGTCTTATCATCGGTCGTATTCACGGAGTCAAAGAATGCACTCCGCAACAAATTTTCGTTTGGGAAAAACAAAATATGCAAACTGCTAATGCTGTAGTCACTAGAGCTCAAGTTCTTAATATGCCTCAAACTTCATCTACTGAAGATAATGAAGTGCATAACCAAGATGATCCCTTGGTAATTTCTCGTGACTCATTTATAAAACAGCAAGAAGATGATCCCACTCTAAAGAAATTCTTCACTCTTGCAATAAAAGGTGATCCAAATAAAGATACAAATCGTAAATCTTGGATTACAATGAAGAATGGCGTACTTGTACGTATGGTACAAGACTCCACTAAGTCAAGTCATTCTCAGATTCTTGTGCCCAAGAATTTGAGAGTTAAAATTTTGCAGCACGCTCACGACTCTCAGTGTGCTGGACATATGGGTTTTTCCCGTACGAAGTCAAGAGTTCTTGCTGCTTTCTTTTGGCCATTAGTAAACAAGGACATACGGATATATTGTCGATCTTGTAAAGTATGTCAAGAGGTCAAATCTAAAGGTCCACGCCATGATGCACCTATTCAGGCTGCAGACATTCCTATTCGGCCGTTTCAGAAAATGGCCATAGACATTATTGGTCCGTTTAAGATCAAGTCTGCCAGAGGACATCAGTTTATCCTGACGTGTGTTGATATGTGCACAAGTTGGCCAGAGGCAATTCCTCTGAAGAGCATTACTACTGCTGACATTGCAGATGCTCTTTGGCTTATATTTTCTCGTCTGGGATTCCCCGGAGAAATATTATCAGACCATGGCACCCAACTAATATTGGATTCCATGTCTCAAGTAATGTCTACTCTGCAGATAGAGAGATCTTTGAGTAGTATTTATCACCCAATGTCTAATGGGATGGTCGAACGCCTAAATAGAACACTCAAAAACTTATTAGGGAAGATAACTGAGGATCATCCTCAAGATTGGGACAGGGTTTTACCTGCGGCCCTCTTCGCCTACAGAGAGGTCCCCAATGAACATACAGGATTTTCTCCCTTTGAACTTGTCTTTGGCACGCAACCGCGCGGCCCTATGTCTTTGCTTCATGATCTCATAACCGCTGATAATATTAACGATGACACAAAATCCTCTTACGAATATGTCATCACGCTTAGACAAAAGATTATCGAAGCATGCAAATTTGCAACTTCTTCTTCTGAATTTGCTAAACAGAAGGCAAGGCAATTTGCAAATAAGAAAAGAACCTTACGACAACTGTGTCCTGGTGACAAAGCATTTGTTTTGCTACCTTGTAGGGAAAACAGACTTCTTATTTCTTGGAAAGGTCCGTACGATATAATATCGAAAATTTCAGATGTTGACTATACTGTCGATATTGACGGGAAGTATAAAACCTTCCACATCAACATGCTTACGGAATTCCATGAACGTCCGGATAATTTACAGCCTATTTTCCAGGCAACGGACGATTATCCAATCCAACATGGGCATTACTCATCACTGTCCGTAATACAGGATGAGGAAACAAGTTTTTCAGATGTTAATCTTCCTCTTTCGATGATTCCACTTCATTCTAGTGAATCATGGAAAAATGTTACTTTCTCTCCTGATTTATCTCTAGGAGAACAGCGACAAGTTTCGGCTATGTTACAAACATTTCAGGATGTCCTTACTGACATCCCTGGACAAACTCATGTCATTGAACATGACATTGTTCTAACTGACCATAATCCTATTAGGGTCAGACCTTATCCTATCCCTATACATTTTCAAGCACAGGTTGAGAAGTAGTTGGATGAGATGATAGATTTAAAAATAATTGAACCATCCACTTCGGCATATTCTTCGCCGATGGTTATTGTTCGGAACAAAGACAATAACATACGTCTTTGCGTTGACTATCGCAAATTGAATCAAGTTACGAAGTTTGACGCTGAACCTATGCCTTTACTAGAAGAGCTACTTACTAGGCTTTCTAAATCTCATTTTTTTCGCTAAACTTGACTTGTCTAAAGGATATTGGCAAGTTCCTTTATCTGAACGCGCCAAACCTCTTACGTCTTTTTCTACACCTAGAGGCCTTTTCCAATGGAATTTCATGCCTTTCGGCCTTATGAACGCACCAGCTACATTCGTACGCATGATGCGTCGAATCCTATCTTATCGATTAGATGTCATTGCGTACCTAGACGACATCTGTCTTTTCGGCGATACTTGGAAAGATCACTATTCGGGGTTAGTTGAATTACTGTCTACTTTACGCGAGCATAACCTGACAGCGAAACCCTCTAAAACCTGCATTGGTTTTAGCGAAATTTCTTTCCTAGGCCATCGGGTCGGTCATGGTTTCCTAAAGACAGAGGACCATAATATCACTAAGATACTTAACATCTCTATTCCTAAGACTAAAAAGCAAGTGCGAAGTCTCTTAGGTCTTATACAATTTTATGGACGATTCATTCCGAATCTATCCTCTATCATGGCACCTCTTTCTACACTACTAAAGAAAGGGTCTCCTAATATGGTTTACTGGTCTCAGGGATGCCAATCCTCGCTGGATAAGATCAAAACTATGTTTTCAACACCACCTATTTTGGTGTTACCTACTAAAGATAAGACATTTTTTCTTCGTAGTGACGCTTCATCCACTGGGATTGGAGCGGCACTAATGCAAGAGTACTCTGGAACTCTGCATCCTGTAATGTATATCTCCAGAAAGCTTAATGCGGCAGAACGGAATTACTCGGTTTTAGACCGTGAACTATTGTCTATGGTCTGGTCAATTCTCAAACTACAAAGATTCCTTCTAGGCGCACATTTCATAGTAGAAACCGACCAGAAAGCTCTTACGGCTATACAGAGTAAGAATTTGAAGAGCTCGAGGTCTACTCAATATGCAATTGCTCTTCAACCTTTTCATTTCTCGGTACGAGCTATCCGTGGATCAGATAATGTGATGGTAGACATTTTGTCTAGATGCCCACATGATTCCACCTAACTGTTAGGTCTTGGACTTCCTAATACGTCGAAGTCTATAATAGTTTCTTTCTATATCAATATAGGTACACATTTGTAATTTGTAATATAGTGATTGTATCACTACTTAGCGGTTCATTGATGTATATTCACCGCTATTCTTTGATGAATTTTCTTCTTTGTGAATCATGAACTTAAGATACCTAATATGAAATTATTGTATGAAATTATTGTATGCATTGTGTCATTGCCAGTATTGTAGTATAAGTTGGTGACACCTCTCTGGAAACATCTATACTTAGAGAAACGCTTTCTCTCAGATTATGAGATATATTCTCACCAGTCGCTCTATATGTCGACTTAGCCTCACATTTGGGGTTATATTCAAAGTTGCAGGATGGCAGAAAAGCCACGGGAAAGACAGGGCTATTTTGAAGATAACGCAACCATATTTTCACCATACGAGCTCGGACGCCGCCTCGGTAAACAAGGTCCGCGCAGAGCAGTGACACCCCCAGGCTGCTTGCGAATAGTCTACTACTGGGAACATAAACAGATTAGGGATGAGCCCACTCTCCCGTTGAACAGGTGCTAAAGTCGTAGATACTGGGCCAGAAGGCGCACCGGAAACCACAGTATCATGCAACTCGCTTTTTTTTTCTATGGAGAGTACACCGTCAAATAAATCTCGTTCTGGTGCTCGCCCTGTGGAGCTCCACCAGGCAGGTGCAGTGCCGGGCTCTGAGCCTCGACAGAGCCCACCCTCAGCTACTGGAGGACCCTCTAGACCGTCTTGTGGAGTCAACAGACGGCGGAGGAGAACTACTGACCAAAACAAAACAGAAAAAGAGAAACCCAGAGTGCCACTTGTCATGATGCACTGGAATGCAGAGGGAGTGAACAGCAAGCAGGCTGGATACAGCAAAAAGACAGAGCTGGAAAACATCTTGTATGAGAAGCAAGTCAGTGTTTGCTGTATCCAAGAGACTCACTTGAAAGCAGATCAAACCTTTAAAATAAGGGGATATCAATGCTTCAGATCCGACAGACAAGATAGACGAAAAGGAGGAGTACTTACTCTTGTAAGGAATAACATTCCTGCACACGAAAGGAAAACCTTCATGGATGGAGCAGAATATCAGCTGCTGCAGATAAAGGTAGACAAGATGGAAATAGAACTCCTGAACTATTACTGTCCGAACAACAAACCCCTGAGTCTCAGCTCTATACAGGTACCAGCCACCAACTTTATAGCAGTTGGAGACTTTAATAGCCACTCCCAGAGCTGGGGCTATAACCATCTGGATCACAGAGGTGAAGAGGTTGAAACTTGGCAAGATGATCACTCCCTAATCCTAGTCAATAATGCCACAGATACTCCTACCTTCTACTCCAGAGGATGGCACACAACCTCAACACCAGATCTTGCCTTCTCCACACCAGATATAGCTGGATCTATTAGTAGAGAAGTAGGAGACCAACTAGGGGGAAGCGACCATCGCCCAATCTTTCTTACTGTCCAGAGTGCAACTCTCAGTACAGGCCCAGCCATTACAAGATGGAACTACAAAAAAGCCAACTGGGGTTTATTCAGGCATCAGGTGAACACGCTGCTGTCTACCCTCAAGGTACAGAACAGAGACATTAATGAAGTGGTAAAAGACTTCAACAGATGCATACTACAAGCTGCAAAAGAAACCATTCCCAAAGGATGCCGGCGTAACTACATACCATACTGGTCCAGCACACTCCAAGAACGTCAGGAAGCTATGGACAAGGCTAGAAAGGACGCAGAGTCTCAGCCTTCACTTGAAACTCACAACAAATGGAAAAAGGCTGTAGCAGAGTTTCAGAGAACAAAGCTAGAAGAAAAGCGGAAAAGCTGGAGAACTAAAACGGCATCGCTGAACCTTGAGAAAGACGGCAGGAAACTTTGGAGATTAGTCAAGTCTCTAAATGAAGAGCATTCCTCACCAAGGCAGACTATCACATTGGATGAAGGTGGCAAACTTTTCAGAGGAAAACAAGCTGCAGACTTGTTTGCTAGAAGATACAGTTCAGAAAGCAACTTACCCATTAACATAGACCATCAGAGAGAGATAAGAAAAGAAATACTGGCAACCATGGGACAGACAGATACTCCTGCCCCAATGAGGGAACCCATCACACTAGGAGAACTACAGAAGGCTATTTCCAAGCTTAAGTTTCAAAAGTCACCCGGCCCAGACAAAATCAGCAACGAAATGCTAGTAAATCTGAGCTCAGCAGCAAAGACAAAACTGCTTGAGATATTCAACCACAGCTGGTTGAAAGGAACGGTACCCCAAGTATGGAGAGAAGCCATCACAATACCCATACTAAAGAAAGGGAAATGTAAGACCGAGGCTGCAAGTTACCGGCCAATCAGTCTCACAAGCTGTGTTGGGAAGACTATGGAGCGAATAGTCAACCACAGATTGAAATGGTATTTAGAGTCTGAGCAGATCCTGGTGCCGGAACAAGCTGGATTTAGAGAATGCTACAGTATAGAAGACCAAGTTACTTACTTGTCTCAAGCAATAGAAGATGCCTTCCAGGAGAAGAAAAAGGTCCTAACGATCTGGGTCGACTTCAAGCAGGCCTTTGACAAGGTGTGGAAAGATGGCCTCATTGCAAAACTTAGGAGATGTGGAATCCAAGGCAACATGATGAAATGGATCCAGTCATACTTGCATAACAGGAGAACTAGAGTCACTCTTGACGGTCTGCAGAGCAGAAAAGTGTTGCTCCATCAGGGGGTACCTCAAGGAGGAGTAATTTTCCCAACACTCTTCCTTGTTTACATCAATGACCTGGTGAAAGATCTCCCTGCAGGAGTTAAAGCTGCCTTATATGCAGATGACCTAGTACTCTGGTGCGCTGATGAAAATGTCACCACAGCAAATTATAGAATGCAGCGGGCAGCAGACATGCTAGTGTCATGGGCAGAGAAATGGCTTATCACAATAAACACAGACAAAACCTCCACAACACTGTTCTCCCTCGCCCCAAGGACAAATCAGCTAACATACACCTAGGGACAACCGTGATCAAGGAAGAAAGCTACCCCACCTATCTTGGGGTGACATTTGACCAAAGGCTTACATGGAATAAGCATATTGAAAATGCAGAAGGAAAGGCCCGAAGACGACTAGGCATACTCAGAAAATTAGCAGGTACCAACTGGGGAGCAAATGAACGAAATCTAAAGAAGATTTATAATGGAGTAATAAGACCACACTTAGAGTTTAGCTCAGCAGCATGGTCATCAGCTGCTAACTCACATCTGCAGTCTTTGGACAAGGTGCAAAATCAAGCTCTCAGGCTCATTACAGGAGCCATGAAAACTACACCAATAACAGAGATGCAGAAGGTTGCTGGATTACAGACATTGTCCCATAGAAGAGACACAAAAACCATGATCCAGATGGAAAAGTACAACAGTATGCCAATGCACCCAATGAAGGCAAGACTAGATGATCTGGCATTGGGACGTCTAAAGCGTAGCAGCTTTGTGCATCGGGGGAAAAGACTTATAAGACAGCATCAAGAAGACCTATCCATGAAGACAACACCACTGAAGCCCACCTATACCCTGTACCATGGGAGCAGGCCAGCAGTGCCCTCCAAATTAATACAACAGTCAGTGGTCTCACAAGTGGATGTGAGTATAATGATCTGCAAAAACGAACTGCTACATTGAGTATGATCCAAGAAAGCTATCCCGATCAATCATGGATACATGCCTATACAGATGGATCAGCAACTAATGCTGTTAGGAATGGAGGTGCCGGTATCTTTATCTCATATCCTGACAACCACTATGAGACTAGGCACATTCCCACTGGTAAATTCTGTTCCAACTATACAGCTGAGGTTCAAGCTCTAGAGCAAGCTGCAAATATGATTTATAACACCAACTCTGACTGCCACCAGGTAGTCATCCTCACAGATGCACTGTCTGTCCTGCAAGCTCTCAAGGGTGGTAAACTCCTGCATCTGAGAAATGAACTAAACAAGGTAGCTGCCAAAAAGAGAACCATACTTCAGTGGGTACCATCTCATTGTGGTGTACCCGGAAATGAAAAGGCAGATAAACTTGCAAAAAAGGGAGGAGAATGTGAACAAGAAGATAATGAAGTCACATACTTTGAGAAAAAGAGAGCTATCCAGACTATCAGAAGAGAACAGAACCAACCCAAAGACGACTATCACACTCTCGACCGGCAGGGACAGACAACTATTTTTCGACTCAGGACAGGGCATAACAAACTGAATAAACACATGCACAAGCTACGATTGTCTGCTTCACCACTGTGCACATGTGGATTAAACGAACAAACTGCTGAGCATGTTCTACAGGACTGTCCTCTGTATGACCAGTTAAGAAAGATATACTGGCCCAATGACTCAACACTAAACTCAAAGCTATATGGAGTTAAAGAGGAACTTCAAACAACAGTCGAATTCATCATGAGAACTCGTCTGACGGTGTAATCATCAAAGATGCGATCGCAAGAAGAAGAAGAAGGGGTTATATTTATTTATACATTACATCTGCGCATTATTCATGCGTTGTGAGCCTATTGTATGTTGCTCCTAGATGTATTTCAAAAAAAAATGTTTCATTTTTTTTCCTGGGAGGTGTGGTAAGACTGTTACGTGCAGTTTTCATAACTGATAATGTAGTCTGTCTGTATACTTGTTATGTTTGAAAATATTTCGATTGAACCCTAATCTAAGGGCGAATACTCATTTTTTGCTTTGAGGGAAAGTAAATATGTAGTTACTCCCCTAAAAGGTTATACCAGCTGACTGCATAGGTCAGAGGTGGATGCGAACAGCGCATGTCCAAACTAGAGAGAGTTTGGGAAAGATTTCCGGCGGGAGGCCGTTTTTGTTGAACTGGGTCTGCCAGACGAAATGTCAGGTTAAGTCTCTGCATTGCCTCTGGGGATGGAAACTCTTCCACTGTTATTGAAAGTCCCCTGTGTTATTTCTGTTCGTCAGGAAGTCAGCAGTTGCTTCTAAGTTGTGTTAGGAATTCGTAGCAAGGTAACAAAACGAAACTTTCACACTTCCTTTGTAAGGATCATATTTTGAGTCAACCGGTGACGAGAGCTCACGAATGGTTGAAAGGCAGAGTATTGTACTTGTTACGCTCGTTGGAGCCATCTAAGACCGTTAGGTCTAGATTTACACACAGAGACCCATGAGAATAGATGTTATTCTAAAACCCGCATGATTAGCGGTATATATATCTTTGAACTTAGACGCTTATGTCTGCAGATGAGGAATCCACAGTGTTTACTGTTTTATAGAGGCCTAATATATAATTATCTGGAGTGGAAGACCAGATGAATTATCAGTTATTGCTATTATAACTTTGAAAGTGAAAACTCGCCTGATGTACGAGGGAGTTATATAAGACTATCTTCGAAAGGACAGCCTATCTTTGATACGTCCGATTAGAGGGATGGACTATGCTATTTTCGTCGCCCGCCATGTTTGGGGTTGACTTAAGGAGAGCGACTTAAGAAAAGTCAGAATGAAACTGTTGGATATTTATACAGTTATTTACCCGTTCTGTAATGCGGGGTTTTTTTCTGCTAGTTGTGGAATGAGAGATAAAATTGGAGTCTGCAACACATTGATAATCATATATTTATTGGAACTTATATACATGCACTTGTAGTGAATTGTCTTCATATCCGCCATGTTCCTGTGTCATGCTGACATGGATTTGTCTACGTCTTGTTGCTGTGACTTTAATAAATGGTGAGAAAAACGTACACAGCTGTTCATCTATATTTTGACTCCATACCTGTAACACATACAACATTTGGTTCCATCAACTCCACATCTGCACCTTTCAATGTGATGAATGCCACACACACTCTTGTATGTTACATGTTGTGATACAAGTCTGCACTACTACACAGATGTCCACCTTGACGAACTTTCCAACACGCATTCGCGCTATGTCTATATCAGCCTTATTGCATCAGATTTACTGCATAAGCATTACTGCATCAGTGTTTGCACCTAGGGTTGCATCAGTTGGGTTTATACCTTTTACAACACATCTTCTGGTTTCTTTTGAAATTTCTATTTGTATTTTGATGTTGTGTGCCAGTTGGATCAATTTTGGTTTTTCCTGCAGTTCTTGTAGTAAAGTTTTGGTTTTTTCTGTTTCATTTAGTGTTAGCATTATTCCACTGTTTTGTTTTTGTATTTTGGCAATGGCTTTTTTTATCAATTACTTTTTCCAGGATGACCAGGATTTTGTCGTCCGGGAGAGATCGAAGCGTGGCTTCTGTTCCAGCTATTTGTGTAATTTTAACTTGTTTGGGGGTTTCCTTTCGGTTGGAGTCTTCTTTCTTTTCTCCTCTGGTTTCCTGACTTCTTTTGGTTGCGTTTTTCTGGTTGTCCTGATTGCCATCTTCCATAGGTCCTATTTTTTATTAGCTGTCCTGGTTCCTGAGTTTTCGCCTTTATTGTTTATGTTCATTGTTGTTTTTACTTCTGAGCCTCCTTCCAGATTTTCCTTTATTGTCTCTATCCTGTCCTTTATTTCTGTGTATCTGACTACAGGGTTCGTGGTCCTGTTTTTTTCTATCGGGTTTGGTTTTTTGTCCTTTTCATGTGTCTTGGTCCACGCTTTTCCTTCCCCGGACTTTGCATAGGTTATTGGTGGCATTATCCCTGTCTTTTAGTTTGCTACTACTCTTTTTTATTATGTGCTTGATTTTGTATGAACTTTAATGTTTATCCTTAGTCTCACTGCTTTAATCTTAAGTTGTGTATATCCTTGCTTTCTCCTTTCTTTTTTTTTAAATTTTATAATATTATTATTTAAGAAACACTTTCAAACCTGTCTAGAAAACCTTGTTGAACAGTTAAATCTAGTTCGAATTTATCCAGGTAACTTTAATATATTTGTTTTACTTAAATTATATTTTGATGGTTGAATATTATTATTAGTAATCTATGGTTTTTTGGCTTATTTTATTTTATTTTTTTTCCCTCACTACAATTCCTAAATTATACAAATATTTATAGCAATTATTAAATAGTCCCCTAATACTTAATATTAACTGCAATAATATAATACTTACAAAAAACTACAAAGGAAGTCACCATTTAAATTATGTCTATCAAGATGGCTGCCAGATCTCACGCAAGCAAGTGCCACGTTGCGCTTGGATCTATTTATCTATCAATTACCTAGTCAACCTGAAATTAACAGCAATAAGCTAATACTAAAGATAGATTTAAAAATTTAACAACTTATCTGAAAACTTGAGTAGTTTGATGGATTTCTCCACTGAGTCTCGTCCTGAAAAGGACGTATCAGCCTTGTGTATTTTGAGTTTAACAAAAATAATCTGCCCGCTTCAGAAGTCGAAAGTCGAATGGGAATTTGAAATCATTTTCGACCGTCTTTATTTATGGAGCTTCCGGACGTATCAGAAACAAGGATCGCAACTCCAGCCAACTTCCCAAAATATGTTTAACTCAGAGAGGTTTGTGCTAAATGGGTTTCAAACCTTGGTCTCGTGCATCGCACCTTTCCCAGTTCAAGCCTTTAGAGCTACAGATTTCCATTCTCAGTGAGTTTACCTTTATATCCATATGTTGTCTTCCTATATCGGTCGTGTTAACAATTTTATCTTGAATTATGAATAGGAAAAACACAGGATTTCTCAATGCACAAACAATTATTCTTGCGAAATTCTTCACAACTACTTACTCCCTCCAAATTTCCTTGTACCTACACATAAATGAAGATATTCCTGTCTAAATGAGACCATTCTCATCCTTGTCTGTCATTTCGTTCTCCTTCACGATCTATAATTCTAACTGTTTCGAACGATTTTATTCTTCTATATATAATCGTCGAAGTCTTTCCTATCTGTCCGTGGGAAACCGCGTTTCTGATTGGCTGCCCTGGATACACACAAGAAAATACCCCTGAATTATTTTTTTCGGGCTTGTATACTTGTGTTCTATTTTCCGGTCTTCATACATTTAACAAGGCAATTGCGTAACATGCTACACTAATCCAGCATAGAGAGTAAATAATGGTGCATAAAATATGCCACATAATAATGACTGGGGAGAGAAAAATAAGAAAATATCACTCGCACGGGAATGTAATGCAATCCTGCCGGAGTGGACTTGAGATCGCACAACCGTATCGTCACATTCCGTATATGTTGGACAACTTTGAAGCAGATGTTCAGCAGTCATTTTACCAGTGCCACAGTTAAACTGATCGGTAGTTCCTATCTTTAGCATTTTGAATAGATGGTATCTCAATGTGTTGTGGCCAGTGCGGAGTCTGAAGATTGACAATTGTTCTCTTCTGTTGAGCTGGTAGTATGCATCATTTTGTGTGTGACCTGGGTGCTCTACATCCCATTTGTTTCTGTATCTGATTCTGATAAAACTCTGCTTCCTCGAAAGTTACGCTTGCATCAAGCTGAGGTAGATTTCCACATTCCTTTGCCAATCTGTCAGCCTAAAATTTAAAATTTAAGTTTTTATATAAACTTTTATGTACATTTTTTCCCAAGAAAGGATCCATAGCCTTCATAGGACAATCAAAGGAGTTCAAGATACAAAACCAGTTAAGAAACCCTGCTTTTAGGAAAGTAAGCAAAAGTGTGTATAAAATTGCATGTGCCCGCGACAGTTGAATGCGGCACTAGTAGTTATATTGATTGTTATTTAGTCAGAGTTAATCCTTCATATGTTGTTGTGGTTCAAGTGCTAACTGGCCTTCCGCCAGAGATGGTAATACTTGACCTTTTGTTATTTTTTTCAACCCAGGAATGTTCTTCCCTTTAAGTTTGGTGATAAGCAAAACAGTTTCAGTACAACAACGTATATCCACAAGAAATTATTGTAAAGTTCCACAAACAGCTATGTAGAAAATTTAATTAGAGTTTATTGGTGTAATTAGACAAACACTGTAAATTTCACAAAATGATTGATGTTTATCCAAAAATGAAAAAATATGTAATCCAACTGAATAATATATATGTAAATCTTACTTACTTAGTCGTTCCCCTTCTACCGTGAGGTGTAGAGGTTTGGAAGAGAGAGCGCCAGACCATTCTATCAGCTGTCTTCTTCCTGGCCTGGTTCCATTCTAGTCCTCGGTCCTTCAAAGATTGTCTAATGTTGTCCTCCCAGCGGACTCTGGGTCGTCCTGGAGGTCTGGATCCCTGGCTCTTTGTTTCCCATGCTTGTCGTGGTAGCCGATCTTCTCCCATTCTGCAGACATGGCCAAACCATCTTAGTTGGGACTGTTCTATTTGGGTCTGCAGCGGATAGGATTTTAGGCCTTGACGGATCGTCTGGTTGCGGACCATGTCTCTTCTTGTTACTTCAACCACTTTCCTCAGATACCTCATTTCTGAGGTTTGGATCTGGCTTTTGTGGGTTGTAGTCATTGCCTACGACTCGCATCCATATGTCAAGACTGGGACATAGGTGGAGCGGTATACAGCCATCTTCGTTTTCTTACCAACCTCTTTCTTGCTGAGGAATCCACGATTTATGGCCTGAAAAAGTCTCCCAGCCGCTGCTTTTCGAGTGACCAACTCTTCTTTGATGCCTCCCTTTCGGTCTATAATAGCTCCGAGATATTTAAAGTGGTCGACCTGCTCCAGGACCTGTTCTCCCAACTTAATCTGATGTTTTCTTTCTTCTCGTGATATCACCATGGATTTTGTTTTAGAGCTGCTTATGACCATCCCTCTCTTCTCCAGCTCTTCCTTCCAGACTTGCAGGTTGGATTGGAGATGTGGCTCTGATTTAGCAATCAGGGCAACATCATCAGCAAATGCCAGCTCCGAAATATAAACCTGTCTCATCTTCCAGTACCCCACTGAATACTTTCTTGTTCTCTCCTTACATGCCTTGATGACATCGTCCATAAGGAGTATGAAGAGGTAAGGTGATAGGATATCACCTTGTCTTACACCAGTGGTGGTCCTGAACTCTTCTGACTTATGGTTTGCTGTCCTCACATAATTTCTGCAAGACTTGTAGAAGCTCTGTATAGCATGAATCAGAGGTGCTGGAATATTCTTCCTTGCCAAACAGTCCCAAAGTTTGCTCCAGGGGACCCTGTCAAACGCCTTTTCCAGATCTATGAAACAAAGATGGATCTCACTCTTATACTCAAGGGCCTTTTCACTCAGCTTTTTGAGTGTGAAGATTAGGCCTTGAGTACTTCGGTTTGCTCGGAATCCACACTGGACCTCATCCAATTGTGGCTCAGTAAGGCGTCTGAGTCTCTGCTCTAGGATTCTAGAGTAGATTTTTACCAGGGAAACTGAGAAGGGATATGCCTCTATGGATTCCACGTTGTCGATTGTCACCCTTTTTGAAAATCGGTGTTATGATGGCAATCTCCCAATCCTTTGGTATGGTCTTGTTGCACCATGCTGCCTGTAGGACCTTTAAGAGTAATAGGTCGCCTGATGCTCCCATGTACTTAACCATTTCTGGTGTTATACCATCATGCCCTGCTGCTTTGCCCATCTTGATTTTCTCTAGTGCTGCCCTCAGTTCTTCCATCTTTATATCATCTTCACCATCATTGGTTTCCTCTTCTGTGTCAGTGGTTATCATTTCTGATGCTTCATCATGCTCACCATCCAGGAGTTCTGAGAAATATTCTTTCCATCTTTCCATTACTTCCTTCGGGGCAGGAAGCAATTTGCCTTGCTTGTCCTTTATAAATTTGAGAGGGCATTGTTTTTCTTTCCTCATGTTCTTTAGGGTCTTATAGAACAATTTCTGGTTTTCTTGTGCATCTTTTTCTAGCTTTTCTCCAAAAACTTCCCAGGACTTCTGTTTTGCTGCTAGCACTTTGTTCTTTGCTTCTGTTCTGAGTGTCACATATTCTCTATATTTTCCATTTGTCCTGTTGTGTTTTTAGCTCCTAAGTATTGTTTCCATGCCATTTTCTTCTCTCTTATTTTCTGTTTGACTTCCTCTGTCCACCAAGGTGTCCTCTTTCTCTGGTTCCCAAGTCGGACTTCACCGCATGCTTCTGCAGCAGCTGTCTTTATCATGTCCTTGAATTTAAGCCACAGGGTGTCCAAGTCATCCGGTTGTTCTTCTGTGTTGCTCACTGCTGTAGCAATAAGCCCCTGATATCTGGTCGTAATTTCTGGCTCTCTCAGCTTGTAGGTCCTAATGCTCATTTCTCCTGCTCGTTTACTTGGTTTCTTGCGTGATGTTGGGCAGTTCCTAGGCTGAGCAACTCTTTCAGTTGTTCGTTTGATTGTTAGCAGGTAGTGATCACTTCCAATCTCTGGCCCCCTCCAGACTCTTGCATCTCGGACATATCTGAATGAGCTTCTCCGAACAATGGCAAAGTCAATCACTGACTTCTCATTCTTGGTTGGTTCACATCTAGTGTATGCATGTATGCGCTTATGGGGGAACTTTGTGTTTGTAATGATCAGATTCTGCTCACTGCAGAATCTAAGGAGTCGCTTTCCATTGTCATTGAGAGTATCTTTTCCATATCTTCCGATAACTCCACCCCATCTAGCATGGTCATTTCCAACTCTGGCATTAAAATCTCCGAGCATAATAACTTCATCTAGGCAGTCATCCACTGTCATTTGAAGCAGCTCGAAGAATTCCTCCTTGACCTCTGCTCTCTCATCCTCATTTGGCCCATACACTATGACCAGGTTGACTATGGTTTCTCCTTCTTTTAGTTTTACAACCATAATGCGCTCCGAGACAAAGTTCCATCCCTTGATACTATCTTTTTGATTTTGGGCCACAATGCAACCCACGCCCCCTTTAGCTCTTTCAGATATGGGTACACCACTGTAGAGCAACGTGTTGCCATCGAGATCCATGACTCCTTGTCATTTTTTCTTCGTTTCCGTTAAAGCCAGGATTTCTAGTTTTGCTTTCCTCATCTCTTCCACCAGCTCCTCTTCCTTCCCATTTATACTTCTTGTGTTCCAAGTTCCATAAGTCGTAGTCCGTAGTCCGTTCCAGTTCGTCGCCTTTAGAATCAGTCCGGTTTTCTCTCTTGTAGTTCGCGTAATCATGATTTAAAGCAAACAGGTGATTGACCTGTTGTGCCTTTGCATGGTGGAGGGGCTGCCTCCTTACGGCCTCCATGCAGGCCGCCCTCCTCCTTTTTCATCCGGGCTTGGGACCGGCATTAGCGGAGTTTATATGTAAATCCAAATAGAATAATTTACTGATTTGTCTACTCAAGAACTTGTCTTGGTATCCTCAAAGACGAAGTTCACCTAACGCTATCTGTAAAAATCCTCTAGTCTAAAGTTATGGTTTCATTAGATTCATACATCCTGAAATCGCTGCCTATTGCCCACAACTCTTCTATTTGTACTATTTCTTTTTTTCCCGCCTTTTTTCTCACGACCCGTCCTTTTTCACACAATACAATAATTAATATTTGCACTCCTCTCCTCAGCTTTTCGACCTTTTTGCACACTACATTCTGTTATTTCGACTTTTTTTCACATGTGTGATCTTTTCCAACTTAACAATAGAATTTAAAAAAACCAGATCACACAAACATTCATTTCCCACTTTCGCGCTTATAAAACCCATTCATTATTATCTGGGACTGACCTACGTTTGCCTGTCAGAGCAGTAACTGCCAACTGAACTTTGAATGAATACTGCGTTTTGTGTAAAAACGTCTTATTTGCTTTTAAGGTCTGGCATTCTTACTTGTAGCATATTATAGCACGCATAAATGCTTAGTGTGGAAGTAGGAGGGACAAAGCTAGCGTGAAAGGCCAAGAGGTCACATACGTCACTGGCCACACAAATGTATCCCAGAGGGAGACATTTGCGTACTATCTACTAAGTACCTCATGCTAGTGACTGTTATAAACGACTAACCTATTGGTAGAGTCTCAGCGAGAAAAAGAAAAAAAGAAAAATAATGTTCGTAAAACGAGGGATACCAGTATATTTATAATGTGTGAAAGGGGGATACATAAAATTTGTTAATACACTTCGCAATTGAACAATATTGATGTACACTAACTATGATAATTAGCAAAACAGATGATAAACCCACATTAAAGATAAGCGTAAATGGGAAAATCCTGGAACAAGTCAAGAGCTACGTATATCTTGGTCATATAATAACAGAAGATGGCAGATGTGAAACAGAAATCAAGAAGAGAATAGGAATGGCCAAAGCTACATTCAACAACATGAAACATATACTGACATCCAAACAGTTATCTCATAAATTAAAACTGAGAATCATAAAGTGTTATATATATTCTGCATTTCTGTATGGTGCAGAAACATGGACGATGAATAAGCATTTGGAAGAAAGAATTGAGGCTCTTGAAATGTGGATATATAGAAGAATGGGGCGTATCTCATGGAAAGAGATGAAAACAAATAAGGAGGTCCTAGAAAATCTAGGTATGAAAAGAGAACTAATGAGAGAGGTCAAAGTTCGGCAGCTAAAATACTTTGGCCACATAAAAAGGCATAACACCTTGCAGAAGACCATAACAGAAGGGAGAGTTGAAGGTAAACGTGCAAGGGGAAGACAGCGCTATAAGTGGGAAGATAACATCAAGAGATGGACGGGAAAGAGTCTATCAGAGTGTACCACCAAGACAAGAGACAGAAGACGTTGGAGATCCATTACAGCCAACCTCCGTTGTGGAGATGGCAACTGATGATGATGATGATGATGTACACTACTTTTTAACAATATCAATATGAACAACGCTGTGCGTTAGTCATCACCATAATGATAACATACTTAATGATAACATTTTTAAAAAATAATCGCATACGATTTTCATGGGTTGTGCAAACAACACAAATAAAAATAAAACAAAAAAAATACTTTGGCAATATTTAACAGAATTGACTAATATTCATTAAGTATTTAACAATCTTAAATGTAGTAGCTGCGACGGACATCAGCCCAACAGCATAGAACTAATGGTCAAACATCAGACCATGGGACGCAAAAAAAATGTAATATACGAGCTCGTATATATATATATAAATATATAAATATATAAATATATAAATATATAAATAAATATAAATATATAAATAAATAAATATAAATATATAAATATATAAATATATATATATAAATATATAAATATATATAAATATATATATATATATATATATATATATATATATATAATATATATATATATATATATTATATATATATATATTATATATATGTTATATGTGTATATATTATTTTTATATATGACATGGGAATATTCATACATGGCAATGTTAATGTGTAATTTTTTTTTTAAAATATGAACTGGAGCTGTACGCTCTCGTAACTGTCAATAAAGAACGTGGTAAATATAATACAATTATATGATACAGGCGACCCCAATCCTGCCACTGCGGTCAGTGATTTACCAGGATGTATATGGGTCTTAAACACCAAAAATCTAGACAAGTTTGGTGAACTGTCAATGTGTTGGTCGTAAAATATAAATATAGCATTATTAATCTGGTTACATGGAGTTACAAAGTATTTATTTAAAAATGTCTCTAATCTCCAACTTATGTAATGGTTGTTTCTATGAGGGAGGACAACTATACCGATACAAATAATTATCGTTCGTTGGAGTATGAACTATCTCAGTAACCATGAACCAAGTACCAAACTGTTTATAGGTTCGTCATCAAATATAAAATCTGCATACAAATGCAAGTTCATAATAATAGACAACAATTTGTCAAGAAAATATACTGTAGCGTTCCGCTAACAACGTGACAAATGGTCAGAAAAATACAGGTACATCAATATGGGATGTTTATTTCTCAATACAAGGTATAATGGACAACAATTTGTCAAGAAAATATACTGTAGCGTTCCGCTTACAACGTGACAAAATGGTCAGAAAAATACAGGTACATCAATATGTGATGTTTATTTCTCAATACAAGGTATAAAGTTAGTTGCTTATCCTTTACAGGACGTGCCAATCAAACCCAGCTTTTATTAGCTGTTTGTGATTTTTCTAGGCAATTTTTACGTTCAGTAGTTTGCCATTGCTTTCTGACCGGTACGGCGCTTATACCATTGTTAAAAATCCACACAACGCGATCTGCTACCAAACCGCCTGTAGCAGGTTTCGAACCTGGTATATCTGGATTATGAAACTGCGTTCATATCCATTAGGCCACAGACGCCGACATACAAGGTATAATGGACAACAATTTGTCAAGAAAATATACTGTAGCGTTCCGCCTACAACGTGACAAATGGTCAGAAAAATGCAGGTACATCAATATGTGATGTTTATTTCTCAATTCAAGGTATAATGGACAACAATTTGTCAAGAAAATATACTGTAGCGTTCCGCTAACAACGTGGCAAATGGTCAGAAAAATACAGGTACATCAATATGTGATGTTTATTTCTCAATTTAAGGTTTATCAACATGTGAACATATCCGTTATCATGTTAGCGATTTCGCATGAAATCGTCATGGTTTGCATGTAACAATGTAGTATTTCGCCAATCCGCGAACTGTGTTGATTAGCATATAAGTTTTACCCAACTTGCAAAATACTTGTATATCACCAAGTCAAATTTTAGGTGAAAACATATATGTCTCAGTTATTTAGTGGAGTGGGGTGTATATTGGGATAAATGACGGAGTAGGGTTTATCACCGTGGGAGGGGAACGATTGTCAGTCATGGGAATGTGCTCGGGGTCTTAGGGGCGTTAGCTGTGTCAGTGGGGGTAACAATGTCCTCATTATCTTTTACCGATGTCCGCTGTGGACATCTCATCTTCTTGTACACAAGGTATTTATACACTAAACAGCTTAAAATTCAAAACACCAATTATGCTAGGCAAAATCAATGGTACTGACACTCTAGTGTGTCGGGTCATGACCTGTGGTGTGTCTCACTGGATTCAGGAATGCGAGAAGGGGTGTTTCCCAGACTACGAAGAAGTATTTATAGAATTTTATAGACACGTTAACATAGGTAAATTCCTGTTGAATATTGGGGACTGCTCGGAAAGGAGCGTCGATTTAGAAACGCTCCGTCTGTGATGGAGCATGTCGGAGAAGGTGACAGGAGATGAAAAGGCGTTTGGATGTGTAGGGAAGAAGAAATTTGACGTCTGATTCGTCTTATATCTGTGAGAAAGGGTCGTCGGCTTGAATAATGTGAGTAGCCATATAAGATCATTGAGGTTGGTGTCGTAGATTTTTGATAGGGGAATTAAGACTTGGGTTGGTCCCTTCTGAATTGATTAGAATAAGTGATAGTCACAGTGAGAAGTAGTAATAGCAATAGATTTCCACGAGTGAGATGGTAGAAATGTGATAGAGGCTGTCTCTGAAATCAAGAAAAATCTTCTCTCTTTCACCTATCTTCTACGACAGATTTAGATTGAGTCAGACAGTCTAGACACACACACATACACACACATATATATATATATATATATATATATATATATATATATATATATATATATATATATATATATATATATTAATATATCTCTAACCACTCACGTGCACGCACATACAAGACGACAGGTAGACGTACAGACGTGTGAAAAAACTATGACAATGATTATATAAATATTCTAGAACGAGCTGACCAACACGCTGATTAATTTCAAGAGAAATTTTAATTATCATCTAAAATTTCTTCACAACACATAGAAATTACATCAAAGCATATACACATAGTCATAAAAAAATCAAGGAATTGCTACAAGAAATGATAGACCCACAGTTAGATCTTATCCCTCGAGGTATGCCCACAGTCCTGTTGGAAGAAAGTGATAGCCCCAAGGAAACAAGGATACATAGGATTAGGCCTAATATTTCCCCTTCTTAAGGTATGGACAGACTTGATATCTCTGCTCTATTTTAATGGAAATATGATTAGCAATACTTGCATACAGAAAGTTAAGATAGCAAAATGGGTGCCCAATTACAACAATTAAAAAATCACTCCGTCCTGCATTCACTTTATACATTCAGCCGAGCACACGTGCACATGTTCATACTCACAGCTTAGATAACCACTTCTGGTAATACAATTTTTAGGACATTCACCTACAGTGCAGTCTTTGAACAAGAAATCCCCAGTTCCAAAAAGACAGGATGAATTCTCTGCTTCCGGGAACGACTCCTTGGGTGTTCTTATTTTTCGGATGTCTGTTTAGGTCACATTAAAATTGTCCAGGCACGAAACATTAACAACGAGCACAGTGTCAATAGCTTAGGTTTCTAGAATGAGGAATGTCAGATCGGTGTCTACTTTCAGGAAAGGACTATATTTGGTCACCACACCACTAGTCGAAACTCCGTCGGAATGTTACTGACGTTAATATGTTACTTGCCACAACGGCTAAATTTGTACATAGAGTTTGTGCAGAAAATCTGATCTGGCTCAAAGGCCCAGTATAAAACATTTAGTCTTTAATAAAAACCCGTTAGTGAGAGTTGTACTCTGTCTATTAATGAAGACACACGCACTGTCAGACAGGTGTTAACTTGTAAACCCACGTGGTTAAAAGATAAAAAATGTTTATGTTTCTCACAGGTATGTCTCTGTACTAAACGCCGGCAAAATTTGGGTTAACCCCAGTTTTCACTGCATAGGGAAGAAAAACCACAAATAAAATACTTATACATATTATGTACTCACTATAACTTACATTTTTTTAAAACTGCAAGCGTACCGCTTGACTTATCATTTAAACCTTCCTGAGAAATAAGTTATATACATAAAATCAATCATCATGAATTAGGAATACCTACGTGTTCCGTCACCACTCATGAAGCATCTAGCATTATAAGTTAGTTAGAAAAATTTATTCTCGTCTGATTATTTTAGCAGTAAAATTAAATTCCTTTATAGCCGACTGAGTTTAAGCTAGAAATATAATTTCTGTTTTCCACTGTAACTCGTCACTATAAAATAATACAGACTATATAAATTAAGCGCTCTGCACCAAATCTAACTAGTGAAATAAAATAAGCGATTTACCACTTTAAACACTACACAAAATACTAGATATTTAATATAATATATATAACATTTACCTCAATACAGAACTACTAAGAACTTAAACCACTTCGACCAAACTAAATGCCATCTCTATTAACAGAGATTCTTAGGAATCGAACGAAGGCTTGTTCTAGTCTTGACTGCGAAGTTACTGAGTGAAAATGAAATCTAACTCCCTCCAGTATATATGAAACACCAGACAAAGATGAACACTATTTCCGTAAACTACGCAATAGCCTTCCCTTTCCTTAACACCTTACGTTTAACACCTAAACTCATGCCGTAACTACCACCTACTGACCGAGAGGGCGCGTGTCAGTTGCAAATCTCAGACAACTCGTCTCCAGTGCAGAAGCAGTTTTTCACACCTCCCCGAGAAACTCATCCTGAGAACCATAACTGACACTTTGCATTGTCGCACCTTACGCCAAAAATGGCCTTGGAGCGTGAGTGTCATATCACCTGACACTGAGAATCTACCTTGGAAACTACATGTCAGATGCAAACTACCAGACAAATGTCTCCTCATCATGTCTGACGGCGTGAATTCTCACACTTCAGGCCCAGAAACTTAGCCAAAGAAACACTGTCCCAGGGGAAACTGTAGACAGCTGTCTGCTCCCCTGTCTGACGGAATGCATCCTAACACTCTGCGTCTCGTGTAGGGGCTGACACGTTACGTCATAACTGCGTTCTCAGTTTTGAGAAAAGAAACAGGTAAACTTTAGAATGGGAAAATAGTAATGTATATAGTCGCAAACGAACGAATGCGAAAAACACAAAAAGGATAAGAGAGTGATAATAAATAGAGAATACGTGTGAAAGAAAAAGAAGAAGATTTAGGCAATTTAATGATCATAAAACCTCTGTGACAGTTGGAAAGTAAAGGTACCATGTGTGCGAATCAAATAGTTCTAGTACAATTGGTATTTGTCGTAACAGCATCATTAAGAAAAATCGCCAAAATACATTCTCGATGCGATTGAACATTATAAAACGGCCTTTCCATAACACAAAAGGAAAGCGGTGAGTTAACACATTTTTAAAAAAACTCTGATGTGTCAAAAAGGAAAAATATGTGTGTGCGTATAGTGTGTTTGCTTTTGTCACAAAATTCACAAAGAAGGGAAAAAAATAAAAACTTGTAAAGCATAAGTCCTATTATAAAGATTTTCAAAGGCAAAAGGGGTGTAATTTGTACAAATGAGATAATTTAAAGTTCTGTCTAAACTGGATAACATAGTGTTGTAGATCTGCGAATGTTTGCGAAAGTTCTTCCATTTCTTGAGGTATTGGTGTAAAAGATGTAATGATAATGACAGTCCATGTTGACGAAGAATGTGAAATAATTATATAACATTAAAACACAGTGGCGTCACGCCATAATAACTTGTTAGTATATGCGGGTCCGTCAAGGCCTAAAATCCCATCCGCTGCAGACCCAAATAGAACAGTCCCAACTAAGATGGTTTGGCCATGTCTGCAGAATGGGAGAAGATCGGCTACCACGACAAGCATGGGAAACAAAGAGCCAGGGATCCAGACCTCCAGGACGACCCAGAGTCCGCTGGGAGGACAACATTAGACAATCTTTGAAGGACCGAGGACTAGAATGGAACCAGGCCAGGAAGAAGACAGCTGATAGAATGGTCTGGCGCTCTCTCTTCCAAACCTCTACACCTCACGGTAGAAGGGGAACGACTAAGTAAGTAAGTAAGTAAGTAGTATATGCGGGTGTTGCAGATGGCCTAACTATCACTATCATCAGTATCATCAGCAGGGTCTTGACTGAGGCTGACATCTTTCTGAAAAAATAAAATTTCCTACCAAAAAAAAATGGACACTAGTGACTTTAGTATGGTGGGGAACGAGGGGTAGTACTTTGAAGAGTTAGTACTCGTTGGGTACTATAACTGGGTGAGTACCTTTTGTTATTAGAGAAGATTGATTCTCCAATTAATCAATAATCGTTGAACTGGACGTTTACGAATTTGACATGAGGAAGTTGGCGATTTCCATCAAGATAACTTTTTTCATCGTCAATCGTTGATCACAAGAGGATGGCGTATTTCGCACTGTCGAGTGGGTGGTGGTTGCAGTTGTCGAGGGTAAGGGTGAAGTAGTGTTGAAATGGTGCACCTCATGCTGCGTGTTGTGGGGCTGTCTGCGTTTTCCACGCAATTTCATACGTACTTGCTCTTGAGGTAACCGGACAAATTTTGTTAACGGTCGGGAGTCATCTGTTGTTCCATAATGTGGGCGCTTCGTTGCTGTGTGAGATTTAGTGTTGTCTGGACTGATCACACTGTCGTGGTCACTCTCGGGATCTGCTGTATCTAGGTCAGATTCGTGTGTGAATGAAGGTGGTGGACGAATAAAATATTCCTCAAGTGTGCATGTAGCGCTGTCTGCTTTTACTTCATTAGATGGTGCTGTGTGTCGAGTATCATTATCTTGTTCAGAGGTGTGCCGTTCTGCTTGTGAAACAGAGTTGTCTGTGTGTTCGTCGCAATTTCTATTGTTGCTCTCTGATTCTCTGCGGCAATATGTATTTATGTTCTCAGATTCTCTGTGTGAGGTTTTTGAAGTATCTGTGGAATGATAGTGGTTCAATATGGCTTTATGTATGGGTCTGCCATTAGATAAAACTGGTGGTGCTATCGGGCGATGAGTAGCTTTCTTAATTTGCGCTGCATGAGCTTTGGTGACTATGTTTTTCTCTTGTGTGTTCACATCACCTTCATCTTGCTGAACCGCATTTATCACGAACTTGCGAATTTCTTTTCGTCTTGCAGACAAACAAACAGCAAACCTGTCCTCCAGTAACTTCCGCACCTTTCGTGTTGTGTGTTGAAGTCACCTTCTTTCAGGATTGCTTTTATTTCTTTCTTCAACTCTTCTGTGCTTGGTTCTGTAACTGGAATTTCTTGCGAATTTGTCTGCGTGGCCAACTGTTTTAATGCTGTTCGAGTGTGTACGTCACATGTGTTGAAGTGTACTGTTTCTGGTGTACCAGTATCTGTTGTGGCGGTGTTAAAGTCGACGTCCGTTTGCGTTGCACCACAGCTCATCGTTGTTTTCTTCACTTGTAGTTCTGTCCTTGGTTGACTATTAATCATGGGGGCCCATCGCGTGTCATTTGATGTTACAAAACCGACCTGGTGATGTATGTTAGGTGTTTTTCTCCATTGTTGTATTGGTCTGATATGTACCCTCATTCCATCTTCTGTCGTTATTAAGCAAGTTTGTTGGTCAATGGTTGTAAGATTTTGTACTGCCCATATCTTTCGTTGTTTGATTCCGTTGATAAGGTTTCTGACTGCCATGCGACAAGGTCTTTTTTATTAAGACTACTCCAATCTGCTCTTGTATCGACGGTGTCTCTTTCCCATTTTCTAATATGTTGTTGTTGCTGCTGTTGTTCTTGGCTTGGATCCATTTGATTGATTATGCCTGTCTGTCTTCACCAAAGAAAAGGGCAGGTCACGGCGCCAATTAGAAGATATGTGCCCGCGTCAGTTGAATGCGGCACTAGTAGTTATATTGATTTTATTTAGTCAGAGTTAATCCTTCATATGTTGTGGTGGTTCAAGTGCTAACTGGCCTTGCGCCAGAGATGGTAATACTTGACCTTTACTCAGTTTTTCAACCCAGGAATGTTCTTCCCTTTGAGTTTGGTGATAAGCAAAACAGTTTCAGCACAACAACGTATATCCACAAGAAATTTTTGTAAAGTTCCACAAACAGCAATGTAGAAAATTCAATTAGAGTTTATTGATGTAATTAGACAAACACTGTAAATTTCACAAATGATGATTGGTTATTCAAGATGAAGAAATATGTAATCCAACTGAATAATATATATGTAAATCCAAATAGAATAATTTACTGATTTGTCTACTCAAAAACTTGTCTTGGTATCCTAAAAGACGAAGTTCACCTAACGCTATCTGTAAAATACCTCTAGTCTAAAGTTATGGTTTCATTAGAATCATAAGTCCTGAAAATCTCTGCCTATCGCCCACAACTCTTCTATTTATATTCTTTCTTCTTTTTTCCCGCCTTTTTTCACACGACCCGTCCTTTTTTCACACGGTACAATAATTAACATTTGCACTCCTCTCCTCAGCTTTTCGACCTTTTCGCACACGACATTCTGTTATTTCGACTTCTTTTCACATGTGTGATCTTTTCCAACTTAACAATAGGATAAAAAACACAGATCACACAAACATTCATTTCCCACTTTCGTGCTTATAAAACCCATTCATTATTATCTGGGACTGGCCTACGTTTGCCCTGTCAGAGCAGTACTGCCAACTGAACTTTGAATGAATACTGCATTTTGTGTAAAAACGTCTTATTTGCTTTTAAGGTCTTTCATTCTTACATGTAGCATCTTCTAGCACATATAAATGCTTAGCGTTGAAGTAGGAGGGACAAAGTTAGCGTGAAAGGCCAAGCGGTCACATACGTCACTGGCCACACAAATGTATCCCAGTGGGAGACATTTGCGTACTATCAACTAAGTACCTCATGCTAGTGACTGTTATAATCGACAAACCTATTGGTAGAGTCTCTTAGAGAGAGAAAAAAAAGAAAACAATTATTTAAAAAAAAATGTTCGTAAAACGAGGGATCACAGTATATTTATAATGCGTAAAACGGGGGATACGTAAAATTTGTTAATACACTTAGCCATTGAACAGTATTGATGTACACTACTTCTTAACAATATCAATATGAACAACACTGTGCATTAGTCATCAACATTATGATAACATACTTAATGATAACATTATATATATATATATATATATATATGATAAACGAGCGCAAAGGCCTTTTTGCTCCATCTTTTCCTACATTTTTCATATTGTATTTTCTCCGACATTTGCTCTTTCATCCCATATTTGCGACCCACATTTGCTATTTCATCGTTGTGATTACTCGCGACCGGTATCTAGAGAACCACATTTGTTCTTTCATCGGGGGAAATAAAGTCCTTTGATTGAGTCTACATGCCTGACATTATCGTTTGAAGCCCACGTTGCATCGTGATAAATCTGGTAAAAACACATATGGTCATCCTAATCAAACATCTGGGCATGCTGTAATTTCTGTGACACCACATTGGACGCCCAGATTGGCCAGGGGAAAACGTCTCATGCTGTAATGGTGTTATCTTTGGTCGGCCGCGGTTCAGGCAAGCGTTGGTTTACCACTTTGGACGCCCACCTTGGCCAGGTGAACAAAAAACAATCAGAGGTCAAACTACACCCACGTTTGGACTGACAGGGGACAAGAGCGATCCTGTGAATGAGTGACCAGAGGGGCCATTAAGGATTGGTTGCTATGGGCGGAGCTAGATGTCGGATCCAGAAACCCATATTGGACTGGCAGAAATATAATCTACTGCGTAGCTTGCAAGAGGAGGGAGTCCAGTTTTTTTACCTTGTGAGGAAGAGATTAAACCCAAAAACGCATAGCCTAATACACGTGTTTATTCAGAGTGGATGATAATTCAGTTCTGTGATTAATTGTGTTCTTAAAGGATTTTGCGAAGGGAAAAGAAGATTAGTAGATCTTATACTTATTAATACATTTTCTTATTTTTGTTTACTTTAACCTCACAGCTAAAAGGTGCGAAAGATAAAGTTTCAAATAATTCTTGGCATAACTGATTAATAAAATCAGAAGATTTTCCTAGAAGATGATAGGATGATAGGAGGTAATTAATAGTTCATGTTTCACCTTTATCATCATCACCACAGTCTCCCATGCGCACACACTCTCATGCACAAGATATTTAACATCATTAGAATTAAACTCAGAGAGAGAGATAATGAATAATGAGCAGTAGTTTAAATGCAAGTCAACCAATGATGTTAAATGTGAAAAACTTACGAAGACTTTTGTGTGTCGTCAGTTCATCAGAAGTCTGATTCTACACGCAACGTGTCTGACGTCTAACCAGAAATAGGTTATCAAAAACGGACATCTGGCTAGCAGAATTCGCCATAGGACATCTTTCATTCCTCAATTAAAAAGGAATATTGTCTCACCCACAAGTTCACAAGTACAATACAGAGTTATCACAAGTTCAATACAGAGTCATCATAAATTCAAATCACTCGAAAGATCATTATTATCTGAAGTCAAGCAAAAGAGCTCAAAAGAGGAATCGCATATTTATAGCAAGTGCAACACCCTCTTAAGCGCATTCTATGAAGCAGACTATATATATATATATATATATATATATATATATATATATATATATATATATATATATATATATATATATATATATATATATATATATATATATATATATATAATATATATATTATGAATCACGACTACATATGCAAGGTTATGAGTCTACATATCACTAACATTTCGTGAAAATATCCATTCTGGCCAGTACCCTCGGGAGATTAGACAACAGACCTTTTGTTCATATGACAGCTATTAACTGTTGATCAACACTACAGAGATATACTTAAACAGTGAAGGAATATACATAGATATCTCGTCAGCGTTCTCCGTACGACAACAGTATTCATCAGAACGTCCTCGGCTTAGAGATACCCCACTCGACATAACGTATAACAACTTGGAACATTTTATGCATACATGTGAATCCTCATATCTAGGAGAAGCATATAGAGACACATGGACTGTGTAGAGTACTCACCATTTTGGTAACACGTATCATATCACATCATCATTTCACTTTACACCAGTTCATTCTTAATTAACTATTACTTAATTAACTGCAATTTTATTATCTCATCTGTGTGTTTTGTGTGAATCGTCTTTCACCATCATCACGTTCTAACCATTACTAACCCTATATGTGTGGATATTTCATTAATAAACCCAACGATCGTTTGATCATTATCTAGTTTGTTAATGTATCACTCGTGCTGTCGGTGTTACATATTCACCTATAGGAACCTTTCTCTACTCAGATGAGGTTGGGGGCTTTTACTTTACGGGATCTAAGGCCAGAAGCTAAGGTCGTGGGGAAACAGAACTCTTTCCATAATTAATTAGAAAACACTGTCTAGTGGAAAGCATTCGCATTCCTGTCTTCTTGTCCCTGTCTCGAATAGGTCTTTTTTTCTTTCTTAACGAGCCAATTTCTAGAGACCATATATCTAATATCTCATAGACTATTCCTGGCAAAAGGTACTGTCGTAGTTGCCCCAATGACTCACCACACGACAATATATATATATATATATATATATATATATATATATATATATATATATAGATATATATATATATATATATATATATATATATATATATATATATATATATATATATATAATCGCATGCGATTTTCATCGGTTGTGCAAACAATAGAAATAAAAACAAAACAAACAAAAAATACTTTGGAAATATTTAACAGAAGTGATTAATATTCAAAAAAAAATGTAATATACGAGCTCGTATATATAGATATATATATGACATGGGAATATACATACAAGGCAATGTTAAACTATAAATTTATTTTTAAAAAATTATGAACTGGAGCTGTACGCTCTCGTAACTGTCAATATAGAACGTGGTAAATATAATACAATCATATGATACAGGCGACCCCAATCCTGCCACTGCGGTCAGTGATTTACCAGGATGTATATGGGTCTTAAACACCAAAAATCTAGACAAGTTTGGTGAACTGTCTATGTGTTGGTCGTAAAATATAAATATAGCATTATTAATCTGGTTACATGGAGTTACAAAGTATTTATTAAAAAAATGTCTCTAATCTCCAACTTATTAATGGTCGTTACTATGAGGGAGGACAACTATACTGATACAAATAACTATCGGGTGTTTAAGTATGAACTATCACAGTTACCCTGAACCAAGTACCAAACTGTTTATAGGTTCGTCAATCAAATATAAAATCTGCATACAAATGCAAGTTCATAATAATGGACAACAATTTGTCAAGAAAATATACTGTAGCGTTCCGCTTACAACGTGACAAATGGTCAGGAATATACAGGTACATCAATATGTGATGTTTATTTCTCAATACAAGGTATAATGGACAACAATTTGTCAAGAAAATATACTGTAGCGTTCCGCTAACAACGTGACAAATGGTCAGAAAAAATACAGGTACATCAATATGTGATGTTTATTTCTCAATACAAGGTATAATGGACAACAATTTGTCAAGAAAATATACTGTAGCGTTCCGCTAACAACGTGACAAATGGTCAGAAAAATACAGGTATATCAATATGTGATGTTTATTTCTCAATTCAAGGTGTATCAACATGTGAACATATCCGTTATCATGTTAGCGATTTCGCATGAAATCGTCATGATGTGCATGTAACAATGTAGTATTTCGCCAATCCGCGAACTGTGTTGATTAGCATACATGTTTTACCCAACTTGCAAAATACTCGACTATTACCAAGTAAAATTTAGGTGAAGATATATATATATATATATGTCAGTTATTTAGTGGAGTGGAGTGTATATTGTGATAAATGACGGAGTAGGGTTTATCACCGTGGGAGGGGAACGAATGTCAGTCATGGGAATGTACTCGGGAGTCTTAGGGGTGTTAGCTGTATCAGTGGGGATAACAATGACCTCATTATCGTTTACCGATGTCCGCTGTGGACATCTCATCTTCTTGTACATATGGTAGTTATACACTAAACAGCTTCAAATTTAAAACACCAATTATGCTAGGCAAAATCAATAGTACTGACACTCTAGTGTGTCGGGTCATGACCTCTGGTGTGCCTCACTGGATTCAGGAATACGAGAAGGGGTGTTTCCCAGACTACGAAGAAGTATTTATAGAATTTGATAGACACGTTAACATAGGTAAATTCCTGTTGAATATTGTGGACTGCTCGGAACGGAGCGTCGATTTAGAAATGCTCCGTCTGTGATGGAGCATGTCGGAGAAGGTGACAGGAGATGAAAAGGCGTTTGGATGTGTAGGGAAGAATAAATTTGACGTCTGATTCGTCATATATCTGTGAGAAAGGGTCGTCGGCTTGAATAACGTGAGAAGCCATATACGATCATTCAGGTTCTAAACAGCATCATTAAAATTAAGAAAAATCGCCAAAATACATTCTCGATGCGATTGAATATTATAAAACGGCCTTTCCATAACACAAAAGGAAAGCGGTGAGTTAACACATTAAAAAAAAAACTCTGATGTGTCAAAAAGGAAAACTATGTGTGTGCGTATAGTGTGTTTGCTTTTGTCACAAAATTCACCAAGAAAGGGAAAAAAATAAAAACTGTTGTAAAGCATAAGTCCTGTTATAAAGATTTTCAAAGGCAAAAATGGTGTAATTCATACAGTGGGTACTCTTCTAATCATAACGATTTCGTACCTAACACTTGCAACAACAAAAAAATTTTGTATAACTAGAGAACTGAGATAATTTATAGTTCTGTTTAACCTGGATAACATTGTGTTGTAGATCTGCGAATGTTTGCGAAAGTTCTTCCATTTCTTGACGTATTGGTGTAAAAGATGTAATGATAATGACAGTCCATGTTGACGAAGAATGTGAAATAATTATATAAAAGTCAAACACAGTGGCGTCACGCCATAATTAATTTGTAAGTGTATCTGGGTGTTATAGACGTCGTAACTGTCACTATCATCAGCAGGATCTTGACTGAGGATGACATCTTTCTGAAAAAATAAAATTTCTTACCAAAAAAAAAAAATGGATACTAATGACTTTAGATGATGGGGAACAAGGGAGAATACTATTGTAGATAGAGTACTCGTTGGGTACTATATCTGGGTGAGTACCTTTTTTGTTATTAGAGAAGATTGATTCTCCAATAAACCAATAATCGTTGAACTGGACGTTTAAGAATTTGACATGAGGAACTTGGCGATGTCCCTCAAGGTAGCTTTTGTCAATGGTTGATCACAAGAGGATGGCGTATTTCACACTGTCGAGTGGGTGGTGGCTGCAGTTGTCAAGGATAAGGATGAAGTAATTTTGAAATGGTTCACATCATGCTGCGTCTTGTGCGGCTGTCTGCGTTTTCTTCATTAGACGATGCTGTGTGTCGAGTATCATTATCTATGTCAGGTTCTCTGTGTGAGGTTTTTGATGTATCTGTGGAATGATAGTGGTTCAATGTGGCTTTATATATGGGTCTGCCATTAAATAAAACTGGTGGTGCTATCGGGCGATGAGTAGCTTTCTTCATTTGTGCTGCATGAGTTTTGGTGACTATGTTTTTCTCTTGTGTGTTCACATCACCTTCATCTTGCTGAACCGCATTTATCACGAACTTGCGAATTTCTTTTCGTCTTGCAGACAAACAAACAGCAAACCTGTCCTCCAGTAATTTATGCACCTTTCGTGTTGTGAGTGTGTTGAGGTCACCTTCTTTCAGGATTGCTTTTATCTCTTTCTTCAACTCTTGTATGCTTGGTTCTGTAACTGGAATTTCTTGAGAATTTGTCTGCCTGGCCAACTGTTTTAATGCTGTTCGAGTGTGTACGTCAGATGTGTTGAAGTGTACTGTTTCTGGTGTACCAGTATCAGTTATAGCGGTGTTAAAGTCAACATCTGTTTGTGTTGTAACACTGATCATCGTTGTTTTCTTCACTTGTAGTTCTGGGTCATTGACCTGACTTGACCTGTCAACGTTTGTTTGTGTTGCGACACAAATCATCTTTGTTTTCTTCACTTGTAGTTCGTGTATTTCTTTAGGTTGACTATTAATCATGGAGGCCAATCGTGTGTCATTTGATGTTACAAAACCGACCTGGTGATGTATGTTAGGTGGTTTTCTCCATTGCTGTAGTGGTGTGATATGTACCCTCATTCCATCTTCTGTCGTTATTAAGCAAGTTTGTTGGTCAATGGTTGTAAGATTTTGTATTGCCCATATCTTTCGTTGTTTGATTCCGTTGATAAGGTTTCTGACTGCCATGCGACAAGGTTTTTTTTATTAAGACTACTCCAATCTGCTCTTGTATCGACGGTGTCTCTTTCCCATTTTCTAATATGTTGTTGTTGCTGCTGTTGTTCTTGGCTTGGATCCATTTGATTGATTATGCCTGTCTGTCTTCACCGAAGAAAAGGGCAGGTCATGGCGCCAATTAGAAGATATGTGCCCGCGTCAGTTGAATGCGGCACTAGTAGTTATATTGATTTTATTTAGTCAGAGTTAATCCTTCATATGATGTGGTGGTTCAAGTGCTAACTGGCCTTCCGCCAGAGATGGTAATACTTGACCTTTACTCAGTTTTTCAACCCAGGAATGTTCTTCCCTTTGAGTTTAGTGATAAGCAAAACAATTTCAGCACAACAACGTATATCCACAAGAAATTTTTGTAAAGTTCCACAAACAGCAATGTAGAAAATTCAATTAGAGTTTATTGATGTAATTAGACAAACACTGTAAATTTCACAAATGATGATTGGTTATCCAAGATGAAAAAATATGTAATCCAACTGAATAATATATATGTAAATCCAAATAGAATAATTTACTGATTTGTCTACTCAAAAACTTGTCTTGGTATCCTCAAACACGAAGATCACCTAACGCTATCTGTAAAAATCCTCTAGTCTAAAGTTATGGTTTCATTAGAATCATAAATCCTGAAAATCTCTGCCTATCGCCCACAACTCTTCTATTTATACTCTTTCTTCTTTTTTTCCCGCCTTTTTTCACACGACCCGTCCTTTTTTTCACACGGTACAATAATTAACATTTGCACTCCTCTCCTCAGCTTTTCGACCTTTTTGCACACGACATTCTGTTATTTCGACTTCTTTTCACATGTGTGATCTTTTCCAACTTAACAATAGGATTTTAAAAAACCAGATCACACAAACATTCATTTCCCACTTTCGCGCTTATAAAACCCATTCATTATTATCTGGGACTGACCTACGTTTGCCTTGTCAGAGCAGTAACTAACTCCGCCTATGCCGGTCCTAAGGCCGGATGAAAAAGGAGGAGGGCGGCCTGCATGGAGGCCGTAAGGAGGTAGCCCCTCCACCATGCAAAGGCACAACAGGCCAATCACCTGTGTATCTTAAACTATGATTACAAGCAATACAAGAGAGAAAACCGGACTGATTCTAAAGGCGACGAACTGGAACGGACTACGGACTACGACTTATGGAACATGGAACACAAGAAGTATAAATAAGAAAGAAGAGGAGCTGATGGAAGAGATGATGAAAGCAAAACTAGAAATCCTGGCTATTACCGAAACAAAGAAAAAGGGACAAGGAGTCATGGATCTCGATGGCAACACTCTGCTATACAGTGGTGTACCCATATCTGAAAGAGCTAAAGGGGGCGTGGGTTGCATTGCGGCCTAAAACCAGAAAGATAGTATCAAGGGATGGAACTTTGTCTCGGAGCGCATTATGGTTGTAAAACTAAAAGAAGGAGAAACCATAGTCAACCTGGTCATAGTGTATGGAACAAATGAGGATGAGAGAGCAGAGGTCAAGGAAGAATTCTTTGAGCTGCTTCAAAGGACAGTGGATGACTGCCTAGATGAAATTATCATGCTCGGAGATTTCAATGCCAGAGTTGGAAATGACCATGCTAGATGGGGTGGAGTTATCGGAAGATATGGAGAAGATACTCTCAATGACAATGGAAAGCGACTCCTCAGATTCTGCAGTGAGCAGAATCTGATCATTACCAACACAAAGTTCCCCCATAAGCGCACACATGCATACACTAGGTGTGAACCAACAAAGAATGAGAAGTCAGTGATTGACTATGCCATTGTTAGGAGGAGCTCATTCAAATATGTCCGGGATGCTAGAGTCTGGAGGGGGCCAGAGATTGGAAGTGATCACTACCTGCTTACAATCAAAAGAACAACTGAAAGAGTTGCTCAGCCTAGGAACTGCCAAGCACCACGCAAGAAACCAAGTAAACAAACGGAAGAAATGAGCATTAAGACCTACAAGCTGAGAGATCCAGAAATTAAGACCAGATATCAGGGGCTTATTGCTACAGCGGTGAGAAACACAGAAGAACAACCTGATGACTTGGACACCCTGTGGCTTAAATTCAAGGACATCATAAAGACAGCTGCTGCAGAAGCATGTAGTGAAGTCCGACTTGGGAACAAGAGAAAGAGGACACCTTGGTGGGCAGAAGAAGTCAAAGAGAAAATAGAGAAGAAAATGGCATGGAAACAATACTTAGGAGCTAAAAACACAACAGGACAAATAGAGAAATATAGAGAATATGTGATACTCAGAACAGAAGCAAAGAACAAGGTGCTAGCAGCAAAACAGAAGTCCTGGGAAGAATTTGGAGAAAAGCTAGAAAAGGATGCGCAAGAAAACCAGAAAGTGTTCTATAAGACCCTAAAGAACATGAGGAAGGAAAAACAGTGCCCTCTTAAATTTATAAAGGACAAGCACGGCATATTGCTTACTGCCCCGAAGGAAGTAATGGAAAGATGGAAAGAATATTTCTCAGAACTCCTTGATGGTGAGCAAGGTAGAGCATCAGAAATGATAACCACTAGCACAGAATAGGATACAAATTGTAATGAAGATGACATAAAGATATAAGAATTGAAGGCAGCACTGGAGAAAATCAAGATGGGCAAAGCAGCAGCGCATGATGGTATAACACCAGAAATGGTTAAGTACATGGGAGCATCAGGTGACCTATTACTCCTAAGGGTCCTACAGGCAGCATGGTGCAACAAGGCCATACCAAAGGATTGGGAGATTGCCATCATAACACCGATTTTCAAAAAGGGTGACAATCGACAATGTGGAAACCACAGAGGCATATCCCTTCTCAGTGTCCCTGGTAAAATCTACTCTAGAATCCTAGAGCAGAGACTCCGATGCCTAGCTGAGCTACAGTTGGATGAGGCCCAGTGCGGTTTCCGAGCAAACCGAAGTACTCAAGACCTAATCTTCACGCTCAGGCAGCTGAGTGAAAAGGCCCTTGAGTACAAGAGTGAGATCCATCTTTGTTTCATAGATCTGGAAAAGGCGTTTGACAGGGTCCCCTGGAGCAAACTTTGGGACTGTTTGGCAAGGAAGAACATTCCAGCACCTCTGATTCATGCTATACAGAGCTTCTACAAGTCTTGCAGAAATTATGTGAGGACAGCAAACTATAAGTCAGAAGAGTTCAGGACCACCACTGGTGTAAGACAAGGCGATATCCTGTCACCTTATCTTTTCATACTCCTAAAGGACGATGTCATCAAGGCATGTAAGGAGAGAACAAGAAAGTATTCAGTGGGGTACTGGAAGATGAGACAGGTCTGTATTTCAGAGCTAGCATTTGCTGATGATGTTGTCCTGATTGCTAAATCAGAGACACATCTCCAATCCAACCTGCAAGTCTGGAAGGAAGAGCTGGAGAAGAGAGGGATGGTCATAAGCAGCTCTAAAACAAAATCCACGGTGATATCACGAGAAGAAAGAAAACATCAGATTAAGTTGGGAGAACAGGTCCTGGAGCAGGTCGACCACTTTAAATATCTAGGAGCTATTATAGACCGAAAGGGGGGCATCACAGAAGAGTTAGCCACTCGAAAAGCAGCGGCTGGGAGACTTTATCAGGCCATAAATCGAGGATTCCTCAGCAAGAAAGAGGTTGGTAAGAAAACGAAGATGGCTGTATACCGCTCCACCTATGTCCCAGTCTTGACATATGGATGCGAGTCATGGGCAATGACTACCACCCAGAAAAGCCAGATCCAAACCTCAGAAATGAGGTATCTGAGGAAGGTGGTTGAAGTAACAAGAAGAGACATGGTCCGCAACCAGACGCTACGTCAAGGCCTAAAATCCCACCCGCTACAGACCCAAATAGAACAGTTCCAACTAAGATGGTTTGGCCATGTCTGCAGAATGGGAGAAGATCGGCTACCACGACAAGCATGGGAAACAAAAAGCCAGGGATCCAGACCTCCAGGACGACCCAGAGTCCGCTGGGAGGACAACATTAGACAATCTTTGAAGGACCGAGGACTAGAATGGAACCAGGCCAGGAAGAAGACAGCTGATAGAATAGTCTGGCGCTCTCTCTTCCAAACCTCTACACCTCATGGTAGAAGGGGAACGACTAAGTAAGTAAGTAAAGAGCAGTAACTGCCAACTGAACTTTGAATGAATACTGCGTTTTGTGTAAAAACGTCTTATTTGCTTTTAAGGTCTGGCATTCTTACTTGTAGCATATTATAGCACGCATAAATGCTTAGCGTGGAAGTAGGAGGGACAAAGCTAGCGTGAAAGGCCAAGCGGTCACATACACATGTATGCATACATCTGCAACTTGCTAATCACATGAGTAACTTACTTAAAAAAAAATTACGTTCTCTACTCGGTGGATTTTTAAAATCCTGCAGAAAAGATAAAACATAGCAGCAACTATGAAATCGATGTGAGAATGAATTAAAAACCTCATATCCATCTTATTTTTGTTTTATGCAGGACAAGAATACAGTAAAATGAGATGCAATATTCAAATTATGACGCGGCGCGGACTATCCTGTATTCTACTGTACATCTCCGTCATCATCACTGTCATCAACTTGTTTACACTTAGCAAGAGTCATAACAGCATTGAGAGTTATCGAAAGGGGACTACACATGAAGTGAGAAAGATAACTAGAATCTCTGATGAATCTCTTCAAGACATCTTCTTCGGTACAGATACCAGGATGTCAAAAGAATACCAGATGAAAGGTGATACTACAACCATTACAAAAGGTTCACATTCTGAAACCATTGTCGTGGAACACACGACGAGATTAGCGTCTCACATGGCCCATTGCTCTGAAGAACGGGAGATCAAATCTTTCTTGTCTCAACCAATTATCAACGACCACAACTTCTCGTACTTTCATAACTCTGTAAATACCTGCTCACAGAAAAAGATCAATGTTCTTTTGACAGTGCCGTCGGCTCCAACGAATTATTGGAAACGACAAAAATTTCGCAAAGGCAACGGTGGATATTACGTTAAAAATAATAACAACGCTAAAATGTTGTTTTTTCTTGGGAAGCCTTCTCATGGAGAAAATTTCGCCAAAATTCAGCAAAAAATCGACAAAGAAGCGAGGAAATTTGGGGATATAATACAGGAGAATTTTGAAGATGTTTACAGTAACAATAGACTTAAATCCGTATCCATGCTAAGATGGGCAGCCACAAATTGTCCTAACACCAAGTACGTCATCCGGTCAGACGATGACATCGCTATTAACGTTTCTTCATTGATGTCCGCGCTAGACCGGGCAGCTGAAACAATGGATAACTTTATAATAGGGCGTAAAAGGGTGAACGACATCCCCGCACGGAATGTTGATAGCAAATATTACCTTTCCATAATAGAATATCCCCTGCCCACATTCCCCCCTTATCTCCTCGGTGGATTATTGGGCTATCCAGTGTGCACGGCCAGACATTTATACGAAGCAGCATTAAGGGTAAAGCCAATTTGGCTTGAGGATGTTTACATCACTGGTTTATGTGCAGCAAAAGTGCACGTTCCAATCTTAACAGACCCTGAGTTTACTTTTGTGCATGAGTATTCGTAATACCATAATTATGGTCACCTAAAGTTGGGGGATCGGAGGGGCTCAAAGGTATGGTGTCCGCCTCTAAGTCTAAAGGTACCGTGTATAGTATAGTATATTCCCAGTAAGGGAATATAATTAATGGACATTTTTTTTCAAAACCAATGGTTCCTGATGATATCATAGTTTCCCTTGATATCCTGGGTAGTGAGATTGGATGCCTAGCCTTCTCAAATAAGGGCGAAAAAATAGGATGCCTCATATGCAAGTTGCGCACGTTAAAAATCCCTCGGAAGTTAGAAGTCGTAAATAGTAGGCCATTCGGACACTGAACTGGCAAAATTTAACAATTAAGAAACCTACCGACTACAACACTATTTTAGAATATGCGATTCATGTACATACAAGGTCTGTCCGGAAAGTAATGAGACCGATTCCATAAAATTGGTTTATTTCAAGACATGCTTACATACACTTAAAATTCTTCGAAATAACATCCTTGAGCATCAATATACCGCTGCCAGCGGTTCTGCCACGCGTCGTAGCTCGCCTGGAAGTCTTGAACGGGGATCTCTTTCAAAGCATTCGTCACGGCAGCTTGCACATTTTTAACAGTCCCAAAATGGTGTCCTTTCAAGCTGGATTTCAGCCGGAGAAACAAAAAGAAGTCAGCCGGGTCCAAGTCCGGGCTGTAGGGAGGTTGAGGCAGCGTTGCCACTGTTTGTTTCGCCAGAAACTCTCTCGCTATCAGGGACGCATGAGCCGGCGCATTGTCGTGGTGAATAACCCAGGTGTTGGCCATCTCTGGGCGGACGCGTGCGACTCTGTTCTTCAGCCGTTAAAGCACTTCCCCGTAAAATACAGCGTTGACCGTTTGTCCAGGTGGTACAAACTCCTTATGGACAACACCTTTAGAGTCAGAAAAGATAATGAGCATCGATTTCATCTTCGATTTGCTCATTCGAACCTTCTTTGGCGTTGTTCATCCTCGAAGCTCTCTCTTCATTCTTTGAACGTTTTGTGCCACTGAAACACTTGTGCTTTCGATAAAGCATCCTTCCCGTAGGCTTTCTGTATCATAGCAAGCGTCTCGGTTGCGGATTTTTCAAGTTTTACACAAAACTTGATCGCGTTTCGCTGCTCTGCATTTTGACCGTTACGCGACGCTAAAACAGCTGTCCACTTCGCAAACGATCCGCACTCTGTAAAAGCTCAGAGCCAACTGACGAGAAATCTATCGTTTACCTAACATCCCCCACCAACCGTCACGCTTGGAGAATCCGCCACACGGTACCTCTGATTGGCCCAAGAAAATCAGTCTCATTACTTTCCGGACAGACCTTGTACACATTGGGATCCTCGCCGGTCTTACGGAGTTCGTGCACTGTGCTGAGATCCTCCTTGTGTGGTCTAAGGGAGGAGATTGGAGCACTGATCGAGTTGTCCGTGTGCAGAGATGATGTCCCTTAAAAACCTAACCAAAGTTAGCAATAGTTAAAGTATCACGGTGAATAATTCCACTTTCTATTTTTAAACTGTTATGTTTTCATTCCTATCCAACTAATTTTTTTTTAAATTTAAAGATGACATATAACCTGTTCAAACTCTGACGGGTTATAACTAGGATATATTTTATTTTCAATTCCAAATAATATGAACAACTGCCAATATGGGAAAGTGGCATTGTGGCAGTGCTAGACATGTCCAGTTCCCATGTCCCAAGATAAACGAGTAAGAAGACAAAGCATAATTAAACATACATGATAAAGCGATGATAGGCATGCATAACAGAGAATAGGTTAGGTGTAGTTAATAAAGCAGATAAAACATTAGAAGACAACAACAAGAAGGAAGTAAATTGATAAAGAAATAACGATTATAAAAGACGAAGACTAAAATACAACGTAAGCCGTAGAGCACATGATGATGATGGAAAATAAATCTAACATAAAATCACCAAGGTCATTGTATTTACTAAAGAAATGTTCGCAGGCTAATAATAGAATTACATAACTTTATAAAGACGACTTTTAACGTTTGTTAGCAAAGCGGCAGGACAGGCACCGCCAAACTTTAACGCTTTAGTCAAGTGGCTGAACAGCACCACCGGTCTTTTAACGTTTTAGTCAAGTGGCAGGACAGGCACTGCCGGCCTTTTGACATTTTTAACCAAATGCACGCCACTAGAGTCACGTAGACAAGTTTGGTTTTTCTTGTTTTTCAAGTATTACTTAAAACGCAAGAGAGCTATGTCGTACTCAAATGCAGGAGACTTAGACCAGTTTCGCGTAGAGTTAACGGGGTTTTGTCCTTGAGAATTTTTGACACGAATAGTGACACTTTTGAATTTATTCAGATATGCGTAATTATAATTGTATTCGATTCCATGATTTCAAAATGTTGCAAAATGCATCATCACGTGACCAGACTAACCAATGAAAGGCTTTAAATTATTTACACCACCAACATAATTGTAGATTTCTAACAGACGCGCCCAAAGCTTTAGTATAAAAGCAGGGTTTTTGTAGTATCGAGTTAGTTCGAGCCCAGACTTTGAGAAGCCAAGAAGAACTCATTGCTACATAGACAATAATTTTGAATAGTAATTTCACTGCGCGTAGCGGAAGGTTTCAAGATGTTCTGCGAAACAACTCCAGTATTTTTCAAGGCTTCCTGACTATCAGAAGTAGACTCGCCACAACTTTTGAGAATGTTAATGATTGTGGCTGTGGTGGAAATTCGAGTTTCAGGACTCACGTAACGTGATCAGAAAATTTTATTAAATTTTTATAAAGAGACTTACATAACGCAGTCTGCATGTTTCAAATTTTAAAATGGCACCGAGAGAACCTGAACCATTGCCGGATGGGCAAGCCATTCTAAGAAACATTTTAATTAACGTAAAAAATGCAGATACTTCACTACCTATGGAGTCGGAGGAATTATCTGATGATGAAAGCTTTGATGATTTCAATGGACTTTATGAAGCATAAATAAACAAAAATGAAAAGTTTGTGGAATCAGAAGAAGTCTCTGAAGAAGAAGTGTCAATGTCTATTTTTACTGCACACGCAATTTTCACTTAAGAAGAAGCACGGCTGTTTGTGCCCTATACCAGAGCGCTCTTTTAGTTTCGGTGACCGGAATTCTGACACCGGGTAATAAATCTTCCTTGCACCGTAAATGCCTACTGCTAGTTTTGGCGCGGAAAATCAGCTGATGTGTGTGTGTAAAATCAGTAATTGGTTGTTCGTCCATCACGGGTGATGAAGACCACTCTGTTCATCCAATTATTTAAGAATATGTTAGGTTAGTCTATGGGTACGAAGGTGACTGAAGAGCCCGATGCGGGCCTGGAAAGATCTTGGACAGTGTGGGCAGGGAATGTTTGCTTCATGTGAAGGTTTTATTTCACGGTCCTTTCTAGCTTGTCTCCGCTGTTCTGCTGCTGCTCTTCTGGATGATTCGCATGCTGCTGCACCTTTACGAAGAGATGTGCGCCAAGCAGTTCGGTCTTGCGCAGCAGCTTCCCATGTGTCTGGGTTTATGTCAAAGGTTTTCAATGACGTCTTTAACGTGTCTTTGAAGCGCTTCTTTTGGCCACCATGGGAGCGTTTACCCTTCTGCATCTCACCATAAAAGAGTATCTTTGGCAGTCGATGGTCTGGCATGCGGACTACATGACCTGCCCAGCGAATTTGTGACTGCATCAGAATAGTATCAATACTAGGGATACCAGCTCTGTCAAGAACGGCGGTATCCGGGATCTTGTCTTGCCATTTGATGTTCATTATCTTCCTGAGACAGACTGTATGGAAGTGGTTTAGCTTCTTTACGTGGCGCCTGTATACAGTCCATGTTTCACATGCATATAGCAGCACTGGAAGCACCGCAGCTCTGTATACCTTCAGCTTTGTCTGTAGACTAATGCCACTTCGATGCCAAACGTTGGTGTATAGTATGCCAAATGTGCTGCTGGCTTTGGAGATCCTGGTGTTCACCTCATCATCAATGACAATGTTCTGGGATAGTGTGCTACCAAGGTATGTGAATCTGTTCACAACATTCAGTTTCTCACCATTAACCTTGATGACTGGCTCAGTATAAACTGTGCCAGGAGCTGGTTGGTACATGATTTCTGTTTTCTTCGTGTTGATGGTAAGCCCAAAGTTGGCGCAGGCTTCGGAGAATCTATCCACACTATGCTGCAGATCAGCCTCTGAGAAGGAATTGAGGGCACAATCATCAGCAAACAGAAGATCTCTGATGGTGTGTGATTTGACCTTGGTTTTTGCTTGAAGCCTCCTAAGGTTAAACAATTTTCCATCAATACGATAACTAATGTCGATTCCTGTGTCCCCGTCTCTAAAAGCATCAGTCAGCATAGCAGAAAACATGATACTGAACAGAGTCGGTGCAAGTACGCACCCTTGTTTAACTCCATTTGAGACGGGGAAAGGCTCTGATAGCTCACCGTTTTCCTGAACTCTAGCCTGCATTCCATCATGCAGTTGCTGCACTATTGTGATAAATTTCTTTGGGCAGCCGTATTTTGTCATGATCTTCCATAGACCCTCTCTACTGACCGTGTCGAACGCCTTTGTCAAGTCGATGAAAGCTGTGTACAGGTCACAGTGCTGTTCTTGGCATTTTTCTTGTAGCTGTCTTGCAGCGAACACCATATCTGTGGTTCCACGTTCTTTCCGGAATCCACACTGACTTTCAGGTAAAAGACCTTTGTCAAGATGAGCCGTAAGGCGATTCAAAAGGATTCTGGCGAATATCTTCCCAGCGATTGATAAAAGAGAGATGCCTCGATGATTGTTGTCATTACACACTCGTTCTGGTTAAACACAGCGCTAAAATTCTTTTGTGTACTATAACTTTGTTCTGTGTTCTATCTTTGATTGCAATTTTATTTGTTTGAAATTATATTTGACGAAGTTACAGACTTTTGAAAACAGCGTCATCATTTGAGGAAATTCATAACAAAAGTAATCTATTTATTAATGTAATATCTAAAAATCGGCCCATTCGAATGAGTTTATAATTATAAAGACTTCTCGAAGGGAAGCTAAAGATTATTTCCACATACTTTTTTTTTTGGTTTCATATCTTGAGAATGTTGAGTTTGGCATTACAAGAACAAGCATATTGTCACCAGATTTTATAACATTTAAATCACTGTAAACGCATTCCTGATACTCGCAAATCTTAAATAAGGTTGTAAAAAATAACTTTTTGTAAAGCACCATCTGTTTTTGCATTTTCATTCATTTATAATGATATTTAGCTACGTATATAAGCGTCAGAAAACATGTAAAGCTATAGACAGATTACTTCCACATACTTTGATCTATCTTTCAAGTCTTGTTAATCTTGTATTTATAATATGAATGTCTTTTTTTAATTGTGTGTGAGATAAGGACTGTTCCATTAGTGTTCTTTGGTAGACAATCCTGTGCACACGACGGCTGCCAAAGAATTCTAAGTAACTGTTTGTATATCTTCTTTCATTCACAGTTCAAAGTTACAATGCAGGTAGTAAATTTAGAGAAACCAAATTCTAAATCTAATACCATCCTTTTATCAATGGCTAGAGTCAGAGATACATATGATAATTTAGAAATATTTACGAATGGCACGAAAGCTCAGATTGAGTCACTAAAAGATTTAGAGTGGGATGGTAAAAATGTTGTTGTTTTCTTATTCGGGGATTATGACTTTTTGATGAAAATGTTTGATTTGTCTGGAGCTCAAGGAACATACCCATGTCTGTGGTGTCTCCAGCAAAACAAGGAAATAAAGACATCCAGAGAGCATACAACTTGCAAACCAAGAAGTTTGGCCATGTTGATAAGAGATTACAATAGATATATGAAATATGGGAAAGGGAATAAAAGGCAAGTGGCACATTACCATAATTGTTTACACAAACCAATGTTAGAGATTGAAATTGAAAATGTAGCTCCTCCTTACCTTCATATTGTATTAGGCATTGTTTTGAAACACCACATACTTCTAGAACAGGTAGCCAATACAATAGGCGCAAAGATATTTGAAAATTCGCAAGAGATACATGCAAACATTAGTACTATTAAGAACTTGAAGAGATTTAGTAGGAACTGGAAACAGGCAGAAGAATTAGAAGCTAAAATTGAATTTTTTCAGGTAGGTATTGAACTTTGTGAGGATAAGGAGGAGACAGATAATTTTAAAGTTAGACTTGAAAATGCACATGATGCGCTGGCCAAACTTCATTTTTAAGATCTGTGTGCTAGATCTGGTCCAGTTTGCTCACACTTGGACAAGGTACTAGCCAAACACAAAATCATACCACAGGCTTATCATAGCAGAGCATTCGTAGGGAATCACTGCCACAGATATCTCACACAAAAAGTTTATAAAGATCTTACAAGAGCAATCATTACACAAACACTGAAAATTACAGACAAACAAGATATAACTGACATAGCTTTTATTGCCCAAGAACAATTCAACTCACTGAACGAAGCATTTGAGAAAGTACACAACAAAATATCACACAGTAAACCAATTAGTAAAGAATCAATAACAGCATCAATAGAGACTTATATGTCTTTGTTCAGAAAGCTGTTCCCCAGTAAGACAATTCCTAAACAGCACATATTAGAAAAACATTGCGCAGACTGGATCATAACTCATGGCTTTGGAATGGAGAGCAGGGAGGAGAATTTGTACATTCCACTATTTCCAAAATTGAAAGACGCGCCAGCGGTATTAAAAATATAACTTCACAATTAAAATTTATAATGGAAACTCATTTGTTACAAATTTCTCCATCTGTGAATGTACAGATTCCTCCTACAAAAAAAAAGGAAGTGTGAATTGAGCGAAATTTTGGGGCTAGAGCAAATTATGGGGCAGTTGTTGCGTGAGAGTGACAGAATTAACAGAGTGTGGAAATCATTTAATAGGTGTATGTTTTATTTATTAAATTGAACATTTCGTTTTACTCATGACCATACTCATTTTTACATGACCATCGTGATGTATGATTGAGGTAATTGTTAGCTCTCATGTTTTGGGGACAATTGGGTGTGTTATTTTAAGGTAATAAATGTGGACTTGCAATTTAATGTTTCAATAATTAATGTTTGACGCATGAAACCAAAACAAAACTATGATATCCATTTTCTGCAGGTTTTCTACTTTTGATTTCTGTAATTTGTTATGCATGTTGATTGTGATCGTTTTAGTGTAAATTGCATTAGAAACAAACCATAACAAAATGTAAAAAAAAAAAAAACGTAAATTTTACACTATTTCAGACTATTATATCTTCTGTTCTAATTGTGATAAAATGTTTGTTCTTGTTCTAAAATTTACTCTAACATTTCTAGTCTAGCTTTACGCAAAATTAAAGCCGGTATTTATAATAATAAAGTAGCCTAAAAGCATTAATTAAGCCCTATCAAAAGTAAACACCGCCACATTTTTTTCCCGTTAGGAAGTTGACCACGTGACCACTGTCAAGATAGCTATAAATAGCGCGGTCAGGGAAAAAGGAAAAAACTAAAGCGTCGCTGGCAAACAGCCGTGGAAGACAAAGAGCAGTTACTCATTGACTTAGGGTTTCAGCACGGTCAGTGACCAACCGGTGTATTGTGTATTGACAGATCTTGTATATGTTGGTTCAGAAAATGCATTGTCATATGCACCAATTGATTGTTACACTGGATTCAGAAGTTAAATAAATTCCAGCCAGGATTTTCGGTAAAGTGTATCTGAACTTATTACCAGTTCTAGACTTTGAAGTTACAATTTTAAAAGTTATCACTTACTCGACTTTATAAGAGCTCAGAGATATTGAGAACACTACGATCAAAACACTAACTACACCCAACCTGCACTATGGGTCACGACGCCACTATCACCACTGTATGTCCAGGATATGTCTGCCGAACCTGGGTCCGACAACGTACGACGAGGAACATAATGAGCAAGAGGGTCACAAGCCGGGCTGGTACCTCCTACAGAATCTGAGCCCCAAACCTCGGCGCTCAGAAAGAATCAGGCGCAGGGCCAACGGCGGAGAGTAGGTTGTGGAGACCACAACATCTTCAGGAGGGAGACATGTGATTGGGCCATTAAAAACACCCCAGAGGCCCCTTCAAGTTCATGTCATATTTATGTGTTTAACGCTCATATATTTTCGATGTGCGCGCTCCAATGAATACGCCAGCCCACGTGAGTGCGCGAGGGCCACAGTAAAGCCCCAGCCCACGTGACTGCGCGAGCCCTTATTGCTGGCATGTGAAAAGTCTGACGCAGTTTGGTGAGATTCGCAGTAGCGGCAAGATGTGAGACACCTAGAGTAAGCAGATGTTTGCACAGGGTATGAGAACACGTTTGATTTTAAAGTAGATTAGATTATTTCCTAGTGAAATTACCCTTATTTCCCTGTAGCTTTAGAATTATATTCAGCGTGAGTCTGCTCTAATGTTGGAGAAAATAGATATATGTGTTTCCTAAGGAGATTTCTTTTAGGACATTATAATTAGTTTTAAAGTTATAGATGAGTGAAAATAATGTGTGGATAGATTTTACTAGTGTTAAGTCCAGATCACGGCTGCGAGAATATAGTAGGAACCATTTCATTCATGAAACCGGGCAGGAAAGCGTTCTATGACTGAAATTGAGTTAGTAAATATTAACTTTGTGCCAAGATGGCAGCCGGCAGCACACATGTCAATGCGCATAAAGATGGCGCCAGTGAGTCTGCATTAACACTCTTAGTTACCACGTGCTATAGGCCTAATGATGTTAAGCTATTTATTATTTGAGAGCGCAGTGGGCTTATTATAGCGTTTGTTAGCTTTGTTAGTAAAGAGTTATTATATTTTATTCTTTACTGCGAAGGTAATATAGTTAGTGTATTTCACGATAATTGATTATAATGCTACTGTATATTTTTAGGGGGTTAGAACTGTTTTATTATTTGGTATTGGATGAAAAATTGGATGGGTTTATTATAAGAGATGCTATTTTAGTAGTATACTATTAGTATAATTTTCTCCATTGATGCCAAGATAGTTTATTATAGTGGAACTCGAAGTAAGTTAACGAATAATAAATATTTAATAGACTTTCACCTGTCAAAAGTCACATGTATTGTAAGAACAGTTTCACCTCCCTAATTACTATATTTTAACTTTTGTTCTGGTTAAATACTGTTTGAATAAATTATGCAGTTCCATGGGTCTGTCTATACTTAACACCTCTTCTATATTTATCGGTAAATTTGATGCCTGCAAATAATCTAATATTGGGATTCTCATTTGTTCGTACCTCTTACATTTTAATACGAAATTATCTATATTATTGTCTTGATGACATCCTGCACAGTAAGGTTCTTCTATTCTGAAATAGCCTTTTCCCAGCTGTAGTCTGAGAAGTTTCTTTTTACTAGGAATTTTCAATTCCCTAGATATCTATCATTTTCTTGTTGGAGACTTGAACATCTTATATGCATGTCTTCCTTTCAGATTTGTATCCCACTCTGCATTCCATGGGGTTGAACAGGGTATCCCTTGCACATAAAAAACAACAGTTTTCAAGTCCGGGGTCTAAAAACCAAACCAAACCAATCTGTTATTAAATCTTTAATTATGCTCTTAATCTCTGATTTACTCATCCCTACATTTATTAGGTTTTTATCAGATCTATCTTTCTTGGCTTTGTTATCTGCCTTTTCAATTCCTTCAATGCCAACATGTGAAGGTATCGAAGCGATTAAGACTAACATCCTCTGGAATATAAGTGTGTAGAAGCCAGAAATATCTCCTCTGCTATATCAGGTCTGAGCCGCGGTAGAGCAGTGGTTAGTGCACTGGCTTCTTAGCTTGGTGGTCAAGGTTCGATCCCCAGTTGAAGTGGGATTTTTAGACCGCAAATGGCTCCGGGGTCGACCCAGCCTCATGAATTGGGTACCAGAGCAATTCTGGGAAGGTTAAGGCGGCCAGACTGATGCGGACCACATCACCCCTAGTGTGCCGATGGTCAAGAAAATATGGGCCTAACACCATATGCCCAATATGCCTCAATGGGCGTTTAACGGGATCCTTTACCTTTACCTTTTATATCAGGTCTACTGCATTCTCTTAAGTTTCTAATTTCTGATGGCCTTGAATAGTTGAAAGAGAGTCAGATAAAAATTTTAGTTTCTTAGGATGGTTATTAGAGGGTTTTTAATATTTTCTATATTGTTTGCTTTCTTCAGTATTTCTGCTAGGTAGCAGTCCGTGTCTAGTTTCTTGATTTCCCAGGGTGGAACCACCGGCTTGTATTCACAACTGTTATTAACTGTTGTAATTAAAGTACCCAGATGGGCCATTTTCTCCATACAGTTCCATCCTGTTGGACATCTATTGGTATTTATTGGATTGACCTGAGTTGTTAGTTGACATTTGGTAAAAGCTGTATATGCTGGGTGAGACTTATCTAACTTAACTTTGTTCGTGTAATTTAGTCTTATCTAACATAACTTTGTTCATGTAATTTAGTCTTAACTCGTTTCTCCGTAATTCTAAGGGTAGAATGTCTAAAGCCTCCTTAAGAGGCCCTGTTGATGTTGATCTGATTGCACCTGCTATTGTACATAAAGCTTGATGCTGAATTCTGTCTAATTTAATCTTATTGCTGTGTGCAGCAGAGTCATATATTACACTTCCATAATCAGTTTTTCCTCTAATTAAAAGATTTATAAAAAGTGAGCATTGTCTTAGTGCTTGCACCCCATCCATTACCTTTCAAATATCTTAACAAGTTAGTCAATCCTTTTGCAAGACTCCACTAGTTTATCTATGTGTTTATTCCAGTTTAGCTATTGGTCCAATGTCATTCCTAGATTTCGAGAGGTTTGCACTGTATTAATGTTTTACCCTTGGATATTTATATCTATAATTTTATTTTTAACAACCCTACCTTTACTAAAGATCATTCCTATTGTTTTATTTGTATTCAGCTGAAATCCCCATTTTGTCACCCACTTACATACTTTATTTATTTGCTTTTGTAGATCGTTATATAATTTTGGCAGATGTTTCCCAGTTCTCCATATAGCAACATCATCTGCAAACTGTGATAATTTATTATTCATATCATTAAATTCTTCAAATAAATCATTTACCATTTTGTGAAAATAGAAAGAGATATTACTGATCCTTGGGGTACTCCATTTTGTTGTTCATACATTTCTGGTCTGTCATTGTTTACCTGAACAGTGAAATATCTATCTTGCAGGAAATTCTCTAAATAATTATATATTTTACCGGTTACTCCTATTTTCTTCATTTGAAAGAGAGCACCTTCTCTCCAGCATTTATCATTAACCCTAGTGTTGCGTGATAAATTCTCGCAACATCATTTTATTACAATATCTATTTTATAACGCAAGGGCAACAACTGCTTGAAATTTATAGTTACTTTTCTCGGTAAGCATTTGTCTTCTCGCGTTGGTATCGAATGCAGTTAAGTTTGAGCTGTGGTCATTTTGCGCTGGACTGCGCATGACTTGTCTTGCTTCTTGGTCGATCGGTTTCCGCCAACCACTAGTGGAGTGAGCGATTTGGAATGGCGAAAGAGATGCCTCGTTGAAGAGGGGATCTCCGCTATTTTTTGTTCTGTCAGGGATGTGTAGTCCTCTTATGGATATTTCGTTTATTCGAGATAATACCTCTAGTGTATTTGCACATGCCGGGAGGCATAATATTTCTGTGTATTTCCGGAAGGCAAGGTAAATTAACATTTTCATTAACTCTATCGATTTTTGGTCGTGAACGATTTCTGGTTCATAGCCTGTCTTCGAAAGTCGTCGTCACGAGATGTTTTCCTAGCTCACATGTCGCTGTATTGTGCTGCATCGGTTGATGCAGGTCCCAAGGACTATTACTTGCTACTTGGTTACCTGAACTAGGTTTGAAAAACCTTTGTTATCTAGAGGATATTTTTGAGGACATTATTTATACTTCGGCAGACGTGTCTGTCTTGCTGAAGTCAGACTAAGGAGAGTGAACTGATCTCATATATCTGGTTATCTCCTGGCTGTTATAGAAAAGGATGGAGTTTTTCACCTGACTACATTTACAGCACTATGAAATATAACATGCATCTGACTCATCCTTGTAATGCTGTCTACCGTCTATTGCTGTATTGAATGTTGCTGTGATAATGACTGTTTGATGTGTCTACATATTCGCGTAACCATTTTGTCACTGTGGCGTCCACAATAAATAATGAAGAAAAACGTCAACGGCTGTTTCAAGAATCATTGACTTTATACGTCGTGAGTTTACTGACGTCCTATGTGGATTGCCCTGTTATTTTTGTATGAACATTGTTTTGACTGAACACATCTGCACACTACACAAAACCAGACATGCGGATACCATCCATCATCATATGGCGTCACGCATCACCTAGCTATATCTAAAAATACTTCCAGATTTTTCTTTCTTTTGAAATCCTGATTTTACTTCATGTTCCAATTTAATTATCTTCAAATATAAAATAGAATTTTCTAAAGGAAAAATACAAATATAATCCCACTACACAGAATGACAGTTACACTGGTATTATTGCGCATTTAGTGTTACATTAGGCAAGTTTCATCAATTGGTGTCAAAGTTTGTGAATTTGTATGTTTCGCGTCTCAAAAGATATTGTTTGTTACTCATCTTTTGGGAGATGTGTTGATCTTCTGGGGTTAATGTCGGCGGGTTTTGACTCAATGGGTTGCCTCGGCTCTCAGTTCATTACAGTCTCTTACTTCAGCACATTTGGTTGGTTCTGCATAAAGACTTTCAGTCTTCACAATTAGGACTGAAAAGTATACATTTTGGAACTTCTGAACATCTTTCCTCCCCTGTCTATTTTCTGACCATCAGATTATTATGCGTCCCTGACAAATACAGGTAACAATGGGCCTGTTATGCAACTCAAGAGTCGCGAAGTAGACGCGTTCTCCTGATCCTCCGCAACTCACAATATAAACCTCCGTATTTACTAACATGCCTCAGGCGGTTATTGTTTGTTTACACTCGCCAGCGAGAGCTTATCAGTGCTTAGGCCGAGCTAAAGTTACGCTTTTTTTACTGACCCCGTTTGTATCATTCATGCTTGGTTAATCATGGAAAATATAGAAATTATTTTCCCCAAACAAATAAATTGACATACATGCATTTAAATAATATCAGTAATAGTTCATTAATAAACACTCATATTGTACATGTAAGACAAAGTGATTGAACAGCTGATATATTATTAACACTGAACTCAGCAATGACAGAAATGGAAGTTAATGAAATGTAGATCTATATTCTTTCTGGCTCCAGTGGGAACAGTGGCTAGATGATCAAAGAAAGATCTGTGTAAATCCTAGTGAATGAAATCTGTCTTGCCGTTCAGCACAAAGTGATACAAAGACAGTGAGTAGTTATGCGACTGAATTAGAAGACGTTGCGAATCTTGCATATATCAGAGAACAAGAATTAATGTTACAATGAAATGAAAATACAGCTGCAACTATATCTCAATAATGATCATAAATTTACATATACAAATTAGATATACAAATCAAGTAATATGAATAAAAAGAATTATTGACATACCCTCTCAACTAATTCACTACTGCTCTGGTTCTGGTCGTTAAGTTCAGTGACTTGAATCCTGTCTGACTGGGCCCCAGCTTGGTTATTTGTTGAGTGCCAAACACTGTAGGGTTCCGATATTTAACAAACCGTCCTTTTCCCTCATCAAAGCATCACATGTTTGGTGGGCAGGTCTCAAAATGTCAAAAGTATTCCTATTCTCCAATAAGATTGCGTTGGTCCAGAGGGGCAGAATTAATCTCAACAATAGGCTGTCCTATATCTAGGCGTCACTGTCTGTTGCATATGTTTTCAGAATCATCAACTATTCCCCTTTCAGAAACTTTATAGTGCAATAAAATGTCTAGATTCCTTACTTGCCCGAATACTTGAACGTGTGTATTTCACCTCTAAGTTGGTGAATCTTATCAATTATGTCAGCTGTGAAAGGCAATGTATGACTATTGACGTCAAGTGTTAAACTTACTTGGCGGTTATAATGCCTCTCGTCGCCAACAAGTCTGCATCTCAGTCCGTTCTGAGGTCTAACCTATCTTAATGTGCGTTGAGAACGTCCACAATGCATGCGGTAACAACAGTAATGATTCAGCAGGAAAAAGACTGTTGGACTACATTGACAGAACTGAGCTAATCATACTAAATGATGGCTCAATCACAAGGATTAACCCATGTAGCAGTGGAGTAGATACAGCAGTAGATATAAGTATTATAACACCAAACCTAGCCTCTGCTAAATGGGAAGTACTGAATAACTCCAGCTCAGATCACTTGCCTACAGAAATAAACCTAAACGACAAATACAGACCTAGCCAAAGAAGCTCCAGACCTACATTCAACTTCAAAAAAGCAAACTGGGAGTCCTTCCAATTAGAACTAAGTAAACTAAGCATAGAACAAATTGAGTCTAACAATGTAGATCTATTTGCATAATGATTAACAAATGTGATTTTTAAAATAGCAATAAAATGTATACCAAGCAGGAATATGCCTAGTCACTCAATACCAATAAAACAAGTTAAAGTTTGGAAAAGAAACAAGGATAAAAATCCAGTACCTTGGTGGACAGAAAGATGCTCAGAACAGCTGAACTTGAGGAAAAGGGCACTGATAAAGTATAGAAAATCAGAACTGAAGAAAACTACACAAACTATTTAAAAAAAAAGAAATGAAACAAATAAAATAATATTCAGAGCTAAAGAAAAGAGTTGGAGAACATTTTGTCAAACATTAAATCTTACTTACCTTGTACTTAGTCGTTCCTCTTCTACCGTGAGGTGTAGAGGTTTGTAAGAGAGAGCGCGCCATATTATTCTATCGGCTGTCTTTCTCCTGGCTTGGTTCCATTCTAGTCCTGGGTCCTTCAAAGATTGTCTACTATTGTCGCCCAGCGGACTTTGGGTCGTCCTGGAGGTCTGGATCCCTGGCTCTTAGTTTCCCATGCTTGCCGTGGTAACCGATCTTCTCCCATTCTGCAGTCATGGCCAAACATCTCATTTGTAACTGTATTACTTGGGTCTGCAGGGGGTAGGTTTTTAGGCCTTGAAGTATCGTCTGGTTGCGGACCATGTCTCTTCTTGTTACTTTAACCACCTTCCTCAGACACCTCATTTCTGAGGTTTGAATCTGGCTTTTGTGGGTAGTAGTCATTGCCCATGACTCGCATCCATACATCAAGACTGGGACACAGGTAGAGCGGTGTGCAGCCATCTTCGTCTTCTTACCAACTTCTCTTTTACTGAGGAATCCTCGATTTATGGCTTGAAAATGTCTCACAACTGCTGCTCTTGGGTAGCCAACTCTTCTTTGATGCCTCCCTTCCGGTCTATGACAGCTCCAAGGTATTTAAAGTGGTCGACCTGCTCCAGGATCTGTTCTCCCAGCTTAATCTGATGTCTTCTTTCCTCTCGTGATATCACCATAGGACACAAATAACTACAATTTGGAGAAAACTAGAAGCTACTAAAGGAGGAAACAACAAGAAATTTATTATCCCAACAATTAAAATCCCAGAGAGAGCTGAAACAGGTTGTTATGATTAAAATTCATAACGATTATGTAGGTATTATAGTAAGCTCGACAGGGCTCCGTTTCTGATAATTTTATACGGAATTACTCACTAATAAAGGAAGTGACGTCATACCGATATGGTGTATAAGCAGACGTGAATTTTGAAGCAGAGAGGTGGGTGGTCGTCTGCTAGAAGAGATGCTGCTTGTCTTTTAATGTGAGCGGACGTATTTGTATAAGCTCCTGCAGTCTACTGTGTTTTTCCTGCAATGTACCATCACTAGGGCATCAAGATCGGGTAGGGGTAGTTGGGGGTTGCTGTTTGTTTGCAGAGAGTGTTAGGTTTAGATACTAGCTGGTCTGCTAGAGTTGGTAATTGCTCTCTTACAGTCTTACAGGAGTTAACCAGGTTCGGGGATAATCCTCTATGATGTTTTATGTTAGAGCAGATGGGTTTTATTTATGTTGCACCTGTAGCGATTAGTTTTTACGATGATACATTGATTCATTTGTATGATAGCCAACTGCAAGCATATGATTCTTCAACAGCATTGGGTTTTACAGCAATAACTTTTAATAGTCTTTACTTGCAAAACTGAACGTGGTCAAATACAACAAAGTGTTTGATAATGGCATATTTACAGCAATGTACAAATCTGTGTAAAACATCTGGTATCATTCCGTTAGTGCAAAATTTCCTTTGCACCTTTTATTCTCAAAATCTGCATTTATTCATGAGACTGTCTCCTTGTTTCTACTGTATTCTTACGTTGAGTATTTTTGATTCTGTCCTCGCAAATATTCTGCCGGCTCTTCAGTATAGTTCCTTATTCAAAAACTTTCTTTTGAATCGTGTGGGAATCCATAAATCTTCGAACCTAAGCCGGCTGAAACCATAGCTGTGTGATCTATTAACCAAGTGTATTAATTTTGGTCAATACTTACAAATGTCTTGAATACACAATATCACACAACATCCTAGAATGCACAATGGATGAACAAAGTCTGAAGTTGATCTCTTCAACTAAATATTTCACAGCGCTAGACTAAAAACACGTCTGCTAGGATTCGCATTCCTTCTCTGACTGAACTGCGTCCTGTTCTACATTCCTGCCGGCAGAACAGTACTGGGCCTTACGATTGGTTGGGGATATCACATGACCAATGCTTGGCATCTACACGCGAAGCTAGCCTAATTAAAAATTTGTGTCAAACTTTTTTAATATCTTCTGTTTCTCATAAGAATTTATTTTATGTTAATCTGTGCCTCTTTCTGTTTTTGTAGTGGGATATAGTCTGTATCTGAAGAAAATTACGGTATACGCGGCTACAAGCACACAGGACGCTAATAATTATTTAAATGCAGATATTACAGTAGATGAAATAGAAAGAGCATTAGCAGGAAACACCAATACTACATCCGGACAAGACATTCTTAGCAATGAAATCCTCAAAAAGATACCAAACACCAGTCTAAGGGTGATTGCATCCCTCTTCAACAACATCTGGCACACAGGAAAAATCCCATGTTCATGGAAGACATCAGTAGTCATCCCCATACTAAAGCCAGATAAGGAAATACGTGATGTCAGCTTATACAGGCCAATATCGTTAACATCGCATCTAGGAAAAATTTTAGAAACAATCGTAAACAACATATTAAAATTTCACTTAGAAAAGCACTATTTGTACAGTCCAAATCAAGCGGGCATTAGAAGCCATCATAGTACAATAGAACAACTGTTGAAGCTGGAACATGATGTTAAAATAGGCTTCAAAAAGAATGAAAAGATTCCTTCATGTAGCAAGAACATATGATCTGTTGGAGGGAGGGTGCACTGTATAAGATCAGGAAATTATGTATAGTAGGCAGAACTTACAATTATTTAGAAAACTTCCTGCAGGATAGATACTTCTCGGTACAAATAAACAATGATAGATCTGATGTTTATGAACAGCAGAGTGGAATCCCACAGGGATCAGTAATATCACTATCCATATTCACGATTATGGTCAACGACCTAGGAGACGAGTTTAAAGACTTAAAAAACAGCCTATCTCAGTTTGCAGATGATGCTGCGAAATGGAGAACAGGAAAAAATCTCCCATTCCTGTATAACGTGGCGTGAGGTTTTTATTTGGCTCTTGGATCAGTATAGTACTGACAATTACAGAAATAGAATTTCTGCAGAAAATGGTGAAGTCCCAGTGTCTTAGAGAACTACTGGTATCACGAATTAGTTACGGCTGTGAATGATCTGATCTCGAAACATTAGTAGAGAGGAGACCGACATAACTTGCCACCTCCGCTGTGTAACTAACTGTGATATTAAGACAAGGAAACAGATTTTACTTAACAATGATAAAATTGACAAGTCTTCAAATACAATTTCCTTATTATTTATTTAGTATATACACTATCTACTCTTGTGCTGAAGGGTGAATGTTGAAAAATGGAATGTAATGGATTTGTAAGTTTACATATGATTTACAAATATTTATATTTATATAGATATGTAAATATATTACAACAAGTTTTCCAATTATAGGAACAAAAATTATATCAGCTGTGCTGTTATTCAATTATAGTACAGGTATCAGCTGTGCTGTTAACTACGTCTATAACAATTATTAGCTATGCTGTTAATTACGTATAATTTATCCAATATGATCGAATTATTGTCTCTTGCTACGCTAATTCACGTTTTCTTCATTGACTTAAATGCTCACAATTGCCGACGGAAATGGTACTACTGTGCACTCATCTCTCAAAACGTTCTGTTCTCCTTAGTTCGATTGACACACCACCTGCTGTGGATCGTTCCTTTAGCCCACCCAAGACTGAGGGGAACTAAAGATGTAGCTCAGGTACAATCTCTGTGCTCCTGCGAAGTTTCAGGCAGCTGGATTGACTCGACATACGTCCTCAGGTTTGATGACACGAATAAAACCCTCTAAGATTTTAAACCGGCCAGGTTTTGACTCGAGGTAGTGAAGCAGGCTGCAGGTCAATGCCCTCAGGTAAGCTATAAATCAAAGCTGACAGCTCCTCTCTTCAGTCGGTCGGTATCTCTGGCTTCGTGTCTGGTGTTGCGTGTTTTAGCATAAAATCTCGCCCGATTATATAGGCAGGTAAAGTAACTTCTACTGGTTAAGGAAAGCGTTTGGTTGGTTCCTGGCGGAGCAAGCTGATTGGTTGCCTGCAGTTTCGTCTTATGCTCGTACAGCCTAATTTTATTCAGTTTTCTTCCGCCATCTTGCGTGAACAAGATGGCCGCGACCCACATCCGAAAAAACAGGGCTTAAGTTTTTTTTCTTGGCGTAACTTCTTGTAATTTATTCCGGCTCAGCAACTGTGCGTTGATTGGCTGGGCTCTCGACATAGGGATTTAACAACAAAGTAGTGGGTTTACACAACTCGTTCCACGACATATAAAACAGTACAAAAACAAATAGACAAAGTAGCCGACTGGATGCACGAGTGGGGATTTAATGTAAACTTTAAAAAAACAGTAGGAATGATCTTCAGTAGAGGGCGTGTAATAAAAAAATAATATAATTGATATTAACATTAATGAGCAAAGTGTATGCACAGCAAAATCCACTAGATTTGTGGGTATGATACTAAACCAGCAACTAAACTGGAACAAACACATAGACTTATTCGTAGAAAACAGTGGGGAACTTATTAACATGCTAAGATATATGAAAGGAAGTGGTTGGGGAGCTTGCAGTAAGACAATGATAACCGTCTATAAATCATTTATTAGGGGCAAACTTGACTATGCCAGTGTTGTATATGCATCAGCCACTCCGAGCAATAAGAAAAAACTAGACACAGTCCAAAACCAAGCACTGTCAATAATAGCAGGTGCCTCAAAGGGAACATCAGCAGAGGCATTAGAAGTAGCGCTAGGCATTATACCCCTGGAGCTAAGGAGAAAAGAACTGAGATTCAGCTACTGAGCAAAAGTGGTAAAAGATCCAACTCACCCAGCACACAAAACCTTTAATAGGGGTAACCAACACGTAGGCCACATTCCACTAGACTATAATAGATACCCTACAGGGAGGAAAAAATGGATGAAGTGGATCATCACCCAAACCTATTTAATATGATAAACAGTAGTGCTCAGTACAAAGCAAAGATCCCACCATGGGAACTAAAGTACCAGAAACTGACTCCAACTTAGCAAAGATCATAAGCAAAACTAAAGACATAATCTCAAACAAAAAGTAAAGCGGTAGAGTACATAGAACGGTAGATAAATAATAGCTAACTACAGGTTAATACATATCTGCACACTATAGGATGCACTGTAACACTAACATTGATACCAGCACATGTTGGGATAGCAGGAAATGAGCTTGCAGACAAAGAAGCGAAAGGGGGAAGAACTAGTTATAACAAAATTGAAGTAGGCTTAGGGAAGTTTGAAATCAAGAGCAAAACTAAAGAGTGGATAATAGCATGGGACCAAAGTAAAAAAAAGCTAGACACTCATATAAAATCCTTTAAAAAAACAACAAAAAATGTCAAGTATTTTTTAAAACTAAAAATACCAATTAATAAATTGCTGAGGCTCAAGCTTGGAGTTGGATATTTCATGATTGAAGAACCCACATGCGAAGAGTGTCAAGAACCAAACACGATTAGACACTTTCTGGTGGACTGCAACAAATATGACCAGCAGAGGCAAAATATTAAGACATACTGCAGTAACCACAGGGTAGAAATGAGTGTAGAAAATCTCATAGGCACTAAGACCCCATCAGAAATACAAAAGTTAATGAAACACTTTATTACAAAAACAAAAGCTAACATATATTTTTTTTTAAATATAAGAATGCGAGCCAGTAGTCTACACTGGCGAAAGACTCCCCACAGGTTGACGAAATAACCCTCCAGTGAAAATTAAAAATATACAAGTGTAGACAATATCATATTTTGGTTTAGAAAATATCATATTTTGGATAATAAAACCACATTGAACTATAACTACATAAGTAAAAATACCTACTAGAGATAATATAGTATAAAATAAATACAAACAAAAGCATATTACAATAAATGAAACACGTCCTGATATAACCAATAGCTTCATGTATATGGTAGATGGTAGGAAGAAGCGTGCTACACAGAAAAGTAGCAAACACCTAAAAAAAATGGTATGAAAAATTAAAGTAGTTATAGGAGAAAGACAGATAAAACAAATGGACGAAGTTTGGTTTTGTCACAATCGTTCAACCTAGACACAAGGTCAGTCGACTAAGTATAAAAAACACAATGTGGTCTGATTGCATGCTAAGTATGTGTTATTCAGTGTCTTCTAAAACTATAAACCAGTTCTCAAACATTGAAAAATTATCTTACGTTTGATATACTTAGAAGTGATACCTTCAATACTTCAATACTATTTAAACTTTCAATAAAATTAAGTGTGTAGTTAACAATTTTAAATTGAGTCATATTACAAATATAAAATAATAGTTTTAACATTTGTATTATTTCTTTTGATTTCTCTTGATTTTCTCTTTCCCTTGATTATAGTCACTGGTATGTATAAAATCTATAGGAATACTTTAAATAATTTTTTTCTGTCAAAATGAAGTTATTAAGTTACAGAATAACCACATGGTGATTATGTTTGTTCGGTGTTTTTGTTTGTAGTTGTTTCGTTTTATCTGAAGAATCGTGGAGGTTGCAGTGCTTCCACGAAGGTCTGGAAGACTACGAAGACCAATAGTCAGATTTGGTCCTAGCTGTGGGGGGATTTATTAAAGTTTAACATGGAAAAGCATTTGAACATCAATTTAAAGAAGTCTGAGGTCATGACGCTCAATGTGAGCAACCCTGAGCCCATATCAGTAAGGAATCAGCAATTGGTACAGACAGATACCTTCACATACCTAGGAAGCATAGTAACACCAGACGGCGGGGCAGGCAAAGACATCAACATCAGAATGAATAAGGCAAGAACAGCCTTCTTTAGCCTAAACAACATCTGGAAGTCCTCCCAATACAGCACAAGCAAAAAATGAAGATTATATCAGAGCTGTGTGCTTTCTGTGCTTCTCTATGGTGCAGAATGCTGGAGAGTTACAGAGAAGGAAATGTCGAAATTGTCCTCCTTTCACACAACATGCCTAAGAAAAATTCACCGAATCTTTTGGCCGAATACCATCACTAACCAAGATCTGCTTACTCGTAGCAAGCAAGAGGACATGCACACCATCATAGCTGGCAGACGCTGGAGCTGGGTTGGTCATGTCCTCAGAAGAGACCCCGATGCCATCACAAGAACAGCTATGCTTTGGACCCCTGAAGGAAAACGAAAGAGAGGCCGACCAAAAACAACCTGGCGGAGGACTGTGGAGGCTGAGATGCAAAGAATGAACCACAGTTGGGGCACTGTACGAAGGATGGCCACCGACCGAGAAAAGTGGAATCAATTTGTTGTTGCCCTACAAGACGCCACTAGGCGTGATGGCCACTGACTGCTTTGACGGTCGGCGGCTAAGGATCAAAGAAGAAGAAGATGGAAAAGCATACTGCACTTCTGATGCGGTTGCTTGCGACGACCGTCCGCAGCGGTTGTTGTCGGGCGACCTCTGCAAAGCAGCTGCAGAACGTTGATTCATTGTGTATCTTCTCATCATTGTGTACTGTTGAAGTAACTAAAGGCTGGTTTATTTAAACAAAGTCTCTAATTATTTTGTAAATGGAACGCACAACGCTGGCGGCGAGGTACACAACACTAAGGGATCTGCCTTCTAATGCTGAACATTTTTTTTTAAAGTAGCCCGTTCAACCCTTGATAGGTCATAATTAAGACATATGGTGTACTAATTCAAGAAAATAAAGTCAGATTTCCAATATCCAAATATAGTACCTTCTTCCCCCCTCCACTCAATCCAAATAGAGTAAATCAAAACTAAATCTGTGTGAATGTTTTACATCACATGATGCTAGCTGGCAGATTTGGGCGCGTTTTAGTAAAAATGTATCCCAAAACTGTGGGTACTAAGATTTCCAAGAAAGCCTGGCAGAAAGGCAATTTAGAAAAGCTGTAACTATTTGTGAAGATGACTATAGCAGTATTTGCTAAACAACAGTACCGGTACTCAGTTGTTACCTTCGCTCACTGGGAAGATAGGCTTTTGAAGCTCCTAGCAACTGCTAACACCTATTCAACTTTAGGTGTCTTCACAAGAGACATCATGGACTAGTAGTCACAACCTTACACGTAAAAAGCTAGCATATTTTTTTTTTTTTTTTAAATCCTTTATTGGGTCTATGATTTTGAACATCAATGTTATTTACAAAAATTTGTACAAATAAAATGTATGGTGCAAAACTACCCCCCTCCCCCCCTTTCCCTCCCCCCCCCCCCCCCCCCCCCCCTTCCCCCCCCCCCCCCCTCCCCCCCCCCCCCAGTAAATAATACCAACAAGCAATCCATATTATATAACAAATCAAAAACAAAAGGACATAGAAATTATTTCACAAAAAGATCCCAACAATATCCCAAAACAATCAAAGGCAAAATTATAGGATGATGAAACAGAATGTAAATGAGGCTACAAAAGCTCTAAGTACATCGACACCCTACCATGAGATGGTTAGTGAAGACGTAAATGATAAATGATATTTATATTGCTTGATATTTACAGAAGTATTTATAAGTAAAGCTACTTGCTTTACATTATATAATCAAACATCGAAGAATTTAAGCAAAATCCACAACAAGAAATATTTTTAAAGTTGTTCTGTTATGCTTTGTGTTATTTGTTCGTATATCTGTGAAAATATTCTACTGTCATAATGTATGCCGTCATGTACTGCTCTATTCCTACATGTCCACACTAAGTTTCTAAATTCTGCTAATAAAGTTAAGAGTTTAAGTTCTGACTGTCTTGGTAATGTAGGTAAAAAGTTCAACATGACCGCTTGGTACATGCTGAGCGAATGCGTTGTTTTGGAAGCTATTAACGTTCTTATTTTTTTAGTGTAGGGACCACTGTCCTACATGTGTAGAACAAGTGGTCCTCTGTTTCTATTGTGTTGTTACTGCACAGTTTACACTTTGGTGGCGCCTTGCCTGCTTTCATTGCTGCATGCTTGCCCATAATAGGTGTTAAACTGTACAGTAACCTAAAAGTGACTTGTTTGGCTTGTGGTTTAACGTCTATTGCGTGAATGTTTGCGAAACTCTGTGTGTAGTCTGTTATGAAAAGGTTGTACCCTCGTTTTATCCGTGTGCCTAAAAAAGATTCTTGTGCCCCTACCAGGAGTTTGTATATAAGTTTAGTGTCTTGTTTAACTAATTGTTCGTTCCCTTTTAAATTTTGTAAACATATTCTGTAGAAGGATGGTGGGGTACCAAAAAGATGGGGTTGTTTATTGTCTGGTTTACATAGTTTGAGTATTCTAAGTCCGATATAATAGTGTGCTAAGGGGTACAAACTTGGGTTCTTAATTACCTCTCCTATATATTTAATCCTTATGGCTTTAATTTTAGTGGTGATGTCTTGCAAAGCTATTCCCCCCCTTTGTGCTTAGGTTGTATTAGGGTTACGTGTTTAATACTTTTGAAAGTGCCCCTAAAAATGAAATTCCTAATCAGTACATTAAATTTAGTTGCAATTGATTTTGGTATGATTTGAATATTAGCTGTATATATAATTTTAGGCATAATGAAACAGTTCACTATGATACTTCTCCCAAAAATGGTAGCTGTCTTGTATTTATATTTCTCTAACATGTTTTGAATTTTATCTACTAACTTCACCCATGTCTCTGTATTGGGGTCATGGGGGTTACAAGAATAGTTTATTCCATAAATTTTGATTCGGTTAACTTGCGTTAACTGAAAAGGGAAATCTGTTTTATTTGCCCATTTACCTAATCCCATTAAACTAGATTTTTGAATATTTAGTTTGGATTCGTTAGCGTATCCAAACTCTGTAAAGGTTTCTAATATCTTTCTTATGGAATCTACAGTTGCTGGAAGGAATAAAGTTTCATCAGCATACGCTAATGATTTTCTTTCCCCTTTCCCGGGTATAAAAGTCCCCGTGATGTTTACATCTTGTCTTATTTTTTCCAGCACTGGTTCTAATGTTAATACATATAACAGGGGAGACAAAGGGCAAAAGCTAGCATACATAATAGAGGACCACTAGAGCTGTGAGGAAATCAGAGCAAGCCATCCAGAGAAAACACTGGTGGTTGACGTTGAGACGGCCTTGTCGGTGTAGACACTTCAGAGTCTGCACTAATAGTCCATACGAGCGAGAGGATAGACAACAGTCGAGGCAACCCACTGAGTCAGAAAATACCTACATCATTCAGCAAACCAAAACCCGTGGTTAACCTTAGAGCCAGGCAGAAACACGCACACATTATAAAGCGGAGTATACAAATACCAGCATTAAGAAGCTTTTATACATTTGTGTCCAAATAATGAAAATCGTTTTATGAAACAACAATAACATGTTCAAAGTAACCCTTGTATTGTATTTATAAAAACACCACAATGTAGATTGGGTTTTTTTTGCACAATATCTTTTTAAAATTATATTTTATATTTGTAGAAACTCAAATCATCGAGTTTGTTTTATTTTGTTATTATTTTTTTTTTTTTTTGGTCGCATGAAAATGAAAACTTTTGGTAATAAGTCTAATATAAAAATAAAGTCTTTTATTCTTCTACCTGGGGCTCGAGCTAAATCACTGTAATTGTAAGTGACGAAATAATTACCGAAATGAGGGAAGGGATAAAATGTGACAAACATGCCAAATCTTCTGCCTACATTCTACTATAAATGTGTACAGCACATCTACGAGGGGCATGCAGAAAGTAATGCACCACATCGTTTTCTCAGCTAATAATGAAGATAGAAGCATGAAATGTTGCACACTTCAAATATGGCATGTGCCAATTGTGTGCACCAAATTGCACCGCCACCGGCCAAATTATACGGCTGCCCTAAGCCGTTGAAATGTAGCGTGTTAGCAACTTGCGTTATAAGCAGCGAATTGTTATAGAATTTCTCGTTGCAGAGAAGGAAACTGTTGTGAACATTCACAAGCGTCTATGTGATGTGTATGGAAGTTTTTTAGTCAACAGGAGTACAGTCAGTCGCTGGGTTCAGAGAATCAAAGAATCAGAAAGTGGGGATATGGAGCTGCTTGATCGGCCGCGCTGTGGACGTCCTGCCACAGCCACCAACGCAGAAATGTTGAAATGCGCTGAGGGCATTATTCTTACTGATAGGCGAATCACTACTCAACAATTGGCCTTACAGCTGTCAGTCAGCATTGGTAGTGCAAATGCAGTTATAAAAACTCTCGGATTTTCTAAGGTTTGTGCAAGATGGGTTCCTCGAAGTCTCACAAATGACCACCGATGGCAAAGGAAAGCAATTTCTTCTGAATTGTTGGAGCATTTCAATGCTGATGGAGAGAACGTTTTGGCTAAGATCGTTACAGGTGACGAAACCTGGGCACATTATTTTGAACCTGAGACAAAAAGACAGTCAATGGAGTGGCATCATCCGCAATCACCACGAAGAAAAAATTCAAGACAATTCCTTCAGCTGGAAAGGTCATTGTAGTAAAATCTGCGAGAATAATCGCTCATTTCAGTAAGATTTTAGTCATAAAATGATAATAAAGGAATCCGCCCTATTGTGTCTGACGGTGATGCTCTCACACGCCAGCAACGCTGCCTTTTGTGCAGTGCTAAAGCCTATAGAACGATTCCCCGGTAAAAATCTAACACGCGTTTTAGTTTCGGTTTCCAAAACGTACTAGCAACATTTTACCAGATCTGCTGCATACACTTTGCAGCCAAGACTTATAATTAACGATTTTGAGGAAGTGTGCCGCAAAATAACTATCTGAATTAACGTATTCTGTCAACTTTAACGCAGATTTAGTAGTAATCCTTACATTTTTTGGTAGTGTTACAAGATACAATACAAATTATTAACGCCAATTCTTAACCCGCCATGCACAACCCCGCTTAGCCTGACACATTCTGCCATGCATATATACACGTTGCGACAAAGCCAAGAGAGGCAAAACACGCAGAAAATTTTATTGCCTCCTCGCGGTAATGTTTCTGACGTCACAAAAACAAGTTAGTGTAGTGGTGTTGATGGTATTGTATGATGGTGTTATTACTACATGTAACTTGTATGAGGCCAGCTGTGAAGGCTCCTGAGATAAAATGTGGTTGAGAATTATCAGAAGGCCTTTCTTGCTACCACTACGACCTCACACTTAATTTTTTTTTCCTTAATGAATGTGGCTACGTAAAGTGTCTAGGGTAATGATGTGTAATGTGGTGTGTTAGTTATAAATACACCCACAGACATTTAAGAAGACTAATAAGATTAACAAGTGTTAAAATACACTGAACTAACTCACGTGTATAAAGTTTTTGATATAATTATATTACATTTATTTGTTCTGGATCAAGTTTTATTTTGACCAGAACTTGTTTTAAAAGAAGGATTTAAAATTTATGAAAAATATGCATGGAATGTTACATAATAAATGCAAGAGCGTACCTATTTAAGTACTAGACTAGTTAGTTTTATTAAAAAAGTTCGAGTAGTCATCTCTTTGGGAGGATATTTACTGTTTATACTGTTGGGGTGGCCTCATCACACCTGTCTATATTGACTACACCGTGTCCAGAAACTGGTGGGAATTTTTATGGGGATATTAGTCACTACCAATAGTTGGTGAATGTCCAGCAGACCAGAGGCTCACTCATCTTTTTGTAGCTCTGGTGCTGAAAACTTGCGGTCCCACCTCTCCGTGCTGGCGGGCAATAATGGTGGTCTCTGTCACAAGAACTGCACAGATACACTCGAGTACAGTCACCCACCGAATAGACTCTGCTTTGTTGTAGATAGAAAACTCACAGCTCTGCAATCAAAGTATGGGCTATGTGTCAAAATCTATTCTATACCCACGTCTGGACACCACACTGACACAACAACCACATCATACAGACAGGTCAGATCTCTCTGACCAAACAGCACAGTTACCATGGTGGGTTTACCTCAGATAGATCCTCCCAGACTATAGATTCTGAAAATATTTATTAGTTGTTGGCCCTAAAAGAAGATAGGTAATCTGTTTCAATGCTTGATTTATTTTGCATAATCCTTGCTGTAGTTTATGTACCTTGTTGGTCCCTAGACCCTGACTTGGGCGGGGGTCTAGAGCAAAATCCCTACTGGTTTGTAAGGCTATATTATGATATGGCAGTATCAAATCACTCGAACATGAAACAATATTCAAAATATATAAAGAAATAATTTCAATCTTACCAGATTAAGAATACATAACACAGAATTGCTAGCAAAACTCAGCTGAGCTGCTGGCTATAGTATGGCGTCCCTAAATTTATTCACTGTCTTTCATATGGGAACACACCACACTTTAAAATCTGTGTCTAACACTGAACAATTATTGAAGAATGACCCCAAATGCGCTCTGAGCGCTAATGATATGATTGTCTGTGGCCAATCACTGCCAAGGTTTATTTTTAATTTCAAATTTCTACACTAAAGTCATTTCAGTCATGCTTCAGTCAAGTATGGATGGTTATCTGTTAGTCTGTCCGTCTCTACTTGTGTTTCTAAAAAAAATGTGCTTGATTTTTGAAGCAACCTTTCTCTCCCCTTAAAATTTTGTCGTAAAAAGTTATATTTAGACACAGCTACCGCTCAAAAACCCTCTCCTCCATAATAAGTAACTTTGAACACTTGCGTCCCCAAGGTCGTGTAACGACACTTTTTATTCAAGGCAGTCTGTCGATGTTGTAAACTACACTGTCTTTTGTCATTATCTTCAATATTATCTATCCGTTTGTAAAATTAAGAACATATTAGTTCACTGCTCAGAATAGGCCATCTGGCCAGCTAATTTTTATATTCCTAGCATTAATATTAAGAAAAATTACTTTTTAAATTTTTGTAATATTCCTAACATCTGCGTTCTTCCGCTCAAATTCAAATCAAGCGCTTGGTATCGCAAAACGTCCAATTCCGTACCTCGTGTCAATTTGGGGGACTTGAATTTTTACTTTCCTCCATCCCCCCCAATTGCGTCTCTTTAGCCTTGCTACGCAATCTTTCCAGTCATATTTTTTCCTTTTTGATCCTCCGTTTCCCTCCTGTCTAGCAAGTCAATTTTATGGAGGGTGCTGACCCGCGGTCTAGGCGATCATGTACATCAGCAGCCTACGCATTATGTTTTTATCCTTAAATGTTATCTTTTGAGTATTTTACCGTTGTATCTCTGTCAATTTCACTACACATCTCCCCACTTGAAAACATGCCTATGGCAAGTTCCAAAACCAGCGATACACATAGGTAAAATTACTCCTCACGTCTGCCACTACTCTAATTTTGATCACAGGGGTGCCGACTGAGGAAATCTGCACCGACATTCAATTTGCCTGGGATATATTGGATACTGAACTGATACGGTTGAAGCAATAAAGACCACCTCAGCAATCTTGCGTTTTCATGCTTAGCCTGAGACAAGAACACGAGAGGCTGATGATCCGTCTCCACCACAAAAGTCCTACCATACAGATAGATTTGAAACTTCTTTATTGCCCAGATTAATGCTAAACATTCTTTTTCGCTTGTGGAGTATCCTTGTTCCGCCTTATTCAATTTGCGGCTTGCATAAGCGACTGGTTTCAGTCCCCATCAGGTGAAGATGATCTTTGCAACAAAGCCCCTCCAAGTCCTACATTACTTGCATCGGTTCTTAAGACAAAGTCCTGTGTCAAATCAGGCAGTTTGAGAATAGGCTTGCTAGTGAGTTTTTCCTTTAACTCTTGGAACGCTAGTTCACATTGTGCAGTCCAAATAATTTTATCTGGAAGTCCCTTGCGAGTCAGATCAGTCAGAGGAGCACATATAGCGTTAAAATTTTTGATGTATTTCTGATAAAATCCGCATAACGACACAAATGATCGCACGTCCTTTTTTGTTTGCGGCCTAGGTGCTCTCTGCAGTTTTTCCAAGTTCTTAGGATCAGGGGTCATATTACCCTGATATACGGTGTGCCCCAAGAATTCCAACTCTTTGCATCCAATACAACATTTTGTTGGCCTAGCAGTTAAGTTCGCCTCCCGAAGTCTATCAAACAACATCTCCAGAGCTTCAATGTGTTCTTCAAATGTCTCGGTGGCGACGAGAATATCATCCATGAAATTTGTGATACATGGGTTATTCAGGGGGTCCAACAATTTTCGCATCATCCTTGAAAACACACTCGGAGCATTTTTCAGTCCGAATGGTAGCATATTGAATTCATAATGTCCATCCGAAGTGCTAAAAGCCAAATAAGGTCTCACTTCAGGCTTCACTGGGATCTGGTAATAGCCTTTACTAAGATCCACCTTTGAAAAGTATTTTGCCTTGTTCAGTCTGGCAAATAGCTGTTTTGTGTCTGGTAATGGATCCACTTGTCCTTCTGTGACAGCATTCAGTTTCCTGTAATCTATGCACAGTCTGTGTTCCCCAGACGGTTTCCTCAACAAAACGACACTAGAACTAAAAGATGATTCACTGTGCGAAATAATCCCCTCCTTCAATAAATAATCTATTTCTTCCTTTAATGCCTTCTCCTTCGCGAACGGAATAGAATAGGCTCTCATACAGATTGGGTTTGTGTCTACCAGTTTCATGTCATACTGTAGCAAATTTGTATGGCCTGGTTTATCTGTTAATACATCTGTATGTTCCTCCAGAACCTGTTGAACTCTCTCCCTCTGGTTTTTAGTCAGGTGCTTACTGACTTTTACCTGTGCTGCGGTTTCACAAGGATGTAATGGGTATTCATGTGAGGTGAGTGGTTCCTTTTGCATCTGGGTTGCAATAGCTAAGGTCAATAAGGGGGTGCTTTCCTGGAGTGGTCTGTCCAGATACTTCTTTAACAGGTTTACATGATAAACTTTTTCCTTCCCCTTTTTGTCAATTTTATAGTTTGTTCTAGACACCTTCTCTAGAACCGTATATGGACCTTGCCAACCAATTTGTAATTTATTCTGGCTTCCCGGTAGTAGAAGCAGCACCTTCTCTCCGACTGCCAGTTCCCTGTCCTTTGCCTTCCTATTAAAATATGCTGCATGTTTCTTCCTGGCTTGTTTCAAATTATCATTTGCCAGTTTCCATCCAGCTTTCAAACGAGTGGTCAGTTCGTTCACATATTGATATGATGAGGTAACAGTCTCTTCCGCCTTCTCATCTGTCCAGGTCCTTAATAAAGCTTCTAAAGGCCCTTTTATTGGCCTCCCAAATAGCAGAGTTGCGGGAGCCATCCCGGTTGAACTATGTGGTACCTCCCGGTACGCAAACAATGCGGCGGGCAGGAATTGATCCCACAGATCCGGTTTTTCGTGTGCCAGCTTTCTCAGGATAGAAATGAGAGTCCCATTGAACCTCTCTACCTGGCCGTTCCCTTGTGGATGGTACGGACTACAATGAAAGTGCCTGGCTTGAAATAGCTTAAAAACTTCTTCCGTTAGTTTCCCCTTGAACTGAGAACCATTATCCGTCAAGATTTGATGCGGGAATCCTAATCGGGTAAATATTGTAAGTAGTGCCTCTGCTACATGTTTTGAATCAATTGATGGCAGGGCTACCGCCTCTCCCCACATAGAACAAGTGTCCACCAGAGTAAGGATGTAACTGTTCCTCCTCTTGGTCCGAGTGAGAGGTCCTACAATATCCACTGCAACCCTCTCAAAAGGTGTTCCCACTATGGGCATTTCCCCTAGAGTTGCAGGGGCAGTCCAGTGCTTTGGAGCTACCCTTTGACATTCTGGGCAGGATTTGACATATCTTTTTATATCCTCCGTTATCCCTGGCCAGAAGTAATGACAAGCTATACGCTGTCCTGTGGCGCTGATCCCCATGTGACCACTGAAGGGGATTGCATGTCCGAGTTCCATCACTTTCTCTCTATATGCAATGGGAAGAACCAGCTGGTTGTGACCATTTGTTCCAGTTCCGGCCTTCCTGTATAAGAGTTTGTTCTTCATGAAATATTCCCCCTTGCTCGGAGGTGTGTGGCATTTGGGCAATTTTTTAAAACAGGGCTTGAGTGTCCTATCCTCAGCCTGCGCCTTCCTCATCTCCTCTGGATGAGCGTTTATAGGTTCACCTTCTTCCTCCTTCTTCTGTGACCTGGTCTGCACTGTCGCCATGATCACAGGTTTCTCGGGATTCCCCAAGAAGACGTATCTACACCCCAATATCAGAGGGTAGATTGGTTCATCTATCACTGCTGCTCTGATTTCTCCTTCCACATAGCGAGTTTTCACCGTTATCCTTGCGATGGGAAGTGTCATGAGTGGTATGTCCTTAGTCGCCCCTTGTATTTCCACTGTTTCTGTGGTATACTGACTTGGGTCCACTAGGCTAGACTTCACAACTGAATCATAATCCAAACCTGTATCATAAAGGCACCTTATGGTGACCCCATTACAAATAACATCCTCACAAACTGGGGGGTGATAAGGTTCCTGTTGTCCCTTAGGATTAACCTTTAATCTTTGCGTCCCCGACTTCATTGCAGCAATGTTTGAAGGTTTCCTTCTACAAAATTCGGTGTTATGGTTATCCTTCTTGCACCATTTGCACCATCTTTTTCCTTGGTTCAACGGTTTTCTTTCATTGAACTTTTGGTCATTGAACTGTGAGTTTCTGTCGCGATAGTCATTTCTTGGCCGCTCAAAATTTGTCCTGCCTTTATTTCCCTGCTCTCTATTATCAAATTTATTAAATTGCTGTGGAGCTTTAAAATTGTCTATGTGCTTCTTTTTAGCCCCACTTACCTCTGCCTGAGCTGCCTGATACCTCTCAGCAACATTTAAAATTTCCCCCAACTTCTCTGCACCCTGTTCCATGAGAAATTTTCTCATGTCTGGAGCCATGGACTCTCTCAATTGCTCAATCATGATCATTTCTTTAAGATCTTGGGTCTTCCCCAGAGCCGTCCATTTCTCCAAATAGGTTTCTATTCTGGCAGAAAATTGGTGGTATGTCTCCCCAGACAACAGTTTGGCATTTCTGAATTTCTTACGATAAAATTCACCATTCTTTTCGTACCTTAATAACAAAGCCTGCTTTAACATGTCATAATTGTCTTGGTCTTCCCTGTTCATTTTGGCAAATACTTCGTAAGAAGTACCCCTCAATCCCTGTGATAGCTTTAAGCTCCACCTCTCTCTCTCTAACCCATATGTAGTAGCTAATAACTCAAAACGTCCTAGGTACCCTTCTATGTCATCGTCTTTCTCAACAAAATGGTCTAAATGAAACCCCATAGCTGAGTTTGAGGCTCCCATACTGGGCGTAGCATCTGAGGCAAAAGGGCTGGCACCATTTTCAGGAGCCGGGCCTTGTAATTCCAGCTCCCTTAGTCGTAATTCATGCTCCCTCTGCAACCTTCTATCTTCTGCTTCCCTTTCGGCCTTTTTATCTTCTGCCTCCCTTTCGGCAGTCAACCTTTTTTCGTCTGCCTCCCTTTGCTGTCGTTTTTCTTCTGCCTCAATCTGCAGCCTCTTAATTTCTCTATCAGCCTCAATTTGTAATCTCTTTTCTTCAGCTAACCTGTCAGCCTCTAATTTTCTTTCAGCCTCTTTTTCTAATCTCCTTTCTTCCCGTTCAATATATTTATCACATTCAGTCGTTACGTATTGAATTAAAATTTGACCATCCATCCCCATCTCCTTCGCAGTGAGCACAGCAGCTGATCTAAACTTTGCTAGCTCTGCCATACTTTTTGGACAATATAATAATATACAAGATAAATCTCTAACCAGTAAATACACTAAGTACTTCTAATTACTATATGACTATAGTCTAACTAATTCTAACTAACCAGTTAACTAATTAATTATTACTGGCTGTGAAGATTCACCAACTTTTATCTGCAGGGACACTTTTAATTTTAAAGGAAATTTTACAATTTATTTCTCTACTTTTATTTCTCCCACCAGGAGATCCTAATTTTACTGTTGGGCTAATTATCCCTGGACAAGACCCCAATTTATGTAGTGGTGTTGATGGTATTGTATGATGGTGTTATTACTACATGTAACTTGTATGAGGCCAGCTGTGAAGGCTCCTGAGATAAAATGTGGTTGAGAATTATCAGAAGGCCTTTCTTGCTACCACTACGACCTCACACTTAATTTTTTTTTTCTTAATGAATGTGGCTACGTAAAGTGTCTAGGGTAATGATGTGTAATGTGGTGTGTTAGTTATAAATACACCCACAGACATTTAAGAAGACTAATAAGATTAACAAGTGTTAAAATACACTGAACTAACTCACGTGTATAAAGTTTTTGATATAATTATATTACATTTATTTGTTCTGGATCAAGTTTTATTTTGACCAGAACTTGTTTTAAAAGAAGGATTTAAAATTTATGAAAAATATGCATGGAATGTTACATAATAAATGCAAGAGCGTACCTATTTAAGTACTAGACTAGTTAGTTTTATTAAAAAAAAGTTCGAGTAGTCATCTCTTTGGGAGGATATTTACTGTTTGTGCTGTTGGGGTGGCCTCATCACACCTGTCTATATTGACTACACCGTGTCCAGAAACTGGTGGGAATTTTTATGGGGATATTAGTCACTACCAATAGTTGGTGAATGTCCAGCAGACCAGAGGCTCACTCATCTTTTTGTAGCTCTGGTGCTGAAAACTTGCGGTCCCACCTCTCCGTGCTGGCGGGCAATAATGGTGGTCTCTGTCACAAGAACTGCACAGATACACTCGAGTACAGTCACCCACCGAATAGACTCTGCTTTGTTGTAGATAGAAAACTCACAGCTCTGCAATCAAAGTATGGGCTATGTGTCAAAATCTATTCTATACCCACGTCTGGACACCACACTGACACAACAACCACATCATACAGACAGGTCAGATCTCTCTGACCAAACAGCACAGTTACCATGGTGGGTTTACCTCAGATAGATCCTCCCAGACTATAGATTCTGAAAAATATTTATTAGTTGTTGGCCCTAAAAGAAGATAGGTAATCTGTTTCAATGCTTGATTTATTTTGCATAATCCTTGCTGTAGTTTATGTACCTTGTTGGTCCCTAGACCCTGACTTGGGCGGGGGGTCTAGAGCAAAATCCCTACTGGTTTGTAAGGCTATATTATGATATGGCAGTATCAAATCACTCGAACATGAAACAATATTCAAAATATATAAAGAAATAATTTCAATCTTACCAGATTAAGAATACATAACACAGAATTGCTAGCAAAACTCAGCTGAGCTGCTGGCTATAGTATGGCGTCCCTAAATTTATTCACTGTCTTTCATATGGGAAAATCACCACACTTTAAAATCTGTGTCTAACACTGAACAATTATTGAAGAATGACCCCAAATGCGCTCTGAGCGCTAATGATATGATTGTCTGTGGCCAATCACTGCCAAGGTTTATTTTTAATTTCAAATTTCTACACTAAAGTCATTTCAGTCATGCTTCAGTCAAGTATGGATGGTTATCTGTTAGTCTGTCCGTCTCTACTTGTGTTTCTAAAAAAAATGTGCTTGATTTTTGAAGCAACCTTTCTCTCCCCTTAAAATTTTGTCGTAAAAAGTTATATTTAGACACAGCTACCGCTCAAAAACCCTCTCCTCCATAATAAGTAACTTTGAACACTTGCGTCCCCAAGGTCGTGTAACGACACTTTTTATTCAAGGCAGTCTGTCGATGTTGTAAACTACACTGTCTTTTGTCATTATCTTCAATATTATCTATCCGTTTGTAAAATTAAGAACATATTAGTTCACTGCTCAGAATAGGCCATCTGGCCAGCTAATTTTTATATTCCTAGCATTAATATTAAGAAAAATTACTTTTTAAATTTTTGTAATATTCCTAACATCTGCGTTCTTCCGCTCAAATTCAAATCAAGCGCTTGGTATCGCAAAACGTCCAATTCCGTACCTCGTGTCAATTTGGGGGACTTGAATTTTTACTTTCCTCCATCCCCCCAATTGCGTCTCTTTAGCCTTGCTACGCAATCTTTCCAGTCATATTTTTTCCTTTTTGATCCTCCGTTTCCCTCCTGTCTAGCAAGTCAATTTTATGGAGGGTGCTGACCCGCGGTCTAGGCGATCATGTACATCAGCAGCCTACGCATTATGTTTTTATCCTTAAATGTTATCTTTTGAGTATTTTACCGTTGTATCTCTGTCAATTTCACTACAGTTAGTTATTTGAAAAATACATGCTGGCGAGATAGCGAGAGGGGAAGATGGCCGTCTTGTGTAAAATATTTATTTGACGATGACCGGTGACAAAATTGAAAATCTAAAACCATAATGAAACTGAACATAAAAAATATATGGTAGTATAGCTTAGAATTCACTGAGTAAGTGTAGCGTAGTCCTGAACCAATATCTAAGGGCAATTAACGAGAGCCTACCTTGCCTACCTATATCGAAATATGTCAACAAATGTTTTTGACCAATCGCTGCACGAGTTGAAACCCGGTCTCAGGAACCGTAGGCTGCAGGATTGCTAGAGGCAATCTGTGTAAACGTGAATGTGTACTTGTGACTTCAGGCCAAAGGATAGGGTATGTCCCTCGGAACAGTGAGCACAGTAAAATACCAGGAATCTTAAACTTTCATTAGATACATGGATTTAAGTTGTAGAAGCATGGACACAGGAGTTATGAGTGATTACATGCAGTAATAACTTGGAGCGAAGGCTGGTTTCCCCGGGTTCAACTGTGATTGCAAACACTACAAGGGAGGCAGAAAAAGGTTAGCTTGTTTAAATGGTAGCGCCCAATTGGCTTGTTTAAACAAGACCTGGATGGAAGGAATCGGTTGGGAAACACCGGAAGAATAAATTATCGGAGTTTTGTCAGATCGACAGATCGGGCAGAAAGTGGTTGTTTTACTGAAATTTTGGTAAACATAAACTGACCCAGCCAGCCAATGGAATCGCTTGTCTTCCGTTTGTCCGCGACCTGTAATAAAAAGGGAAACAAATCTGGGAGATTTCTCTTGAACCACCAGAACCAAATTCGTCAGAGGACAGAATCAGATTCTACCCCAGCTCCTTCGCCATTTGCCAGTGAAGCAGACTGCATGGGTTTATTAAAAGCCTGTTGAATCTGAGATTGTGAGAATTAAGTCATAATATGTATAATATTAATTACTAGTGTTTAAGGGAAGTGATTGTGTGTGTAAAATCTCATTGTGTGATTCATAGAAGGAAAGCTGCTTTGTGCTGTATAAATTATGTTCGACATTTAAACTAAGACCGGACGGAATGAAGGTTGTTAGTTTTAGAAGCTTTTAAAGCCTTTTCTGATTGCTGGACTAGACAATACTATCAGGAAATAGTAAAAGAGGAAAGATTGTAAATTTAATGTATTGTTTGAGTAGGCCTATACACTCAACACTCGCTGTAAGGCCTATGCAGTTAATGATGTCAATCCTGGACATATTGGGAAAGTGTGTGTGTTGTAATGCTGTGTTATATTATTGCATAAAACTTATTTAGACACTCAACACTCACCATAAGGCCTATGCAGTTTTGGTGATGTCAGTCATGGACATATTAGGAAAGTATGTGTTGTAATGTTATATTATTGCATAAACCTATTTGTCACTGACTGAGTCTACCTTTCCTGTGTGTTGTAATGTTGTGTTATATTATTGCATAAACCTATTTGTCACTGACTGAGGCTACCTTTCCTGTGTTATCATCACTTATTCTGAACTGCCTCACTAATCTACAATCTGGGTAGGAGGATTTTAGAGCCAGATGCTATGTAAGACCTATTACATTTCAGGTCAGAGGTATCCTGTCAGTCATCTTGTTAGCAGAGAAGAACATTGGTGTTGTACCTAGCGGTGTACGATTTGAACAAGCACCCTGTACCTACATCAGTTGGAAGAGTGGGGACCCTCAGTGTTGGGCTTCTCCATCTTATATTCTGGCTTCAAGGAAAAGGCGGTGTGACGTACGTCTAGTTTGACAAGTGAATTCTCCCTGATATGATGGAAGAGTGGGGACCCTCAGTGTTGGGCTTCTCCATCTTATATTCTGGCTTCAAGGAAAAGGCGGTGTGACGTACGTCTAGTTTGACAAGTGAATTCTCCCTGATATGATGGATGATTTAAAGGTACTTTTAGCTTTTCATAACATTAGAACCCCTGAACATTTGTTGTAACTTTTCGTTTGCCAGAACTCATTCCACCGGGACTCATTTAGTATGCGGCACGAGATCAAAGAGACAGACTGAGGGATTTCAGGGGAGACTATCGGCGTTATCAAAGACAGTAGTGGTCCCTGCTACGAGACGCAGTTGCTTGCCGCTATTTTCGCGTCTCGGTGTCAATCGCAGAACCGAGCGAACGGGGAAAGCGAAACGGGCAGCAGCGAGCGGATACGAAGACCAGGGGGCGGCTTCTTCTCTTGATTTGGCGGTCAGATCCCCAAAAGTTCGTGAGATCAAATAAGCTGTCAAGTTTATCATGTCCCACTCAACTTACATTCCATTTTAGCTAAATAGACCATGAAGACTAGACACGTTATCACTCGCTGGCCAGACCTTTACAGAAGCACTAGCTTTATTGAAATCTTGTTATAGATTTTCCCCTGAATTATATATATATTAGCAGTGAATTCTATTTCTGTGCAAAACGGTATATATATATTGTGTAAAGTGATCAGTGGTCTAGTTCAGTCATTCTATTTCAATGGAGTTTGTGTTAATTTAAATCTATTAAATTAAACCATCTCAATAGTTCCAGTTGTAAATATAATGATCTATCTATTATATTATTTCAAAAGATAATAGATGCTTAAATTAACTTTTAAAGTCGCGAAGGAATTTATAACTAATAAATTCAGTTAAGTCCTAGTTTTATAGATGTGTGTTTTAACCACTAGAATTCGCGCAGTGTTTATTAAATACATAATTAAATACTCGAGTGTATTATAGGCTTAACGGGAAATTTATCGCGCTTGATTTTTCGGTATGTTACATGTCTTTTTTTTTCTTTCACACAGAGTGATCGTAACCTGCGGTCCCAGCTAAATAAAGAAAGAAATAAAGAAATCATCCTATAAACTTCCAGTCATATTGAAGAAACATTTCTTTTAAAATATAATCTTGTGGCGGTCCTTGCGACCTAGCTGTCAGAATTAAATGAAATAAAGCCCACCCAAGAACATTTTAAAGAATAATCATCAAATTACCCTTACAAACCTGTAAGATAAACTGGAAGGTAATCATCGCCAGTAGCGATATCATATTTACTGTTTACTGTGAGAGAGTACATATTCTCCTGACTGTGACTGAGCCTAGTTTTTTCCTCAATTGGATTTAATAAAACTATCATCACGCATTGAAGGAATTTTACCATAGCGGAGGATTAAAAGAGACCACTTCATTTTCACCCCTGTGCCGAACTGTGTTAGGGCCATCCCATAGACTCCTTTTATATATAATAAAAACACGAGAACTCTTAGTCTTCAAGTCTTGCGATAAGTGAGAATATTTGTTACCAACAAACCCTCGCAAACATCTGGGGCGGGACATCGAAGGACTAGACAGTTCATATGTCGAAAGAGTACTTGCTGTTTTTATATACTTTTTATGGATCGTCTGAGGCTGCATTCGGTAAGTGTGTGAGTATATGAGTGTGGATCCTCACGCGTGTGCATGAATGACAGGAAATTTAATCGTTTTCTTTTGTAAACCTGTTGTTAACTTTCTTGCCTAGTAATATATTTTTTCTGTATTCCCTGCATTGTTCCTTTAAGGGGGAGTTGCTAATTGGTTAACTCTGTTTAAAAAACCCCCTCCTTTCCATTTGCTTAGTAAAGGGAAGAACAGCTGGGAAGAACAGGTTTTTTTCTATCACCTATACCTAACTTTGTAACACCTCTTTCAGAGCAATTAACTTCACTGTTAGGTTAACGTACCCGTGTTCCTGATATTATCTATCTCTGGACTGGGTTTATCTTTATCTAATAAGCGGGAAGGGCTTAGTCGATACCAATCTTCTTCACCCCTCCCAAATTTGTTATTTGCATTTGTGTACTTATGATAATTTATGTAATACCTGATATTTGTTAGTGATTGATGTTTAAAGTGAATAAAATCACATAAACTCATTTAGTACGGTGTTGGACATACCCACAGCCCAACATTTCCCCTATTCGTTTAATATAGTTTGTATCTACATCGTCTGTGTGTGTGAAAAACACCAAATCGGTGTGCGCGCAGATGCGAGTCTGGAAAACTGGCAAATAATTGTTTGACCAGGAGAGCGGAAGAGAAGATTGAGAGAAGCGATTTCTCGTAAATAAGTCTGTTTTTACTCTCCTCCAGCACGCTGTGAAGCAACTATTTAATATCTACATTTTCTATCACTGAGCTTTCCATCATCATTTTCCACTCTAAACCGGACCACTATTTCTACGACTCTTTTCTCTCAAAATAAATTTACGACAGACGGAAGCGAAGAAGTTAAGTCTTATTAGACAAGACTGACTCGCAGAGCATTGGCGTACCACACCCGGTTATAGTAGTAGTGATGAAAACAGTGATGATTAAATTAGTCTGGAAGCAACATAGACTTTAGTCAGTGTGACATTCTCAAAAGCTACATAACATAGAAATACTTTGAAGATAAATTCAAGTGATCTCAGTAACATTGTAGTCAGTGTGACATTTTCAAAAGCTACATAACAAAGAAATACTTTGAAGATAAATTCAAGTGATATCAGTAACAGTGAAGTCATTATGACAGTTGTCAATATCTACTCCCCTAATACTGAAGATAAACTCAAGTACCATCATTAACATTGGTTCTAGAGGATTAGTTGCACAAAGACTTTTCATAACAAGGGAGCCTTAACAACTAGGAAAAGACTTTAATTTTAGTGATTGACTTTTATTTGGTGTAGATACATGCAACATCATCAGTGTGTTTTTATTTTTAGGGTTTGTGTTTACACAAACAAAACTAAACAGATGACTGTACATAAATAAAATTAAGAAATTGTAGTGCACTGTTTTTATTACTTTATGTCAGCTTTGAATTACTTTGAATTTAATTAAATCCCCTAGATACTATAACAGCCCATAGGTATAATTCTGAGAGGGGCACCATATAAGTCTGGTACTGAATATTACTATCTCGGCCAGAAATTCTTTACAGCCTGATTATACCTATGAACTCTATACACCATTGCTCTTTTCTGAGAATGGGGCATTTCTTTTAAGACCAGACTCTTCTCTGGCAACTATCCTAGTATCACCTGATACACCTGGTTGTCTTATTCTTCATAAATTAAGGAACCTCTCGCGACAGCAAGAATGTGTTTTAAATAATATGATAGTCCCTGTATTACCCAAATTGTTGAGAAAATACTAAATGTCTACGAACGCACGACCAGACAGACTGTTGTTCCTGCTTTGTTTTTCTTAACGTTAGTGGGGACACCGGCTTAGAAGAGAGGCATTGAGGAAATTCATATTAGCTTGGGAAACAAGAGTATAGGAGGAGAGGGGAGCGATAGGAAAATTGTTACCAAAAACTAACATCGTTTTGCATTGGCATAACTAAAGCGGACTGGCCAATCGACTACCAGACGCAGAGTATGTTTGGAATTATTTTTGGTTTTTCAAAAACTGCATTTGAATTCTGGTAGTCGCAAGCTTTCGATTGGCCAGTGCTACTAAATATTAGCAAAAAGCTTTCACTATTCATTGCCAGTTGAACTGTATTTTTGATTCAGATACTCTGAGAACAGCTGTGTTAAATTTAAAAGTAAATTAAATAACTATATGAGTATTTCACAGTCTGGACGGAGCAGAGGAAACTGAGGCCATTTCTTTGCAAAGTCAGCGTCATTTGTTTATATTTCTTGATTTGTGAGGTTTCGTTTCCTTTTGCCAGCTGGTGACAGGAAACCCAAGGAGTGACGATTACGCCAAGAAGTCTCCTACACTTTACATATGCTGTCAAGAGATAACAGCAGGAGCTTGGGTGTGTGACGTGATATCTATATTTCTGCAACTACACAATATCTTATCTTTCAACGGGAAACCCCAGGTGATATGTTAAGAACCTGGGTACATCTGACAGTTTCGGTTTAAATAAACATTGGTAATTCAAGTCATACTCAGGACTTTTGCGGGGTATGATGACATTACAGCCCCTCATACACAGTGACTCTCTCTCTTAGAAGAATAAATTTAAGCTGTGAACATTCAAGCCCAATGGGCTGATCACCCGTTGGCTTGTCACACCGATTACGGAAACATCAAATAGGAAATACATATAATAACATTGTAGTTATTTGGGCAGATTGTCCACACAATTTTAGTTAATCTTTTATGTAAACTATCTTGTCCTCATTTTCAAAGACCTGTCCAAACTATATGACTGGACAGGCAAAATAAATTGTACAAAAAAAATTAATTTAAAGAAAAACTTAACCACAGGTTTTATTCACTTCCTCATAGTAACTTAAAGTGTTTTGTGTTGTGTACCATCATTTCATTTCTCCCCTAGACACTAGGTACATCATACACCATACACTAGAGCCACAAGAGTGACCGTGTGAGATCTAGGGAGGTAGCGTTAGGTTCCCTGCACATAATTCATCATCATCATCTTTTAGAGTCAGGGGCCTACATGTGCTTGATCTCACACGGTTTATGCAGACACCGATTTCATTCTTTGTTAGGATACCATCATAACCTCCCCAGCAAAATCTAACTTTGCTACAGTCATGTTCACTGTCTTTTGGGACATTGAAGGTGTGATTCTTGTGGACGTTATGCCAAGAGGAGAGACAATCAATTTGCAAGCTTACATTAAGACATTGAAAAAACTCAATCAACGTTTTCGTACAAGAATCCAGCAGACCTGCTTCTCCTTCACGACAATGCGCGACCTCACACAAGTCTGGAAACACGGGAAGCAATCACCAAATTGGGTTGGACTGTACTACCCCATCCACACTATAGTCCCGATTTGGCACCCTCTGATTTTCATCTACTTGGTCCACTTAAAGATGCACTCCGTGGGACAAGGTTTGAAGATGATGAAGGAGTGATTCATGCAGCGAAGAAATGGCTACATGATCAAGACAAATTCTGGTACGGGCTAGGAATACATGCACTTGTTTCGCGCTGGCATAAAGCCGTACAAGTTGATGGGGATTATGTTGAAAAATACCGATGTTTACATGACATATCCATGTATATTGTGTATAAATTTCATGCTTTTTGAATAAACAGCTCCTGAGAAAAACGATATGGTGCATTACTTTCTGAACGTCCCTCGTATATTTCAGATTTACCAAGAGGCAAATTTTAATATTCTTATAGCATCCTTTTTCCCTTTTACAAGAGTGAACTGCCCTGATAAAGAGAGAGAGGTGTTCTTTCGTGTGTTAGATGACAGCAGGCAATCTTTATGGAATAGCGCTTACTTCTTTTTTCTGTCCCTCTTTCAAACATTCACACACCTTCACTCACTCTCTTTTTAAAACAAACGCCACAATTAGCACGGGGCGTTCTTTGTTCTAACTAGATTGGTTCTCCTTGTGTTATATTTTAATAGAATTGTTATCTTCAAGTCTTTCCAAACAAGTCTTAAATCGAGTCTCAAGTACGTAACGGTAGTTTCAAGTCCAGTCCCACGTCGAGTCTCAAGTCGCTAACAGTAGTTTTCACGACCAGTCTCATTTTCGATCTAAAACTGTTTATAGTTACAATTGCTTTTTCTCGAACAATAGCATTAGTCACTAAAAATAATAATGAAAAATAGTTCTCTCTAATTTTAGTATTTTATTTACTGATTGCTTTTATATATCCAATTAGTGGGTCTAGTGTGACCTTCATCAGTTGCGCCCGCTGAGTCGGGGAAGTCGTCTGGGGTTGAAAGAAAGCCCAAAACCACATCCTCAAATTGCTGAAAGGGTGAAAATGTTCGTATTCTGATTTAAACATAACCATTTTCGATTTTTCCGCAAAGAGTGCGTTATGAATGAAGACGACGAAGTTGGTTCACCAAAAATGGCAAGTCCCAAGTCAAGTCGCTGATTTAAAAAAAGCCCCGAGTCTAGTCTTGAGTTAAGTCGTTGTGATAACTTGGACTCGAGTTCGAGTCGTTCGACTTGAGTCGACACCAATGTATTTTAACGAGAAGAAGGGATCGTAATTAAAACAGGAGGGAGTAAAAAACATGTATCTTAAACGATTACGAGACAATTCGTTCGATGAGGCTGTCAGTAGTGCCACGTCCGTTTGAGTGCCTGGTCTGACTAAAACATGTCACAGAGACACAGGGTACAAACATATGGATGTAGCCCTGAGATGTGAGCTTCGCTCTTTTTTCGATCACCTTTATGAGTCCAGTCAGGTGTGCAATTTCGTGATTGTATAAGTTCATCTAAGCTCAATAAAATATTCAAGATAAATGAAATCGGTTACATAATCTTTACCAGGTGGGCCATTAATTATTGCTATCATGTGTCCTGTTTAGTTACTTTCTGGATTACGTCCATCTGACTTTTAATACATTGCTTCAGAAACCCAAGGTTTTCTTGCCTTCGTGACATTCCACACCAATAATTTCCCTCTCTACCAATTTCTGTTTCTCGTCCTGTTATCGTTTACTTTTCCAGGCCCGCATATCTAAGTACGAACCCCAGAACTTTACTTGTCTTTTCCGTTTTATGTTTGTGCAGTTATCTTGTAAAAATGTACTGCTACTCAAGTCCTTTTTTATCTCTAAGTTGTTCATGACATGCGAAATGTTCTTCATAGTAACTACATTTATTTTGTTTGTTTATTCATTCTTTTAAAAAAACCCAGTCATACAAAGTCATTCAACAATACTGGTTCAGTCTAACAATGCAAACATGTCTTTCAATGCTTCAAGGCTGGGTTAATGAAGAAAAGCGTAATGCGTCTTACTATGATTAAAGCTAAATAAATGTTTTAAGTCTTATTTGGTTCTCCAATAAAAGGTCCGGTTAAAAAAAAGAATTATGAAGCTAGTCTTCACTCTGGCGAGGTCTGATGTTGTCTTGGCGAGCGTGAAATCCACAGTGAAATAAAACTGCGAAATGGTCAGACTATATTCCTATCTTCCCACGCATTGTTGTTATGAATCTAATCAGAAAGATCTGGTCATTTCAAATCATGCAGATAGGGTGTGATATAAAAATATTACAACGTAAGGCAGGGGTCAACTCTCCCATATATTAATATGATGTCCGATGCCCTTGTGTACAAACTTACAGACAGATTGGGGAACTTATATGACAACATGTGTAAGCTATAATACTTATTACTTTATTAGAAAGTAATGTTGTCATAACAAGTCGGCCCGGAAGTGATTATGTCACACTTGTCTGCCCACATGTGTCACACAGACAGTAATCTCGTTATCTGTCGTACGAGTACCCAACACTCCGTATCTGCCCATCTGGGTTACCAAACGAGTCGTCTTATCATCAGTTCAATATAAACACGCCGGCGACTATCTTATCTCAGTTGCTCACCGCAAGCTGTGATAAACATTATCTGTAAGGAGTGTCACAAATGTTTGAACATACAAACTACTTGCTCCTTAGCCGATAATGAGAAGACATTGGTACTTTTAAAAGTACACAAAGAACAATCAGTACAAAATATGTCTCTGATCCTGTCGGAGTGAAACAAAGATCGTGAAGAGGTCGTCCATTTCGTCACAACAATAATGTGTGGAAATCGATAGTGGATGTCCAAGTCATTTGAGGCTGGCAACCTCAGCGTTTAGAATGATGATTTCATGAACCACCACTGCAACGGCTGGTGACTGCTTTATTGCTAGTTTCTTAAAGAGAACTAAAAGCATGAAGTAGTCTCAGGTTCCACATGGAGCAGGGAGGGAAAGATGAAAGAAATAATGTACATTCTAATTATAATACTTACAGTTTCAAACCAGTGTAAATGTCTATGTAAACATATTCACTTTAAATTAATGAAAGTTTCAAACTTTTCAATCAGTGTAAATGTAAATGAAAACACATTCTATTTATATGGTGAACAATTTTCAAACAGTGGAAATGTAAATGTAAACATATTCTATCTGTACTATTAACCTTTTCATTTAAATGTAAAATAACTATAAAGCTATTCAATTTAAATGTAAAGAAAATTTTCTCTCGAGGGATTAAGTTTAATTCTCATCGAGGTTAAATTCTGAGATAGATGGGATGGTGGAATAAGAGAAAGGGGATACATATGTATTGGCCGGGAAACGCAATACTCAGGAGAGCTTTCGTTTCTATTCTTTTACCATAGTTGTTGGTGGTGGTAACATTTGAGGGTACTATCTCTGAAACAAGAAGGGAAAAGTGGCCTGCGCTTTAAAACGAGGGACCAGCTTCGTAGACACTCTCTGACACTTCTGGGAACGTGCTACTCCCTACAACCTTGACCAGCGACGAGCGTGATCAGTCTACCAGGAACCAAACCATCAGATCAGAACCGTCACTGATAGCTAAGTAGTTCTATAAGCTGCCGCGTGACTTCTTAACTAAACATTCTACCATCCTCCAAGGATGAACATTTTCTTTTAAACTATTCAATATTATAAACAGTATAACCGAAGTGATTATTACATTTTGTTATATGTAATTATACTAATTTAACTTCGATTTAATCATTTTAAATTTACTGCATGTTTGTTTCAGTCACTTTACTAAATGCACTCTAAACAGAGCTATACCATAATAATAAGAAATCCATTGAGTAAATCAGGGGTGGGGGCTTAAACGAGCTGAAATTAATCACTGCTTAATTCTTCACAAAAGTTGTCGGTAGATCATAGAGTTGACGTGCTCAGCCAATGCAGCATTGCTCTCGTTTTTCTGAATATCTTGTGAAATCTCCCTTGAGATAGAAGCGTCATTATCCTTCTATCCACAACTCTGCCAAGAGTAATCTTGTGCGAAGGTAGACACTTTTGAAGTCCCATATTAGATACTCTTGAGTTTTGGCCACTGTTGGGCCACTACTGCAAAGCAGGGGAGGCAACCCGTGACATTGAGATAAGGAAATATAGAGGAGAAGATGAATGCTCTCCCCTAGATTGGGGTACTGTTGTTGTTGTTTAACTATGGCTGCTGATCTTCTCACTCTTTTGCAGCCAATACCAAGTTGAAGACTCCTTGGCATTACTTACACTGCAGATTTAGGCTTTTCCTGTGGTTTGTCTGCCATTCCAAAACGTGCTGAGTTGAAGTCATGGGTTTCAAATTCTCCAGCTTGGCTGGCATTTAAAGGATCATCACATCTGGTCCCAAGCTAGGAGGAAGAAGCACGTAGCATAATGTGCATTCCACGCCATCCAAAGGTGTTTTCTAAATAGGCAAAGCTAAAATACTATTCTCTGGTTCTGGGCTTTCCCAAAGAAATTGTCATGCCATTCACAGAGCTACTTCTCAGCTCCCCCTTTCCACCATGGGCCCATAGTGAGATCCTCCTGCATGCAGCCAACCAGCAAAGATCCAGAGTTACGTCTGGAGCTCAAGTGACTCCTCCAAGCTTAGTGTGCTATGCTGGTTTATCACCATGTTTCACCACAGGGAAAAATCCCTGGAAGTGTGTGGACGATTTCAAGAGTAAAAAGTGTAATTAGCTTTACAGACAGGTTCACGTCCACATTTGAATACTGTAACATTGTGCTTAGCTGGTGATCATATAAGGATGACTTCAGATATGCCTCCATGCATTAGACAGGGGTGTCTGGGTAATATTAAAAAGTGATTCTATGTCTCTCCCGACAAAATCCGTTTTGCTTATATTTTTACAAAGAAAAGAACCCTCCTCTACCCACTTTCCCAAGGAAGGATTATGTCTATATGTTAACACCTAACAAAGACAACACGAGTGATACAACGACTCAAACATGCGCTTAAATTTATGTATCATCATCATCATCATCATGTGACGTATTCTTTCCAGAACGTTGTCTCCATTACAGCTGCTCTGAACGCATCACGATTTTGGGCAAGTCGACCTGCATCAACCAAAGACAAGTTCAGACTCTCTGTCATGTCCTGGGTCCACCGTCGTCTAGGTCGATCCCTTCCCCTTTTTCCAGGAATCATTCCTTCCATCACTAATTTCTCCAGACTATTAATTATCTCTTTTTATATGACCGAAAAATTTCAGCTTCCTTATTGCGATGGTATTTAGGAGACAATTTTCCTCTACGTTTAGTGAGTGCAGTACTTCTCTGTTGGTCTTGTTTTCTGTCCAGGGTATTCTCAATATCCTTCTGTAGCATTTCATTTCGAATAATGTAACCTTTTTTGCAACTGTTTTATTGAGTGTCCAAGTCTCGCAGCCGTATGCTGCTACTGGGAATATACATGCTCTGATCAGTTGTAACTTTGTTTCTTTGCTTGTGCCTTGCCATAGGTTTTTCATCTATATTAGTTTATGTAGGGCAATTGCAAGTCTTCTTTTAATTTCTACTGCACAGTCGCCAGAGCTGTTGATGATTGATCCTAAGTATTCGAATTCATTACCACCTTCCAGTTCTTCGTTATCAATTTCAATTTCTGGTTTGGTCTTTACTTTGTCTGTTGTCAATACTTTGGTCTTCTTGGTGTTTAGGTATAGATTCTGATTTTATATATACAGTGTTAATTAAAAAAAAAAAAAAAGAGATGACGGTGAAAGAATCTATAGAAATAGAATGAAAAGCTGTAATTCCACTCAACTGCCGATGTACGCGAGGGTTTGATCCTTCAGTAACCCCAGGTAGAGCGTAATTTATGTGCTTTTTATGTTCAAGTGATGTCTTGCCGGTAGGCTAGAGACAGCCAAAGGCTAAGGTACGCAACCCGGCATAAATGCCTGTTGAAATCGGCCAGTCCTAAAAATACAGTGCAACGTACTTCACTTAATGATGACGTCACAAAAAAGTAAGCAGAATGTCGCTAACTCCACAGAGTCCCGCCAGGCTGGGAGATTGCTGAACCCACCGCCTCCTATGGGACCCAATGCAGCATTGTTCTCGTGGACCACCCTATGCTACTGGTGACCACCTTTCCCTGAACTACGGAGTAACGGCACAGAAGCAAATGGCAAGAGTTGTTCAAATGACTGCTGAACATCTGCTTCAAAGATGCTCAACTTATGAGCAACAAAGAAAGCACATTTGGCCATCAACAGTATCATTTCTGGGAAAAAATCTATGGAGATACAAATAGCCTCAAGCTGACGATTACTTTCTTTGAAAATATTCAAGTAGACATCTGAAGGTCTAAGAAGAAGTTGATGTACTACTAAAGTGACTAAACCAAACTTTTAAAATAAATAAGTTGTATTTTGGTTATTAATGCACTTATTTGATACATTACAAATGTTTATATGAATATTATAGAACAGTCACGCAGACCTAATCAGGGGCAGAATCTGTATCATGAGAAGGGCGTGCTGTTCCTGAAGGTCTAGTCTGATAGTCTGAATTGTCTACCGAAGAGGTTGATAACTGACACTCTAAAGCTTAGGAAACAATGCCGGACCCCGCTCCAACCTTCAAACCAGTAATCGCTTTAGCTGACAATATTTCAAATAATGAAAGAATTGTTTTGTATGTTTATTAAATTATGGAAAATAGTTCATGCCAGTGGAATGGAATTAATGTGCAGAATTAAAATGTCATTTAAGTGACACTTTAGCGTTAATACTAAAGACGTTAGAGAGTTATTGTATGAAATTAGTTCCGAGGAAAATGTGCAATAACTTGTTTAATATTAATACTACTTCCTCTTCTTTGATCCATAGCCGTCGACTGTCAAAGCAGTCAGTGGTCATCACCCCTGGTGGCGTCTTGTAGGGCAGCAACAAACTGCTTTCACTGTGCTCGGTCGGCAGCCATCTTTCGTGCACTGCCCCAGCTCTAGTTCATTCTTTGCATCTCGGCCTCCACAGGTATTAATGCAAAGTCGGCCTCCACAGGTATTAATGCAAAGTCAGCCTCCATAGGTATTAATGCAAAGTCGGCCTCCACAGGTATTAGTACAAAGTCGGCCTCCACAGGTGTTAATGCAAAGTCGGCCTCCACATGTATTAATGCAAAGTGTACGTTAAAAAACATTACAAATCAGAACATTCATCAAGTTAGGAAGATATGGCATAAGTTTGTTGAAGGCATATGCTCCTGGGGGAGCTGAAGGGTGATGAATGAATATAAAAAATGTCCTGATATAACCAACATATACATGGACATGATTGAAAGGTTCGCACTGCGTGGATACGAAGCGAGGGGAAAAGAAAAAAAATAAGAAGAATTATTTATGGGCACCCAGTGCCGCAGACCCTGAGGCTAATACGAGTACAATGCGAGACAGCACCTATGACGACTGCCTAGGTCCAATGTTATGATAACCTCGTTCAGTATTGATTGAAGCTGCTTCGTGTTATCAGATAAGTGGAAACACCGAATTGCAACTTATCAGCTGGCAACAGGAAACATTTTACAACTGAGATATTGCGTGTTTTCTCATAAGCGAGCATGGAGAGTATTTAAGCTGAATGTGTCACAAAATATGCGGTATAGGTCGCAAGAAGTGTCAACCTTTGTGGATTTATGGTATAGAAACAGGTAAAATATTTTAAATATCAATAAAATACTCTATACTATACGTGTTTTGGTGCTTAAATTATGATTGTGATGCAACAATTTAACAGAAGAGTTTTAACTACCAGTAAAGCTGGGTTCCTTAACATGTGCTCCACGTATTCCTATTCCTTGATTGGATTCTAAGGAATCCATGTACATAACATGAAGTTTAAAAAATAAAATTTGTATTATGCTTTACAGTAAAACTTATGTTTCCAAGAAAGGGTCCATAGACTTCATCGGACAATAATAAGGGTCCACAGCCTTCATCGGACAATAAAAGGGATCCATAGACTTCATCGGACAATAAAAGGGATCCATAGACTTCATCGGACAATAAAAATGGTCCATAGACTTCATCGGACAATGAAAAGGGTCCACAACCTTTATCGGGCAATGAAAAGGGTCCATATCCTTCATCGGACAATGAAAAGGGTCCACAACCTTTATCGGGCAATGAAAAGGGTCCATATCCTTCATCGGACAATGAAATGGGTCCATAGCCATCACTGGGCAATGACAAGGGTCAATTGCCTTCACTGGACAATGAAAAAAGGTTCATAGCCTTCATCGGACAATTAAAAGGGTCCATAACCTTCATCGGACAATAAAAAGGGACCATAGCCGTCATCGGACAATCAAATTGGTCAATAGCCTTGATCCGACTATTTCAGAGGTCCATATTTCTGCTGGTTGAGGTCGATGTTTTCATAACCCAAAGCATCGACCTCAACCAACAGAAATGGAATCCAGTGGACTTTCACTAAACAGTTTGATGTGCTAGATTTTGCCGATGACGTGGCCCTTCTGTCCCATACTCAGATGCAAGACAAAATGAAAATACTTGATGAGAGATAACAGTCAGTGAGTCTGAAAATACACAGTGTGAAAACTAAGATAATGAGAATAAATGCAGAACCGATAGCCAGATTGTACTGGAAGAAACACGACTACAAGATATAGAAACATACATATACCTTTGCAGCAATAAAGACAAAGTTGGAAGGACATACGATATCAAAACAAGAATATAAAAGGCTAGAGGAGTGTCGCGAGGTGGTTAAGAGGTTGTCTGAGGTCAGTGTCACATTATTTTTGGGTCGATCCCTTGTGCTCTCCGGTCGTATTCAGTTGAATTTGTTGTGCGTACTGATTACGTGAAATTTCCGTGGTCGGCATATTTCTTTCTCTGCTATCAAGCAGATATTAGCTATTTTCTAATCACCTTACACTCCTGTCCATAATAATTCGTCTTTGTTAAACTCTTTGTGTAGTTGTTAACTCATACTGGCTACTAGTTGTTGAATCATGCTTTATTTGCTAAATGATGTGAATGTCCACCAGTGGATAAATGTAGATGTTGGAACTGGTGTAGTAAAGTGTAACGATTGTCAACTCATCAAACCCAGCACAGTTTTGGTCATACAGGTCATCTTGTCCTGGAACGTGATGAGGCTCCGACAAGAATGTGAGTGTAAACAATGAGTGTGTATCTGAATGTCAGTACGCGAATGGTAGAATGATTCGATAGAGTTGACAGGTTGGTAGTACATCACTCATACTCACACTGTTCGAATTCAAGAAGTACTGGAACTACGGTGGTCTTTTATAACATTTAATGGGACGCACACTTGGACAGTACGTGTATGGTTACAGGAACAAATGTCGACATAGACAGCATAATGTTGATCACAGGAATATCATCTTAAGTTAGCATTCATGCTTGGCAAATATCATAATGGAGCATTCGTAAATAAGCATTCAGCGTTCCATCATGTAAATCATCTGGCTTTACTGACTGGGCACGTCAGACCAAAACCAATATATAGGAAGGCTCCTAGACCTAACCTCGTCTAGCGAATATTCCTTCACGTAAAGTTCAATATATATATATTTCATAATATAGGAATCCCAGACATGGGTTCTCACATGTAGCAGTGATCTCTTGGTTCATCGAGCGATAGTACAGGCATCCCTTTTTCTCACTCGATAAATACAAAGTATATGAATTTCAACATGGCTGTTCTCTCTCTCGTGAGCTTCACTCACTATAGAATATAGACCAAAATTAGTCATTCATTAAATGTCCTCATTTCTTCATAGCTTCTCTCATAGAGGTAATTGAATAATATCATACAATCTAGTGCTGATACATAGGAATGTCTTCTTCCTTTGAATGGATATTCTTTTTAAAAGTACCACTGTGCATCTGCTTATCAACAACGATGGCGAAGCCCAAGTTCACAATAAATTGTGGTTTTACCTTTTTATGCGAAATATAACTTTGCCATTCCTTGGCAAAAGAGAATAAACACTGGGGTAAAGTACATACAACATGTCTAAATGATTATCACTTTTCCCCATCCATATATAGATCACTATTTCGGCAAAAAAGCCTGCTACAACAAAACTCGGCATCCTCACAGGATGACAGCCATGGATCACACCCCTTGCTAGCGATACTTCCGCTGCATAGCCTTTGACCTTTTCTAGCGACAACCAAATTAGTTCGACTTAGAAATGCAAAGATATCCATATATAAGACAGACTCGTCCTACTCATACAAACACTACGTATAAATTCAGGCCATAGATATACTGAAGCAAGAACAATCTATTCCTACCCAGCCACAGAATAAATCGCAGTAGGCCTAGAGTCGTCTGCGGAGTCCGATCGAAGATGACAGAACTATTTTCAAGGGAAGCAACCCAAAAATGACTTCTCCTTAAGCACTTAAAAAAGGAAATACTTTGCTTCCAAAATATTTGCGAACATAATAAGAATATAAATGTATTATATTGCAAGATAGTAAAAATTGCCCTTTACAGTCTTACCACACCTCCCGGGAAAAAAAAAAAAAAATTTTTTTTTAAAAAAAATACATCTAGGAGCACCGTAGAATAGGCTCACAACGCAAGAATACTGCGCAGATGAAAATATCAGGAATAACTATAATTCCTAATATGACTGGTGAGAATATATATCTCAAAATCTGAGAGAAATTGTTTCCCTACGAATAAATGTTTCCAGGAAGGTGTGATGTACGTATTATACAATTCTGGTAATTATACAATGCATACCAAAAATTCACACTACAATCTTAAATTTATGATTTATGAAGAAACAATCATCAAAGAACAGCGGTGAATTAACATCAATAAACCGCTAAGTAGCGATACCATCATTCTCTTATTAAATTACAAATGTGTATCTTAGTAAAGAAACAAAAAATAACTGTTGTAAAGTTATACATATTAAAAAGATCCAATATTTAACAGTTAAGTGGCATCATGTGGGCATCTGGACAGAATGTCCGCCATCACATTTTCTGAACCACGGATAGCTCGTACCGAAAAATGAAAAGGTTGAAGAGCGATTGCGTATCGAGTTGATCTCGAGCTCTTCAAGTTCTTACTTTGGATAGCCGTAAGAGCTTTTTGGTCAGTTTCCACTACGAAATGCGCGCCCAGAAGGAATCTTTGGAGTTTGAGAATTGACCAAACCATTGCCAATAATTCGCGGTCTAAAACCGAGTAATTCCTTTCTGCAGCATTAAGTTTTCTGGATATGTACATTACAGGATGCAGAGTTCCAGAGTACTCTTGCATTAGTGCCGCTCCAATCCCAGTGGATGAAGCGTCACTACGAAGAACAAATGTCTTATCTGTTGTAGGTAACACTAAAATAGGTGGTGATGAAAACATAGTTTTGATCTTCTCTAGTGAAGATTGGCATTCATGAGACCAGTGAACCATGTTAGGCGACCCTTTCTTTAATAGTGTAGAAAGAGGTGCCATGATAGAGGACAGATTCGGAATGAAACGTCCATAAAATTGTATGAGACCTAAAAGACTTCGCACTTGCTTTTTAGTCCTAGGGATAGAGATGTTAAGTATCTTAGTGATATTATGGTCTTCTGTCTTCAAGAAACCGTGACCTACTCGATGGCCTAAGAAAGCAATTTCGCTAAAGCCAATACAAGCTTTAGATGGTTTTGCTGTCAGGTTATACTCACGCAGAGTTGATAATAATTCAACTAATCCTGAATAGTGATCTTCCCAAGTATCGCTGAAAAGACAGATGTCGTCTAGATAAGCAATGACATCTGACCGATACGATAGGATTCGACGCATCATGCGTACAAATGTAGCTGGTGCGTTCATAAGGCCGAAAGGCATAAAATTCCATTGGAAAAGGCCTCTGGGAGTAGAGAAAGCGGTAAGAGGTTTGGCGCGTTCGGATAATGGAACTTGCCAATATCCTTTAGACAAATCAAGTTTAGTGAAAAAATGCGATTTAGAAAGACGAGTAAGTAACTCTTCTAGTAAAGGCATAGGTTCAGCATCGAACTTCGTAACTTGATTCAATTTGCGATAGTCAACGCAAAGACGTATGTTATTGTCTTTTTTTCGAACAATAACCATCGGCGAAGAATATGCAGAAGTGGATGGTTCGATTATTTGTAAATCTATCATTTCATCCAACTCCTTTTCAACTTGTGTTTGGAAATGTATAGGGATAGGATAAGGCCTAACCCTAATTGGAGTATGTTCAGTTAGAACAATGTCATGCTCAATGACATGAGTTTGTCCAGGGATGTCAGTGAGGACATCCTGAAATGTTTGTAACATAGACGAAACTTGTCGCCGTTCTCCTAGAGACAAATCAGGAGAAACAGTAACGTCTTTCCATGATTCACTAGAATGAAGTGGGATCATTGGAAGCGGGAGATTAACATCCGAAAAACTTGTTTCCTCATCCTGTATTACAGACAGTGATGAGTAATGACCATGTTTGACATGAGAATCGTCCGTTGCCTGGAAAATAGGCTGTAAATAGTCAGGACGTTCATGGAACTCCGTAAGCATATTGATGTGGAAGGTTTTATGCTTCCCGTTAATATCGACGATGTAGTCAACATCTGAAATTTTCGATATTATATCGTACGGACCTTTCCAACTAATAAGGAGTCTATTTTCACGACAAGGTAGCAAAACAAATGCTTTGTCACCAGGACAAAGTTGTCGTAAAGTTCTCTTCTTATTAGCAAATTGTCTTGCCTTCTGCTTAGCAAATTCAGAAGAGGACGTTGCCAATTTGCATGCTTCGATAATCTTTTGTCTCAGCGCGATGACATACTCGTAAGAAGATTTTGTGTCATCGTCAATATTGTCAGCTGTTATAAGATCATGCAGCAAAGACATTGGGCCGCGCGGTCGCGCGCCAAAGACAAGTTCAAAGGGCGAAAACCCTGTATGTTCATTGGGGACCTCTCTGTACGCGAAGAGGGCCGCGGGTAAAACCCTATCCCAATCTTGAGGATGATCCTCAGTTATCTTCCCTAATAAGTTCTTAAGTGTTCTATTTAGTCGCTCGACCATCCCATTGGACATAGGATGATAGATGCTACTCAAAGATCTCTCTATCTGTAGAGTAGACATTACTTGAGACATGGTATCCGATATCAGTTGGGTGCCATGATCTGATAATATTTCTCCGGGGAATCCCAGCCGAGAAAATATAAGCCAAAGAGCATCTGCAATGTCAGCGGTAGTAATGCTCTTTAGAGGGATAGCCTCTGGCCAACGTGTGCACATGTCTACACACGTTAAGATAAACTGATGTCCTCTAGCAGATTTGATCTTAAATGGACCAATGATGTCTATCGCCATTTTCTGGAATGGACGAATAGGAATATCTGCAGCCTGAATAGGCGCAGCATGACGAGGACCTTTGGATTTGACTTCTTGACATACTTTACAGGATCGACAATAGATCCGTATGTCCTTGTTCACAAAAGGCCAAAAGAAAGCCGCAAGAACTCTTGACTTAGTACGGGAAAAACCCATGTGACCAGCACACTGAGAGTCGTGTGCATGTTGTAAGATCTTAACTCTCAAATTCTTGGGTACAAGAATCTGAGAATGACTTGACTTAGTGGAGTCTTGCACCATACGTACAAGTACGCCATTCTTCATTGTAATCCAAGATTTACAATTTGAATCTTTATTCGGATCACCTTTCGTTACAAGAGTGAAGAATTTCTTAAGAGTCGGATCTTCTTCTTGTTGTTTTATAAACGAGTCACGAGAAATTACCAAGGGATCATCTCGGTTATGCACTTCATTATCTTCAACAGATGAAGTTTCAGGCATATTGAGAGCTTGAGCTCTAGTGACTACTGCATTAGCAGATTGCATATTTTGATTTTCCCAAACGGAAATTTGCTCCGGAGTGCATTCTTTGACTCCGTGAATGCGACCGATGATAAGATCAGCGATCGGATTCGGCAAAAGACATGCGTGTACATCTCCTGTGAAGAAAGGAGTAGCAATCCTAATGATAGCGGTAGAGTATTTCTCTATGGTGCCGCCAAATGTTACGCATTTGACTACTTTGCCTGTAGAATAAGAAGGATCTATGAGTGACTGCCTAACCCCAATAGTTGTGCATCCAGAATCAAAAAGTACTGAGACTGGATTGTCATTTACCAAACCTTTGTGTAAGACAAGAGAACCTCTCCCATCATGCGCGATTGACGCAGGAAGAGCGGGAAGAGGATGGCCACAGCTTAAAGTAGACACTGTGGTTGGCTCAAATAATGTTTTGCATTGGGGGCACTGAGATGCTCTCCCAAAATCAAAAGCGGCACATGCCATATTATTAGAGTCATCATTATCTTTATTTTGTTTATAGGCTTCGTGGGACTCTTGCTGTGCAGAGTTCGCCTGGTAATGAGCTTTATGTTTTTTGAATTGTGCTCTACCTCTGTTATTATTGCCTCTGTACTTATCATTGTTTCCACCATTATAACCCCTACTCGGGTTTGAATCATAGCTCCTTTGGTTACTATCATCATATTCATTATAATGAGTATCTCGGTAATTATGATCCTGTTGTCTCCATGAAGGAAAACTTGGATAGTTTCTAGAATGACTTCCTTTGCGAAAGTTCCTATAATTATGACCACCCCTGAATCGAGGGCTGTCAGCTCTTCTCCAGGTATTCGAAGAAGAACCCTGAAATGATTGGTTACCTTGGTTCTGATAACTGTAATAGTTACCTTTTTTATTAAACCTATTTTGAGGTCCTTGGAATTTGTGAGAGTGATTAGGGTTGTATGGTGTTGCAGAAGCAACTGGCATACCTTCTTTAACCTTACTGTTGCTAATAGATACGTCCGGATGTGCAGTGACGTATTGGGTACAATACTGTTCCATTTCTTTTAGAGACTTAGGTTTACGCTCATGTAAGAATTCGAGGAAAGGTTTATTTATACTTGACATAATCTTGTCTCTGAGTATCAAGTCCATAAGGGCTTCATAAGTCTTTTCTGTTTTGGATAGCTCAATCCAACGATCAAATGTAAGACGTGTTCTTGCAATGAATTCTGAGAATTCTACACCTGCCTCAGGCACCATTGTCTTAAACAACTTCCGATAACCCTCTTCAGACAACTGATACTTCTTTAACAAGGCTGCCCTAATAACATCATAGTTATCTTTGTCAGCCTCTTCAACCAAACTTAAACTAGTCAGAGAATCACCTTTCAGATTTTCTGATAACTGGTTAGCATATTGTGATTTGTCCACATTATGTGCTCGACACGAGCGTTCAAATCTGTTTAGCCAGAATGTTATGTCATCACTGGAAGGGTTGAACGCTGGTACCTTGACCTTGTAAGTAAAGGGTTTACCATTACCACTAGATGCTTGATTAACATTACTTATGTTTGTTAACTTTAACTTTTCTAACTCAAATGCTAAAAGTTCTTTTTGGTGTTCATGTTCTCTTATTGCTTTTTTTTCTTGAGCTTCAGCTTGTAATTTTCTCTCTTCTGCTGTAGCTTCATCCTTTCTTTTCTCTTTTTCCATTTCCATCTGGAATCTTTTTTCATCAGTCTGTATCTGCAATTTCTTTTGTTCATCCTCTCTTTGTAATTTTTTTTCCTCAGCTGCTAATTTCTTTTCTTCAATCAATGCTTTTCTTTCTTCAGCAGCAGCAGCAAGTTTTCTCTCTTCTGCAGCTAATGCTTTGTCATATTGAGCAACTGCCCATTGTTCTAATTGCTGACCAGTCATATCAAGAGCCCTGCCTTGTGTGATAAAATAATCTAAGGTAGACATCTTGTCTAATAAGATCAGTAATTTGCAAAAGTAAATAAATTCACTTTCTTAGTCTTAATCAAAGACCTTGTATGATAACTTATTAACCTGTGGAAAAATAGTACTTAACTATCCCAATCACTGTGGGAAACAAGCCTTACAAAGGTCTTGTATAAATCCTTATATATAATAACAGCTATAAGTTGCTGGTTCACTCTATAATATAAGTGCAGTGCACCAGAAATAGTGTTTTATGTCATCAACTGTGTACCTTTAGTAATAGCAATTAACTATCAGTTGATTCTTGTACATCAATTTATATGATCAACTATATTTTAAATAGTGTATGTCGATCAGGCACAAAACAAAACAGTTATACAGAAGAACATGAAAACATTTGCGGAAATGAAATAAATCAAATGGGAAAAACAATAAAAGATAAACCGCACGAGGATAACAAATACAAATAACGCCACAGTATATAAATATAAATTGAGAATAGAACTGAAAGATAGAATAGGGTAGACCAACAAATTACAAACAAATCAAAACAAACTAAAGAACAGAGGAATATTACAAAAACAACAATGAGTACAGACTTCACAGCTAACACTAATAGCAACAGCTGTCGCAGCAAATTTTCAATAAAGAAAATTGCACCTATAGAAACGCACACATCAGACCCTCTATTACGTGGGATACTCTGCTGTGTGACACCGCCCAACCGAAACAACAACCCGCTGGATACAAACAAATATCACATATAAATAGTTAAACATAAATACATAAATGCATAAATAGTATGGCAATATGATGTAAATAGAGTGTTGCAGAAAGAATGTGTTGGAATGAAGGCTCAGTTACACTGCCTAATAGTACAGTACTGTGGTACTTTATTAAACAAATACTTCTGGTCTAATTATTTTAAATTCAACACAGAAATAGAAGCTCCATCGTTGATTTGAATGATAACAATCAATGTAGGACTTCTCAGTTCAATAACATTTTCTTTCGCAAACACTGTCAAATATTCTCCAGTCCTGATGTGTAATGTTCTATGTTTCAACCAAGCTTGCTGTGTAACACTGTCAGTTGTATGGCAAATGTCCAATGAACCAAATGTCAACAAACCCTGACCTAGTTACTGCATACTCTCGACAGGACAGGTCACGCTGACATCACTGTAGAGTTGTACTGCTGATGTATTTGTGTGTCGTAACAGACCCCAAGGAACGTCTGGTCTCAGTAGTTTACTTCTCAATATGGTCACTGTGCAGGTTGACCCAGGAAGCTGGCACACCAGTTGTTAAACTCTTTGTGTAGTTGTTAACTCATACTGGCTACTAGTTGTTGAATCATGCTTTATTTGCTAAATGATGTGAATGTCCACCAGTGGATAAATGTAGATGTTGGAACTGGTGTAGTAAAGTGTAACGATTGTCAACTCATCAAACCCAGCACAGTTTTGGTCATACAGGTCATCTTGTCCTGGAACGTGATGAGGCTCCGACAAGAATGTGAGTGTAAACAATGAGTGTGTATCTGAATGTCAGTACGCGAATGGTAGAATGATTCGATAGAGTTGACAGGTTGGTAGTACATCACTCATACTCACACTGTTCGAATTCAAGAAGTACTGGAACTACGGTGGTCTTTTATAACATTTAATGGGACGCACACTTGGACAGTACGTGTATGGTTACAGGAACAAATGTCGACATAGACAGCATAATGTTGATCACAGGAATATCATCTTAAGTTAGCATTCATGCTTGGCAAATATCATAATGGAGCATTCGTAAATAAGCATTCAGCGTTCCATCATGTAAATCATCTGGCTTTACTGACTGGGCACGTCAGACCAAAACCAATATATAGGAAGGCTCCTAGACCTAACCTCGTCTAGCGAATATTCCTTCACGTAAAGTTCAATATATATATATTTCATAATATAGGAATCCCAGACATGGGTTCTCACATGTAGCAGTGATCTCTTGGTTCATCGAGCGATAGTACAGGCATCCCTTTTTCTCACTCGATAAATACAAAGTATATGAATTTCAACATGGCTGTTCTCTCTCTCGTGAGCTTCACTCACTATAGAATATAGACCAAAATTAGTCATTCATTAAATGTCCTCATTTCTTCATAGCTTCTCTCATAGAGGTAATTGAATAATATCATACAATCTAGTGCTGATACATAGGAATGTCTTCTTCCTTTGAATGGATATTCTTTTTAAAAGTACCACTGTGCATCTGCTTATCAACAACGATGGCGAAGCCCAAGTTCACAATAAATTGTGGTTTTACCTTTTTATGCGAAATATAACTTTGCCATTCCTTGGCAAAAGAGAATAAACACTGGGGTAAAGTACATACAACATGTCTAAATGATTATCACTTTTCCCCATCCATATATAGATCACTATTTCGGCAAAAAAGCCTGCTACAACAAAACTCGGCATCCTCACAGGATGACAGCCATGGATCACACCCCTTGCTAGCGATACTTCCGCTGCATAGCCTTTGACCTTTTCTAGCGACAACCAAATTAGTTCGACTTAGAAATGCAAAGATATCCATATATAAGACAGACTCGTCCTACTCATACAAACACTACGTATAAATTCAGGCCATAGATATACTGAAGCAAGAACAATCTATTCCTACCCAGCCACAGAATAAATCGCAGTAGGCCTAGAGTCGTCTGCGGAGTCCGATCGAAGATGACAGAACTATTTTCAAGGGAAGCAACCCAAAAATGACTTCTCCTTAAGCACTTAAAAAAGGAAATACTTTGCTTCCAAAATATTTGCGAACATAATAAGAATATAAATGTATTATATTGCAAGGTGATGCAATATTGACCGACAGTAATGTTGGTAAAATTCTCGTGTACCAAACCTTGGCCGCGCCAGATTAGCGCGACGTACACCCAGCCAGTTTATTTAGCGATGATTTGGCTTTTGGGATTCCCTAATTACTGTCATGAAGAGTCACAGCCCAGATGGTTACACGAGAGTCGGAGTTTGCACAAGGACGGGGAGATAAATTACCCTGTCGTAGATTGTTTATCAGATAGGTAATAGATGTGTATAGTCCTGTCTGAGCGGAGGTGATAGTGATACTATGTGAGAGTAAGGTGTATAAATAGTTTTTCTCACGAGGTGATAGTGTAAGAGAAAAGACAGTAATGTCTTTAATCCAGCCTATCTGAACGACTAAAATTAAATCAGACGCACTTTCTCTCCTTGTACAAAATACAAGTTACACTGCACCCACATGCACACAATTCTGTGACAAATACGCACAAACGTGAAAAACTAACTATGGATAACATATATGGACAGGAATTGACCAACACAATAACTTAAGGTTTAATTAAGTTTATTTATCACTAGAACTTTACAACATAAATCATATACAACAATAGATCATGGGTTTACAGACAAAATGAAAATTAATCAAATAGGCTCTCCCCTCTGGTAAAGGAAAAGAAAAGAAGATCCCGACCGAGGTTAATTAACCCAAAAGATCAAAAGTTTACAATAAGGGTATGGAATAGTCCGTAAAGAAAACAAAGGACAAGTCCCTAATTAATCAATCCCGTAAATACTCAGATTAATGAGAACAAAAGAGAAAAGATTTGTATGATAGTGGTTAACAACAGAAATAAGTTTCTTTCTCCGTTCATTCAATTCACATACGTACAGTGGCCACTTTCATAATTCGCTTACCAATAGATGTCGCAAGCATTCTGTGGAAATAAACACTAATAAGTAACACGTCTACTCAGTGTCATATTAAGTTTTGCCAAATCCAGCCCCCAGACAAGCCGTAGTTTCTGACTGCACGTTTCATGGTAGTCGCTAGTGTTGGTGATTTAATTTTTCCTGGGTAAAATACGGTATCTCTGCCTTCAGTTTGTTGGAGTAAGGTTCATACGTGGTGGTCACCGACATAAGATGAAGAATACAGATATATTCTGTGTTGTTTAGCCTCTAACCCCTGAGACACTATTTGAAGTTACACAAATGTTGCTTGACAATATATGTTGTGCCAGTTGGCTGATGAGATTGATATAAATGAAATCGGGTAATAGTTCTGGTCCCGTTAACCTTTACAATTATTGTTCTAGTTTGGTCTCTCTTATAAAAAATGAAGAAATAGGACCGCACAGGTCATAGCCCGAAGACTCAACAATATTATAAAGTTTCTGGTTGCTTATAAGATTATAAGACTATAGAACGTAAGTTCATATGATCATAAGTCCGCTAGTACGCAGGTTTTGATCGCCTAGATTTTAGGAAAGAAAATATAAACATTTAAACATAATATCAATATTATATCTACCACGTGTTAAAGTAAGCACTCTTCACCACACCGTTATAAATTAGATTTAAAACACAAGGGTCTAGCTTATCCTATAGTTTTTAACGTGTGATATGAACACTAGTCATTTATGAACTTTACATAAAATGGATAGAAGTAATACATATACCGTCACTAGACAGTTATCTAATGTATGTACTAGTCAATTTAAAACATCTCTTTCTGGGAAATAGCGAGTAATTTTTACTTTACAGCTGAAAAAATTTAGCTATAAGTTATTTAATGCGTTATTCAATTTAACAAGAAAATCCCAGTGAAATATAAATGAAAACTGTAAACACATTAAATCACTTAAGATGCTAGTATATAAATTACCACAAAACAGAAGAAACTGAAAATATCTCCACGAATATAAGAAGTACTATGTACGAAAACTCTCATAATATCGAGCTAGTTATTCTCAAGAATTCTCTGAGTGACTGATATCTGAGCTCGGAGAGACGAGGAATATATCTATAGATTCCGTTCTTTCGCTCCTTAATGCGAAAGTTACACCTCCGACCAGGGCCGGGCCAATTTGCCGTTCCATTCCTGAATAAAAGGTAATTTCTTCACATCTGCCGCCTCTAAGCTACGTAAGTTAATTCCCTTAAAAATGTAACACTCCAAGTACGTCTCAGGCTTATCGCTCCCTTGCTGGCCTCTGCCCGCGTTTCTCTGATGAAAGAACAATTACGCCGTAATGCTCACTTCGCTCTGTTCCACGTTCGTGCTTAATTGCCAGATGGCTCGCGTGTTATATGCGATGGTGAATCAGGTGTTCGTGTAGCAAAAACATATAAAACCTGGATGGGGAGGGGCAAAAGTGGACGGTCATTGCTGCACTATTTTCATATGTGACATACCCGTCGGCGGAAATGTTACAGACATGGACTTGGAAGACGGAATGAGGTAATAGCATCCGGTCAGAATTATTACGAAGATATTACTTGAGATAGATGTAAGAAGTTATTTGTAATTGTGGTGAAAAATTATAATCCACATATATAAATTAGAACATAAATGTAAAGTAGAACGAAATAATACAAAAGAAAGAAGAATGGTAAAAGACCAGTGCTTTCACAATAGCGTACGCCTGTGTTGTAGAACGCCATAATGGCTGAACCAGAGATCCCCTTTTTCTACTTCGTCTGCATAACTGTAACGCTTCCACGTACGATAGTAAAAGCCTACAGAATCATACACGGCGTTTCTAAAAATAAAACTGGTACTGTATTTCTTAGACGACCTTGATAGGCACACTGCTTAATGACCTAGATATAATACTAGCATTAATGTCATTATACACACTACGTTAACCTAAAAGACAGACGGGCTTAGAAGAGAGAGAGAGAGAAAGAGAGAGATGCACGGAGGAACGCATGCAATTGTACCGCGTCGTCTCGCGATTAAAAAGTGAACGCCGATCCCACGCGAAAGGCATGAAGACCTGATTTTTTCAAATAAACAGTAAATAAAAAACAACACTAACGATACGAGGTTAGGTTTTGAAAACAGATTTAAGCTCTTATTGGGAAACCTGACATTCTAATGATTTATGTCTAAGCTCCTGACATTAGTCTGACAGTACAGAAGACATCCCGTGGTATAGAAGTGAACGGGTGGTAGAAACAAATACACGACTGTCCTAGAATAATACATATTTTGAACGAAGCCACTTAGCCCCATTAAACTTATATATTCGTGTGCCTTAGGACTTGCTGACAAAGAATATGTTATGAGTTACGCAAATAGTCTAGTAATTAACAAATTATAGCCAAAATACTATAGTGGGGTTGTCTAACAGCACAAGATCATATTTGCTCATAATGGCATGTTTGAAAAACACTGCTTTAGGGGAAATGAGGCCAACAAGTTAGATACGATTTGATTGGCTGTAGTAATATGTAAGACAAAATCTTATTAGTCGAAATGCAAATACTATTATTGTTGTTAATGGCTACGTGTAGGATGGGTAAAGTTTTTTCAAAGGCTCTTGTAAACATGGTCTCATTAGTTAGAACGTTCGATATAGTCAAATAGGAGCGTCAGTTCAGGGCCAGTTTTGAAAATAAATTTTGTGAGAAGCAAGTGCGTTGAGATCAAGCTAATATTTTTCTAATAAAAGCCTGGGATAAGGCAGATCAAAATTGTGCCAGAATTCATCGCCAGTCAACGTTACTTGTGTATATTTCCTTGAATTGTGGTAAGCTAGACATATTTCCTATATATATATATATATAATATGAAAATTGAATATGAAATGATAAATTGTGTCTGTATGTGTGTGGTTCAGTAGCAAACAGAAGGCAAAGCCTAGATATTGCTCCACCATGTAAAAGCTTGTCAGAGAGGAGTATAACTGCATAGGCATATATGGGATTGCCAAATAGTAACATGACACCTATCCTATTGTATTGAAGGAATTAACGCTGGAATTGCAGAGGCGTTGTAACCATTAGGGAGAGGAATACTGGTGTATATTGTCACATGAGAAGCTAGCAGTTGGCCTACAGCGCTGAACTCTGTGTTTGTAATGTCCTGTACTTCAGTGTGGAAATATATTATATATTAGTTCTGAAGAAGGAGGTACACCCTTCTTATTTCAGGGACCGTGGTACTGAAGTATTAGAGCAGCACTTGGTCTGAGTTTTGCTGGATCCAGAGGGCTGGCAGCAGACTCCTTGTCTAAGATATCGACCAGTGGTGTATTTCAAGATAACTGAGAAGCAAGCGAGCAGATGAGACAGTTTTCCTGCCGCCGACATATGAGTTAAGACTTTGTCAGCCAGAGCAGCTCACCCTTGTATAACCCACCTTAAAATTGACTGTAATACTAAATCAAGAGGGACAGTTATTGTATTACAAATAAAAAGAAATTGTGAACCCTTCAATATTATTTCCACCAGTAACAAACACATGAAGTCGTGATGACAAACAACAACCTAGCTTCAAAAGCCAGTATTACCTCATAATACTACATCACAACCCTACACACATATTGTAATAATATTATATGTGTAGCGAGATTTGGTAAACACTTGCTTGGTTGTAGCGCGACACACGCCCACGCGACACCCACACACACAGTGCAAGGTCAGCGCGGCGGTCTTTCTTTGAAGTTTGTAGACAGCGGAAATGTGAATTACGGTTGAAGCCAGACAATATTACTAAAGAATGAGGAAATAGCTATATAGAAATGTATGGCGGACTTTAAAAGTATGCATTTACTGAAAATTAAATTATTAATTATCGGAGAACGCCCGGTTGGAATAATATTAAATAAATATAACTCAACAAAGGAGATAGACTAGGAATTATATCCAAAAGTATATTATTCAAATATAAATAGTTTTAAAGATAATTAATATTTTTCACCTTCATCACATCGGCTAAAAGTTAGCTAATAATCTTTAAAAATTTATTACACTAACAAGCCTCAACGGATTTGGATAAAACTTATATGGAATGAAAGCCTCATATGGGGAAAAGGGAATGATACATAGGAAGGACGGAAGAATATAAGTGTGTAGTGAACAGAAGAGAAAAACAAGTACAGGAAAAAACACAGATTGCTTCAAATCGCCTCAAATCAGGAGATGAAACTAAAATCTTTTGGGGAATTTGGGAGCTGCTTTCTCGTACGGGCGAGAGACTGAAATATAAGGACAGAGCGGCGCATTGGAAATCACACACTAAATCCAGAAGCCAGAGTGAGAAACTGGAAGACAGCATCTGCAAGAAAAGTTCTATTTTCACGCTGCATGCAGGGCAGATTAAATTAAGTCTATACAGTCTCACCGTGAGCTTATAAATCCTAAGAGGGTATGTAAGTTTATTAAAAATATATGTATTACTAAAATCATTTTATTTCAGATTTTATTTTTGATTGATTGTAGCAGATATAATAAAAAAGGGAATGACGCTAACCAGAGATAACCTTCACCGGCATTGTCAGGAAGCATAACCATTAATTGGTTAACCACATATATCATGGCTAGTTCTTGCCTGGAAGCTTACGACATACCAGCAAGTACATAAGTGACTTGACATCCATAAGTGGAAGGCAAAGGTTATATCGTACCCATGTATCATAACATGTGATTTATTCATGTATATTGTTAATTCTGCACATTATACATTATCTTATCATGCTATCTCTGTAACATACTACCATGATTCATTCATTTATATACAAACACTGAAGACATGGTCGCATCATGAACAGCAGTTGGTGGTGACATTGTTGGAACAAAATGGCCACCTATTACCTTTTGTTCCAGGTTTTTATGATCAATGTTTATGATCATTCCTGATCGAGAAAATAAAGACTTGTAGAAGATGATCCAGCTCACTGAAGCCTAGAGGTCAACTACTCTTCAACACCTCAGTCCCCCGTAGTTATAGGGCGGGCTGAAGGAAAGTCTTCCGTACTCCAGTGTGTCGGAGGAACCTCGAGCAGACGTGGCTAATACATAGGATAAGTTTATGTGTATCCATCCAACAAATCCTGTGAGCAGTTTCTAAAACGACTGTTTAATGATGACAACTAGATGGCAAGAGATAATGTGACAAACTTGTTTTATAAGTTCAGTGGAAGATAAATCCAAGACTTTTTAGCTTGTTTATTTGATTTGTAACTGTAAATAATCATACATTTACCATCTTACAACAACCATTTCTCATTACAAGAATATATAGATGTACATAATAAATTGGATAATTGTACTCATTTGACTTGTTAAATTTTTAACTGTTAAAATTTTGAGTTACCTTTTCAAATTTAATTATATTATCACATAGGGTTACGATAGCGAAAGTAGCATCTTATACTCCTGAAGCCTAAATCTATTGTCCAGCTCAGAGTATTCACAGCTGTAACTCACTTGTGATACCAGTGTACTTCTCGGGCACTGGAACTTCATACTTTCTGGAGAGAGATTCTACTTCTGCTCTACCACTATTATCATAATAGGAAAACCTTTCGCTACATTGGGGGCTCTTTAGCGGGATATTATTTTGTATCCTGAGCCACTATCTATGTATTCTTCTATCTTGAGCCACAAATAGTTTGTAAAAATAAATTTTTTTGAAAAATTCTAAAACTTATAAATTTTTCGTAATAGTAGTACCATTGAGTACGAAGTAAATAGGAAACGCTCACAAGGTTTTAAGGATTTGTCTTGTTCAAAGTAATTAATTGATTTTAATTAAGTTAGTTGGTTAGAGAAGATAAAATTATATACCCTCTGGTAAGTAAGCATCATGGCTGAATTGGTGAAGTTTAGAGCTGCGATTATGCAGGAAGGAAAAGACTTGGGTATGACAGGAGATGCTCTAATTCAACATATCACAACTGAAGTGGATAAATATTTAGATAGAGAGACTAAAAGAATGGAAGTTGAGGCTGAAGCTAAGAAATTAGAGGCAGAAAGAGAAGTCAAAAGACTGGAAAGGGAAGAAAAGAGACAAATATTGGAAGCTGAGGCTGAAGTAAGAAGGTTACAAAGAGCTCATGAGTTAAGTTTAAAGGAACTTGAACTCCAGGGAGCAGCTAGCAATCATGGTGCTAGCTCACCACACTCTGAGAGTAGCTCTAACCATAGCACGGCAAATGGAGCCATGAGTTTTCACCTGGGTCCATTTATTGAAAAAGAGGACACCATTGAGTCGTACCTGGATAGATATGAGAGACTGGCCTCTACCTATGGATTGGAAAAGGAAAAATGGAGCCTTAAGCTATCTCAGGGGTTGAGGGGAGTTTCGTACGATGTTTATTTAAAACTCTCAAAAGAAGACCAGGAAGATTATGAAATCTTAAAACAAGCTTTACTGGTCAGGTACGAAAAGAATTCTGAATCTTATAGAAAGAGATTCCGAACTGCTAAGCTACTTCCAGGAGAAAACTATCACCAGTTTTCTGCCAGATTGGAAACTTATCTGACAAAGTGGATTAGCTTAGGAAAATGTCAAGATATAAAAGAAATGGTCATGATGGAACAACTGAGAGAATCCATGCCTCAAGAAATGAGAAAATTTCTTATGGAGCAAGGAGCAGAGAGATTTGAAGATATTTTAACCATGGCTGAAAGATATCAAGCAGCTCAGTCAGAAGTATCAGGAAATAAGAAGAAGCAGGGTGAGAACTTTAAACCTTCACAAAACTTTACCAACTATGAACACAGGGACAATTCCAACAAGAACAAACACAGAACTGATTATAAAGACAAAAACCCTCTAGGATCAGAAAAGAAACCTCCAAGAAAGGAAGGAAAGTGGTGTAAATCTTGCCAAATGAGTAACCACAATACTGCGGAATGCAGACGGAAAAACCCTCCTCATCACGCTGCATGCCTTACAACAGAGAACAAGGGAAGGAAGGACCTGGCAGATCGTCAGAAGGACCTTCATCATCCCCCTGTCTGTGAGGAAGTGACCTTGAATGGCACCCAAGTACTGTGCTTATATGAGACAGGCTTGGACTTTGACTCAGTAGTATGCTCTTCTCTGGTGAGTCCGGAACAGATAACCACAGAAACAGTGGAAATCAGAGGACCAGTCAAGGGAGCAGGAACCATGACACTGCCCATAGCCCGAATCAACATAAGATCTCGCTATGTGGAAGGAGAGATCAAAGCAGCAGTGATGGACAACCCTATCTACCCATTAATACTGGGATGTAGATATGTCTTTCTAGGAGAACCTATAAGACCCATAGTGATGGCAACGGTCCAGACCAGGGCAAGCTCTAAGAAAGAGTAGGACACTATCATCAATACTCATCCAAAAGAGATGAGAAAGGCTCAAACTGCTGACAGTACATTGAAGCCTTGCTTTGGCAAATTACCTAAAAGCCATAACCCTCCAGAGAAAGGAGACTTATATATGAAAAATGGCTTATTATATAGAAAAGCTGGAACAGGACCTAAAGGACATGGACAGCTTGTAGTGCCAAAATCATACAGGGAGCAGGTTATGAAACTAGGACATGCTATACCCTTCAGTGGACATATGGGAATAGGGGCCACTGGACAGCGGATATCCTGTCACTACTTTTGGCCAGGGATCACAGAGGACATAAAGAGGTATGTGAGATCCTGTCCAGAATGCCAAAGAGTAGCTCCTAAACATAGGACTGCACCAGCAACACTGGGAGAAATGCCCATCATGGGAACGCCCTTCGAACGTGTTGCTGTGGATATTGTTGGACCCCTCAGTAGGACCAAGAAGAGAAATGCATATATCTTAACATTGATCGATACTTGCTTTATGTGGGGAGAGGCAGTAGCAATGTCATCGATAGATTCGAAACATGTGGCAGAGGCACTGTTAACAATATTCACCCGATTAGGTTTCCCACATCAAATATTGACTGACAATGGTTCTCAGTTTAGGGGAAAGCTAACACAAGAAGTATTCAGGTTATTTCAAGCTAGACATTATCACTGTAGCCCGTACCACGCCCAAGGGAATGGTCAAGTAGAGCGGTTCAATGGAACGCTCATTTCAATCCTTAGAAAGTTGGCTAGTGAGAAACCTGAAACTTGGGACACATACTTACCCTCAGCACTATTTGCCTATAGGGAAGTCCCACATAACTCCACAGGATTGGCTCCAGCTACGTTGTTGTTTGGACGACCAATCAAAGGTCCACTGGAAGCATTATTGCGGACATAGACTGATGAAAAAGCAGAAGAAACCGTGACTTCTTCATACCAATACGTCAACGAGTTGACATCTCGATTGAAAACAAGTTGGAAACTGGCAAATGATAACTTGAGACAGGCCAGGAGGAAGCAGGCTGCTTACTACAATAAAACAGCAAAAGATAGGGAACTTGAGGTGGGAGAAAAAGTTCTGTTACTGTTGCCCAGCAGCAATAATAAATTGCAAATTGGATGGCAGGGTCCCTACGTCATATTGGAAAAACTTTCCAGGACCAATTATAAGATTGACAAGAAAGGAAAGGAGAAGATATACCATGTCAACCTTCTTAAAAAGTATTATGACAGGGAAGCATCAGAAGTTGCACATATCATGACCCTGTCCATTGCAACAGAAATGCAGGATGAACCAATTTCCTCCATGGAAAACCCCCTAACAACTACAGAAAGTTATGCTCAGGTTAATGTAAGTGAACATTTAACTCTTGAGCAGAGGAAAAAGGTTCAGGAGGTGTTAGAAATCCATGCTGATGTACTCACAGATAAGCCGGGGTGTACTAATCTGTTAGAGTATGACATGACGATTACTGACCCTACACCAGTTTGTATGGGGACATACCCTATACCTTATGCTAAAGGACAGGCACTCAAGGATGAGATTGATTATCTCTTAAAAGAGAAACTTATTTCAAAGTCTGAATCTCCCTACAGCTCAAGTGTGGTGCTATTAAGGAAGCCTAGTGGTGAACACAGGTTATGCGTTGATTATAGGAAACTAAATGCTATCACTGAATCTCAGGTAGACCCATTACCTGACACCAATCAGTTGTTTGCTACATTGAGTAAGGCTCGGTATTTTTCAAAGGTAGATCTAAGCAAGGGATACTACCAAATACCAGTAAAACCAGAAGTGAGGAAACTGTTAGCCATTAGTACACCAGATGGACATTACGAGTTCAATGTACTTCCATTTGGTTTAAAGAATGCTCCAAGTATCTTCACCAGAATGATGAGGAAATTGTTGGAACCATTACAAAATCCTCATATTACCAACTTCATGAATGATATTCTGATTGCTACCACTACATTCGAGGAACTCGTAGTAGCAGTCTCCATGTTGTTAAATAGACTAAGAGAAACGGGATTGACAGCACGTCCAACTAAGTGTCATATTGGATGTGAGACATCGGAATTTTTAGGTCACACTATCTCTACAGGGAAAATGTCTCCCGACCCAAAGAATGTAGAGAAAATGAGAAAAGCACCAAGACCACAAACTAAGAAGGATGTAAGATCCTTTGTGTCACTGTGCGGGTTTTATCAGAAATATATACCCCATTTTAACTCATTGTGCGCGCCATTAACCGACTTAACCAAAAAAGGTCAGCCAGATAAAATACAATGGACTGCGGAGTGTGAACAGGCTTATACAGAGTTGAAAAATAAGCTGGCAAATAAACCTATCCTTGCCCTTCTCGATCTCACACAAGAATTCGTACTAAGAACGGATGCTAGTAATGTAGGCATCGGAGCAACATTACTACAGCGGGCAGACACACCGCCACATATGCTATTACCAGTAGCTTTTGCCAGTAGAAAGTTAAATACAGCTGAACGAAATTATTCTACCGTTGAACGTGAATGCCTCGCTTTGGTCTGGTCGATCAACAAATTCGCCCCTTTTCTTTACGGGAAACACTTCATTGTGGAAAGTGATCACCAGCCTTTGATGTTTTTAGCAGTGTCTAAAAAATTAAATTCACGACTTTTAAGGTGGAGTTTACTGTTATCTCCATATTCGTTCAATGTGAGATACATACCAGGACAGGACAATCTTGGACCTGATTTTTTAAGTAGGCATCCTATCAAAGGAGATATAGAGAAACAGAAAATTAAGGAGGAACTGCAGCATGTGTTACCAAAAAGTTAACCGTGCAGGCACTGTTTTAAAGAAGAGGGCTGTGTAGCGAGATTTGGTAAACACTTGCTTGGTTGTAGCGCGACACACGCCCACGCGACACCCACACACACAGTGCAAGGTCAGCGCGGCGGTCTTTCTTTGAAGTTTGTAGACAGCGGAAATGTGAATTACGGTTGAAGCCAGACAATATTACTAAAGAATGAGGAAATAGCTATATAGAAATGTATGGTGGACTTTAAAAGTATGCATTTACTGAAAATTAAATTATTAATTACCGGAGAACGCCCGGTTGGAATAATATTAAATAAATATAACTCAACAAAGGAGATAGACTAGGAATCATATCCAAAAGGATATTGTTCAAATATAAATAGTTTTAAAGATAATTAATATTTTTCACCTTCATCACATCGGCTAAAAGTTAGCTAATAATCTTTAAAAATTTATTACACTAACAAGCCTCAACGGATTTGGATAAAACTTATATGGAATGAAAGCCTCATATGGGGAAAAGGGAATGATACATAGGAAGGAAGGAAGAATATAAGTGTGTAGTGAACAGAAGAGAAAAACAAGTACAGGAAAAACACAGATTGCTTCAAATCGCCTCAAATCAGGAGATGAAACTAAAATCTTTTGGGGAATTTGGGAGCTGCTTTTTCGTACGGGCGAGAGACTGAAATATAAGGACAGAGCGGCGCATTGGAAATCACACACTAAATCCAGAAGCCAGAGTGAGAAACTGGAAGTCAGCATCTGCAAGAAAAGTTCTATTTTCACGCTGCATGCAGGGCAGATTAAATTAAGTCTATACAGTCTCACCGTGAGCTTATATATCCTAAGAGGGTATGTAAGTTTATTAAAAATATATATATTACTAATATCATTTTATTTCAGATTTTATTTTTGATTGATTGTAGCAGATATAATAAAAAAGGGAATGACGCTAACCAGAGATAACCTTCACCGGCATTGTCAGGAAGCATAACCATTAATTGGTTAACCACATATATCATGGCTAGTTCTTGCCCGGAAACTTACGACATACCAGCAAGTACATAAGTGACTTGACATCCATAAGTGGAAGGCAAAGGTTATATCGTACCCATGTATCATAACATGTGATTTATTCATGTATATTGTTAATTCTGCACATTAAACATTATCTTATCATGCTATCTCTGTAACATACTACCATGATTCATTCATTTATATACAAACACTGAAGACATGGTCGCATCATGAACAGCAGTTGGTGGTGACATTGTTGGAACAAAATGGCCACCTATTACCTTTTGTTCCAGGTTTTTATGATCAATGTTTATGATCATTCCTGATCGAGAAAATAAAGACTTGTAGAAGTTGATCCAGCTCACTGAAGCCTAGAGGTCAACCACTCTTCAACACCTTAGTCCCCCGTAGTTATAGGGCGGGCTGAAGGAAAGTCTTCCGTACTTCAGTGTGTCGGAGGAACCTCGAGCAGACGTGGCTAATACATAGGATAAGTTTATGTGTATCCATCCAACAAATCATGTGAGCAGTTTCTAAAACGACTGTTTAATGATGACAACTAGATGGCAAGAGATAATGTGACAAACTTGTTTTATAAGTTCAGTGGAAGATAAATCCAAGACTTTTTAGCTTGTTTATTTGATTTGTAACTGTAAATAATCATACATTTACCATCTTACAACAACCATTTCTCATTACAAGAATATATAGATGTACATAATAAATTGGATAATTGCACTCATTTGACTTGTTAAATTTTTAACTGTTAAAATTTTGAGTTACCTTTTCAAATTTAATTATATTATCACATAGGGTTACGATAGCGAAAGTAGCATCTTATACTCCTGAAGCCTAAATCTATTGTCCAGCTCAGAGTATTCACAGCTGTAACTCACTGGTGATACTAGTGTACTTCTCGGGCACTGGAACTTCATACTTTCTGGAGAGAGATTCTACTTCTGCTCTACCACTATTATCATAATAGGAAAACCTTTCGCTACAATATGTCAGGACAAAGATCCTTTGTATAAAATTTGTACATAAACATTGTGTTTACATTTGATTGTGATTCTTGATTCACTCTGTAGATGGATCAGGATATCTATTCTTGAAAAACTAATACATAATTTAAAAGTTAACACTTGACTTACTTAAGCTAGTCTTCTAGAGTGTTATATGTATGTGCTTAAAAGTGTTTATCTGTCTGTTGGTTGTTGTGAACTTACACTTCATCACTATCATAACCCTAGACATTCAACGTAGTCATCACAATATTCCAGAATAAGTCTGATTGAGGTCTAAATGTGGTAGCAAAGTAAGGTCATCTGTAACACAGCACACTTATTAGATACAGATACCTTCACAGCTGATCTCAGTCAGTACACTAAGTCCCCTATAACTATTTTTATAATCCCAACTTACCACATATATTGGGGTCCTGTCCGGGATTTTGAATCTTCTCCTATTACATATATTGGGGGTAATTCACTTCTGGGAATTATAAAAATTAAAAAGGTATTCTTGGGTGGAAAATAAATAAGGTTGAGCTCTCAGTGCTTGTGGTTGTCCTTAGTTTAAGTAGTCATAGATTGAAGTGTTTAGTTAAACATTGTATAAATTTGCCTGTTAGAAAATGGCAGACCTGGCAAAATTTCGATCTGCTGCTATGCAGGCTGCTAAAGATTTGGGAATGGCGGGGCAAATTATGATTGCTTATGTCACAACTGAATGTGACAAATTTATTGAACGCGAAGAAAAAAGATTTGAAAAAGAAACTGAAAGAAAGTTAGAGGCAGAAAAAGAAATTAAGAAGTTACAATTAGAGGCTGAGCTAAGAAGTTACAATTGGAGGCTGAGGCTAAGAAGTTACAATTGGAGGCAGAAAGAGAAGAAAAGAGATTGGCTGCTGAAAGGGAAGACAAGCGATTGGCTGCAGAGAGGGAAGCAGAAGATAAGAGATTACAGAGGGAGCACGAGTTACGACTAAGGGAGTTGGAATTTCAAGGCCATGCTCCTGAAAATGGTGCTAGTCCCTTTGCCTCTGATGCCACTGCTAGTCAGGGAGCCTCAACCTCAGCTATGAGTTTTCATTTAGATCATTTTGTTGAGAAAGACGATGATATCGAGAGCTATCTAAATAGATATGAACTATTAGCTACCACGTATGGGTTAGAGAGAGAAAGGTGGAGCTTAAAGTTATCACAATTGCTTCGTGGTACAGCTTATGATGTTTTTGCCAAGATGTGCAGAGATGACCAAGAAAATTATGACATGTTAAAGCAGGCTCTTTTGTTAAGATATGAAAAGAATGGAGAATTTTATAGAAAAAAAGTTCAGGAATGCTAAACTACTGTCAGGTGAGACATATCACCAGTTCTCTGCACGGTTAGAGACATACTTGGAGAAATGGACGGCTCTGGGGAAAACCCAAGATCTTAAGGAAATGATCCTTATAGAGCAGCTAAGAGAGTCCATGGCTCCAGACCTGAGAAAGTTTCTCATGGAACAAGGTGCAGAGAGGCTGGGTGAGTTACTAAATGTTGCTGAAAGATATCAGGCAGCTCAAGCAGAGGTAACAGGTAATAAAAAGAAACAGGTAGACAATTTTAAGGCACCACAAAACGTTAATAAGTTTGATCATAGAGAACATAACAAAGGTAAGCACCAGTTTGATAGGCCACGGTATGAAAATAAAAATAAAACCGCACAATTCGATGAAAGGAAATTTGATGAAAGAAAATCTTTCAACCAAGGAAGGAAGTGGTGTAAAAAGTGTAAGATGAACAATCATACCACTGAAAATTGTAGGAATAAAACTCCTAATTTTGCTGCTATGAAATCTGGGAAGAAGGGAACAAAGGTCAAACCTGAGGAACTACAGGAACCGTACCACCCCCCAGTGTGTGAAGATGTAATCTGTAATGGAGTCACCATAAGGTGCTTATATGATACAGGTTCAGATTATGATTCAGTTGTGAGTTCTCACCTGGTGCAAGCAGATCAATACACCACAGAAACAGTGGAGATTCAAGCTGCAACCAAGGAAGTAGCGACCATGACACTCCCTATCGCTAAGATACATGTGAAAACGCGATATGTGGAGGGAGTAATCAAAGCAGCAGTGATAAATGAGCCAATCTACCCTCTGATATTGGGGTGTAGATATGTCTTGGGGAATCCCAAGAGACCTGTGATATTGGCTACAGTGCAGACCAGATCACAGTCTAAAAAGGAGGAGGATAATCCAATAAATACTCATCCAGATGAGATGAGGAAGGCACAGGCGGAGGACAAAACACTCAAGCCGTGTTTCAAGAAATTGCCCAAATGTCATACACCTCCAGGCAAGGGAGAGTTTTATATGAAGAACAAGTTGATTTATAGGAAGGCTGGATCTGAATCCAATGGTCACGGACAGCTGGTCCTTCCCACTTCATATAGGACTAAAGTGTTGGAACTAGGGCATGCGATTCCCTTCAGTGGTCATAAGGGTATTAGCGCAACAGGACAGCGTATAGCTTGTCATTATTTCTGGCCAGGGATAACTGAAGATATCAAAAGATATGTAAAATCCTGTCCAGAGTGCCAACGAGTAGCACCTAAGCATTGGACTGCACCTGCAACTCTAGGGGAAATGCCCATAGTGGGAACACCTTTTGAGAGAGTTGCCGTGGACATTGTGGGACCTCTCACTCGAACCAAGAGGAGGAACAGCTACATTCTGACTCTGGTGGACACCTGTTCTATGTGGGGAGAGGCGGTAGCCCTGTCATCCATTGACTCTAAACATGTGGCAGAGGCATTACTCACAATTTTCACAAGGTTAGGCTTTCCCAACCAAATCTTGACTGATAATGGCTCTCAGTTCAAGGGGAAACTAACAGAAGAAGTCTTCAGGATCTTTCAGGCCAAACACTTCCATTGTAGCCCGTACCATCCCCAAGGAAACGGCCAAGTGGAAAGATTTAATGGGACCTTGATGTCGATCCTGAGAAAGTTGGCACATGAAAAACCAGATACATGGGACCAGTACCTTCACGCCGCCCTCTTTGCTTATCGGGAGGTACCCCATAGTTCAACCGGTATGGCCCCGGCCACATTATTATTTGGAAGGCCAAAAAAAGGTCCACTCGAAGCTCTGTTAAGAACGTGGACTGATGAAAAGGCAGAGGAAAATATTACATTCTTCTTTCTTCTTCTTCGATCCATAACCACCGACCGTCAAAGCAGCCAGTGGCCATCACGCCTAGTGGCGTCTTGTAGGGCAACAACAAATTGATTCCACTTTGCACGGTCGGTGAATTTTTCTTATGCATGTTGTGTGAAACCCGTTTGCCAGTCACTTCGATTACGGAAACAACAGCAAATGGATTGATTTGCCGTTGCCCTAAAGACGCCAATAGGCGTGATGGGAAACAATGGCAAAGAAAACCTATCTGCTGTTGCCCTAAGACGCCACTAGGCGTAATGGCCACTTACTGCTTTGACGGTCGGTGGCTAAGGACGGAAGAAGAAGAAGAAGATGTTGTGTGAAAAGATGACAATTTTGACATTTCCTTCTCTGTGACTCTCCAGCATTCCGCACCATAGAGAAGCACAGAAAGCACGCAACTCTGGTATAATCTTAATTTTGTGCTTGTGCTGTATTGGGAGGACTTCCAGATGTTATTTAGGCTAAAGAAGGCTGTTCTTGCCTTATTCATTCTGATGTTGATGTCTTTGCCTGCCCCACCGTCTGATGTTACTATGCTTCCTAGGTATGTGAAGGTATCTGTCTGTACCAGTTGCTGATTCCTTACTGATATGGGCTCAGGGTTGCTCACATTGAGCGTCATGACCTCAGACTTCTTTAAATTGATGTTCAAGCCCACCTGCTGGCTAAATTTATTAAGTCTATCCGTTTTTTCCTGGATGTGTTGATGTGAATGTGCCAGCAGTACAATGTCATCTGCATATTCCAGATCTTCCAATGTTGAAAATGTAGTCCATCTTATTCCTCTTGGACTGCCGTCTGTTGTCTGGCGCATCACCTAGTCTATGACTGTTAAAAATAGAGTGGTTGATAAGGGGCATCCCTGTCGTACTCCTGTCTTCACCTCGAAGGTTAGGTTGCTCTGCCCAACACTACACGTAAAGTTGGCATAGAGGCTTTTTATGATTGACACTGTGCAGCTTGGAATTCCATAAGCCCTCAGTATTTTCCATAAACTGTCCCTATGTATGCTGTCAAAAGCCTTTTCAAAATCAACAAAATTTATGTAAAGCTGTCTTTGCCATTCTGAGCACTGCTCTATAATGTTCCTGAGAGTGAATATATGGTCTACACATCTTCTGTTCTTTCTAAATCCTGCTTGTTCTTTCCTCAGTTTGTAGTCTACTGCCTTTGAAATTCTCTGTATAATTATCCTGCCTAGTATTTTGCTGGGAACTGAGAGAAGAGTGATTCCTCTCCAATTATTGCAGTCTGAAAGATCTCCCTTCTTGGGCAATTTGACAATTATTCCTTTGTTCCACTCTGATGGTGTTGTCCCCGTTTTCCAGACTTGTGCAAATAGTGGTTCTAATAGTTCTGCTGCTAGCTCAGGGTCTGTCTTAAATAGCTCTGCATTTAAGTTATCATGGCCCGGAGCTTTACCGTTCTTTAACCCTTTGATTGCTGTGATGATTTCTTCTTTTCGTGGAATGTCTGTATTTACATCTAGATCGTTTTCAGCCTCAGGAACATTCAATTGTGTCTCTGGTATTTCCTTGTTCAGAGTTTCTCTGAAGTGCTCTGCCCATCTTGTTTCCTGTCCCTCTGCTGTCTTGATGAGATTTCCTTGCTTATCTCTTACTAATGTAATATTGTTTGCACCTTGTTTTCCGCTGATGAATTTAGTTATTTTGTATACTGTGCTTTGTTCATTTCTCAGTGCTGCCTCTTCTGCCTGTTTTGCAAGATCGTCTAGGAAATTCCTTTTGTTGGCTCGGGTTTGGCGTTTAACTTCCCTGTCCAGTTGACTGTACTGTTTGCTATCTTCTTCTTTGATCCATAACCGCCAACCGTCAAAGCAGTCAGCGGCCATCACGCCTGGTGGCGTCTTGTAGGGCAGCAACAAATTGATTCCACTTTGCTCGGTCGGCGGCCATCCTTCGTACAGTGCCCCAACTGTGGTTCATTCTTTGCATCTCAGCTTTCACAGTTCTCCGCCAAGTTGTTTTTGCTCGGCCTCTCTTTCGCTTTCCCTCGGGGGTCCATAGCATAGCTGTTCTTGTGATGGTATCAGGGTCCCTTCTGAGGACATGGCCAACCCAACTCCAGCGTCTGCCAGCTATGATGGTGTGCATGTCCTCCTGGTTACTCCGAATAAGTAGTTCTTGATTGCTGATGGTGTTTGGCCAAAAGATTCGGAGAATTTTCCTTAGGCAGTTTGTGTGGAAGGAGGACAGTTTCGACATTTCCTTCTCTGTTACTCTCCAACATTCCGCACCATAGAGAAGCACAGAAAGTACACAGCTCTCATACAGTCTTAATTTAGTGTTTGTGCTGTACTGGGAAGACTTCCAAATGTTGTTGAGAACAGCAAAGGCTGTTCTCGCTTTATTCATTCTGTTGTTAATGTCCTTGCTTGTTCCGCCGTCAGGTGTTACTATGCTTCCTAGGTAAGTAAATGTGTCTGTCTGTTCTAACTTCTGGTTCCTTACTGTTATTGGCTCAGGATTGCCCACATTTAGTGTCATGACCTCTGTCTTCTTCAAATTGATGTTCAGGCCAACCTTTCAAAATCAACAAAGTTAATGTACAGCTGTCTCTGCCATTCTGAGCACTGCTCTATAATGTTCCTGAGGGTAAATATATGATCTGCACATCTTCTGTTCTTTCTGAAGCCCGCTTGTTCTTTCCTCAGTTTATGATCAACTGCTTTTGAAATTCTCTGGATGATTATCCTGCCTAGTATTTTGCTGGGAACTGAGAGGAGGGTAATTCCTCTCCAGTTGTTGCAGTCTGCAAGGTCGCCCTTCTTGGGCAATTTGACAATTATTCCTTTACTCCACTCTGTTGGTGTTGTCTCAGTTTCCCAGACTTGTGCAAATAGTGGTTCTAATAGTTCTGCTGCTAGTTCAGGGTCTGTCTTGAATAGCTCAGCATTCAGATTGTCGTGACCAGGCGCTTTTCCATTTTTTAGCCCTTTGATAGCTGTGATAATTTCTTCTTTTCGTGGAATGTCTGTATTTACGTCTAAGTCCCTTTCAGCCTCAGGAACTGTTCGCTATATAGTTGCTTTAACTCTGGGACTTCGCTTCTGTTTTCTTTCTTTTCATTTCCTTTCTCATCTTTATGGTGTTTAGTGTTTCTGGTGTTATCCAGTCTTGCTTCTTCCTTTCCTGGAATCCTAAGCATGATTTGCTGCTTTCCTTATATATTGTTGAAATGGTGTTGAAATTCTGGTCTATATCATCAGTCAATGTCTTCTCCTGGCTTTTGGCAAATTGATATCGTTTCTTAATGTCGGCCGCAAAAGCTTTTCTGGTAAGGGGGCCCTTCAATTTGCTGATGTCAAACCTTTTCTGTGTAGTTACAGTTGGTCCAGCCCTTCTTAGTTCCACTTTCAGTTTTGCTACTACTAAATGGTGATCGCTTCCCACATCTGCACCTCTTCTTACCTTCACATCTTGTAATGCATGTCTCCATCTACCGTTAACCATGATGTGGTCTATCTGGTTTCTGTCCCGACCATTTGGTGATTCCCATGTTAACTTGTGAATTTCCTTATGTGGGAAAAGTGTTCCTCCAATGACCAGGTTGTTAATGCTACAGAAACTTATTAGCTTATCCCCATTTTCGTTTGCTATTCCGCTGCCGCATTTCCCCATTGTTCTTTCATTATATGTATTGTGTGTACCAACTTTCGCATTGAGGTCTCCCATTACTATAACAAGATCATATCTAGGTGTGTCCTCCATTTCTTTCTGCAGTTGTTGATAGAATTCATCCTTGACCTCCTCATCGCTATCATTCGTTGGTGCGTAGCATTGTATTATTGTAGTGTTGGTGAATCTCCCTCTCAATCTCAATCGTATCAGTCTGTTGTTGATGGGTTTCCATTCCAGTAATGTCCTTTCTATCCCTTTCTGTAGAATAATGGCTACGCCTTCACTGTGCTGTCCATCCTCTCTTCCAGAGTAAAGTACTGTTTCTCCTGTTGCTGTTTTAACTTTTCCTGCCCCTGTCCATCTGCTCTCGCTTATCCCCAGGATGTGTAACCTATAGTTTCTCATTTCTGCCGTGACCTGTCTTAGTTTACCTGTCTCGTACATTGTCCTGACATTCCAAAATCCTATTCTTGAATCCTGTTTTGCGGTCAGGACATCCGTTTTCATGTCAGTGGCTTCCTTTCGGCTTTCACCACTGACAGTCATACGAGCCACAGACTCCGAATGTCCATCCCGCAGCAAAGTTTGTTCATTTGATGTTGTTTCCGTAACTTCATTATTTTTTTTACATAGACACGGGTGTCAGCCCTATGCTAAAACCCCCAACCTGGAGGACCAGGGTACCAGCTTTAGTCTGACCCCTACCCACACAGACCATTCCAGCTTGGTTGAACAACCAGGAGTAAAACTCCCACTGGCATAGCTCTGGGGATTGTCAGGGTACGCAAGCTGCCATACCGCTACAAGGTATAGGTACCATTGATGGCAGAAAATATTACATCATCATACCAATATGTGAATGAGCTGACCACTACTTTAAAAACTGGCTGGAAACTTGCCACCGAAAATTTGAGACAAGCCAGGAAAAAGCATGCTGCCTATTACAACAAGAAAGCTAAAGACAGAGATTTGGCTGTGGGAGAGAAGGTACTGCTTCTTCTACCCGGTAGTCAGAATAAGTTGCAAACTGGATGGCAAGGTCCATATACAGTTCTAGAGAAGGTGTCTAGAACAAATTATAAGATAGATAAGAAGGAGAAAGAACAAATCTATCATGTGAATCTCTTGAAGAAATATTTTGAAAGAGAAAATCAGGAAGAGACACATTTGTTGACCTTGTCTATTGCAATGGAGATGAAAAAGGAAGCACTTTCATCATTTGAATATCCATTACACCCCTGTGAGGCAGCTGCACAGGTGAAAATCAGTACACATTTAACGAAAGATCAGAAGGAGAGAGTGCAACAGGTTCTAGATGATCATACAGAGGTGTTAACGGACCGTCCGGGGCATACAAACTTATTGGAATATGATATGAAACTTATAGACCCAACACCTGTATGTATGAAAGCATATTCGATTCCTTTCGCTAAGGAGAAACCTTTGAAGGAAGAGATAGACTATTTGTTGAAGGAAGGAATCATTTCACACAGTGAATCTTCGTATAGTTCCAGTGTGGTGCTCTTGAGAAAACCATCTGGAGAACATAGACTCTGTATAGATTACAAGAGACTGAATGCTATCACAGAAGGTCAGGTGGATCCATTGCCAGATACAAATCAGCTGTTTGCCAGGCTGAATAAAACTAAATATTTCTCAAAAGTGGATCTGAGCAAAGGCTACTATCAGATTCCAGTAAAGCCTGAGGTTAGACCTTATCTAGCCTTTAGTACCTCAGAGGGACACTATGAATTTAACAGACTGCCATTTGGATTGAAGAATGCGCCTAGTGTCTTTTCTAGAATGATGAGAAAATTGTTGGATCCTCTGAATAATCCATGCATCACAAACTTCATGGATGATATCCTTATAGCGACAGAAACATTTGAGGAACACATTGACTCTCTGAACATGTTGTTTGATCGACTTAAAGAAGCGAATTTGACAGCCCGACCAACCAAATGTTGCGTTGGATGTAAAGAATTAGAATTCTTGGGGGACACAGTCCATCAGGGAAACATGACTCCTGACCCCAAGAACTTGGAGAAACTAAGAAAAGCCCCGAGGCCACAAACAAAGAAAGACGTGAGATCTTTTGTCTCATTATGTGGTTTCTACCAAAAGTATATCAAACACTTTAATTCCATATGTGCACCGTTAACTGATTTGACACGCAAGGGAAATCCAGATCGAATTACCTGGACAGCACAGTGTGAATTAGCATACCAAGAATTGAAGGAAAAGCTCACCAGCAAACCTATTTTGAAATTACCTGACTTAAGTCAAGAATTCATTGTGAGAACTGATGCAAGTAATATCGGTTTGGGCGCTACCCTGTTACAGAAGTCAGATTCACTGGATGGGGAATTAACCCCTGTGGCATATGCTAGCAGAAAGTTGAATAAAGCTGAAAAAAATTATTCAACTAGCGAAAAAGAATGTCTTGCAGTAATATGGGCGATCAAGAAATTCAATATTTATCTGTATGGGAAGGCATTCAAGTTGCAAACGGATCACAAACCCCTGGCTTTTCTAGCACAAGCTAGGCATGAAAATTCTAGGTTACTCCGCTGGTCATTGCTTTTACAGCCATTTCAGTTCAGCATAGAATATATTTCTGGAAAAACTAACCTAGGTGCTGATTTTCTAAGCCGCCATCCGTGTGATGAGAATCAAAGTAATCACCAGGCATAGATACAAATTTATCTATGTGTATAAAAAATTAGAGACTGGCATATAATGTCTGTTTTAAGTGGGGAGAATTTTTGGTGAAAAATTCTAATCCACATACATAAATTAGAACATAAATGTAAAGTAGAACGAAATAATACAAAAGAAAGAAGAATGGTAAAAGACCAGTGCTTTCACAATAGCGTACGCCTGTGTTGTAGAACGCCATAATGGCTGAACCAGAGATCCCCTTTTTCTACTTCGTCTGCATAACTGTAACGCTTCCACGTACGATAGTAAAAGCCTACAGCTTCATACACGCGTTTCTAAAAATAAAACTGGTACTGTATTTCTTAGACGACCTTGATAGGCACACTGCTTAATGACCTAGATATAATACTAGCATTAATGTCATTATACACACTACGTTAACCTAAAAGACAGACGGGCTTAGAAGAGAGAGAGAGAGATGCACGGAGGAACGCATGCAATTGTACCGCGTCGTCTCGCGATTAAAAAGTGAACGCCAATCCCACGCGAAAGGCATGAAGACCTGATTTTTTTCAAATAAACAGTAAATAAAAAACAACACTAACGATACGAGGTTAGGTTTTGAAAACAGGTTTAAGCTCTTATTGGGAAACCTGACATTCTACTGATTTATGTCTAAGCTCCTGACATTAGTCTGACAGTACAGAAGACATCCCGTGGTATAGAAGTGAACGGGTGGTAGAAACAAATACACGACTGTCCTAGAATAATACATATTTTGAACGAAGCCACTTAGCCCCATTAAACTTACATATTCTTGTGCCTCAGGACTTGCTGACAAAGAATATGTTATGTGTTACGCAAATAGTCTAGTAATTAACAAATTATAGCCAAAATACTATAGTGGGGTTGTCTGACAGCACAAGATCATATTTGCTCATAATGGCATGTTTGAAAAACACTGCTTTAGGGGAAATGACGCCAACAAGTTAGATACGATTTGATTGGCTGTAGTAATATGTAAGGCGAAATCTTATTAGTCGAACTGCAAATACTTTTACTGTTGTTAATGGCTACGTGTAGGATGGGTAAAGTTTTTTCAAAGGCTCTTGTAAACATGGTCTCATTGGTTAGAACGTTCGATATAGTCAAATAGGAGCGTCAGTTCAGGGCCAGTTTTGAAAATAAATTTTGTGAGAAGCAAGTGCGTTGAGATCAAGCTAATATTTTTCTAATAAAAGCCTGGGATAAGGCAGATCAAAATTGTGCCAGAATTCATCGCCAGTCAACGTTACTTGTGTATATTTCCTTGAATTGTGGTAAGCTAGACATATTTCCTATATATATATATATATATATATATATATATATATATATATATATATATATATATATATATATATATATATATATATATGAAAATTGAATATGAAATGATAAATTGTGTCTGTATGTGTGTGGTTCAGTAGCAAACAGAAGGCAAAGCCTAGATATTGCTCCACCATGTAAAAGCTTGTCAGAGAGGAGTATAACTGCATAGGCATATATGGGATTGCCAAATAGTAACATGACACCTATCCTATTGTATAGAAGGAATTAACGCTGGAATTGCAGAGGCGTTGTAACCATTAGGGAGAGGAATACTGGTGTATATTGTCACATGAGAAGCTAGCAGTTGGCCTACAGCGCTGAACTCTGTGTTTGTAATGTCCTGTACTTCAGTGTGGAAATATATTATATATTAGTTCTGAAGAAGGAGGTACAACCTTCTTATTTCAGGGACCGTGGTACTGAAGTATTAGAGCAGCACCTGGTCTGAGTTTTGCTGGATCCAGAGGGCTGGCAGCAGACTCCTTGTCTAAGATATCGACCAGTGGTGTATTTCAAGATAACTGAGAAGCAAGCGAGCAGAGGAGACAGTTTTCCTGCCGCCGACATATGAGTTAAGACTTTGTCAGCCAGAGCAGCTCACCCTTGTATAACCCACCTTAAAATTGACTGTAATACTAAATCAAGAGGGACAGTTATTGTATTACAAATAAAAAGAAATTGTGAACCCTTCAATATTATTTCCACCAGTAACAAACACATGAAGTCGTGATGACAAACAACAACCTAGCTTCAAAAGCCAGTATTACCTCATAATACTACATCACAACCCTACACACATATTGTAATAATATTATATGTCAGGACAAAGATCCTTTGTATAAAATTTGTACATAAACATTGTGTTTACATTTGATTGTGATTCCTGATTCACTCTGTAGTTGGATCAGGATATCTATTCTTGAAAGAAACTAATACATAATTTAAAAGTTAACACTTGACTTACTTAAGCTAGTCTTCTAGAGTGTTATATGTATGTGCTTGTCATAGTGTTGTAAAGTGTTGTGGATCTTAATAAAAGTGTTTATCTGTCTGTTGGTTGTTGTGAACTTACACTTCATCACTATCATAACCCTAGACATTCAACGTAGTCATCACAATATTCCAGAATAAGTCTGATTGAGGTCTAAATGTGGTAGCAAAGTAAGGTCATCTGTAACACACCACACTTATTAGATACAGATACCGTCACAGCTGATCTCAGTCAGTACACTAAGTCCCCTATAACTATTTTTATAATCCCAACTTACCACATATATTGGGGTCCTGTCCGGGATTTTGAATCTTCTTCTATTACATATATTGGGGGTAATTCACTTCTGGGAATTATAAAAATTAAAAAGGTATTCTTGGGTGGAAAATAAATAAGGTTGAGCTCTCAGTGCTTGTGGTTGTCCTTAGTTTAAGTAGTCATAGATTGAAGTGTTTAGTTAAACATTGTATAAATTAGCCTGTTTGAAAATGGCAGACCTGGCAAAATTTCGATCTGCTGCTATGCAGGCTGCTAAAGATTTGGGAATGGAGGGGCAAATTATGATTGCTTATGTCACAACTGAATGTGACAAATTTATTGAACGCGAAGAAAAAAGATTTGAAAAAGAAGCTGAAAGAAAGTTAGAGGCAGAAAAAGAAATTAAGAAGTTACAATTAGAGGCTGAGGCTAAGAAGTTACAATTGGAGGCTGAGGCTAAGAAGTTACAATTGGAGGCAGAAAGAGAAGAAAAGAGATTGGCTGCTGAAAGGGAAGACAAGCGATTGGCTGCAGAGAGGGAAGCAGAAGATAAGAGATTACAGAGGGAGCACGAGTTACGACTAAGGGAGTTGGAATTTCAAGGCCATGCTCCTGAAAATGGTGCTAGTCCTTTTGCCTCTGATGCCATTGCTAGTCAGGGAGCCTCAACCTCAGCTATGAGTTTTCATTTAGATCATTTTGTTGAGAAAGACGATGATATAGAGAGCTATCTAAATAGATATGAACTATTAGCTACCACGTATGGGTTAGAGAGAGAAAGGTGAAGCTTAAAGTTATCACAAGGGCTTCGTGGTACAGCTTATGATGTTTTTGCCAAGATGAGCAGAGATGACCAAGAAAATTATGACATGTTAAAGCAGGCTCTTTTGTTAAGATATGAAAAGAATGGAGAATTTTATAGAAAAAAGTTCAGGAATGCTAAACTACTGTCAGGTGAAACCTATCACCAGTTTTCTGCACGAATAGAGACATACTTGGAGAAATGGACTTCTCTGGGGAAAACCCAAGATCTTAAGGAAATGGTCCTTATAGAGCAATTAAGAGAGTCCATGGCTCCAGACCTGAGAACTTTTCTCATGGAACAAGGTGCAGAGAGGCTGGGTGAGTTACTAAATGTTGCTGAAAGATATCATGCAGCTCAAGCAGAGGTAACAGGTAATAAAAAGAAACAGGTAGACAATTTTAAGGCACCACAAAACTTTAATAAGTTTGATCATAGAGAGCATAACAAAGGTAAGCACCAGTTTGATAGGCCACGGTATGAAAATAAAAATAAAACCCCACAATTCGATGAAAGGAAATTTGATGAAAGGAAATCTTTCAACCAAGGAAGGAAGTGGTGTAAAAAGTGTAAGATGAACATTCATACCACTGAAAATTGTAGGAATAAAACTCCTAATTTTGCTGCTATGAAATCTGGGAAGAAGGGAACAAAGGTCAAACCTGAGGAACTACAGGAACCGTACCACCCCCCAGTGTGTGAAGATGTAATCTGTAATGGAGTCACCATAAGGTGCTTATATGATACAGGTTTAGATTATGATTCAGTTGTGAGTTCTCACCTGGTGCAAGCAGATCAATACACCACAGAAACAGTGGAGATTCAAGCTGCAACCAAGGAAGTAGCGACCATGACACTCCCTATCGCTAAGATACATGTGAAAACGCGATATGTGGAGGGAGTAATCAAAGCAGCAGTGATAAATGAGCCAATCTACCCTCTGATATTGGGGTGTAGATATGTCTTCTTGGGGAATCCCAAGAGATCTGTGATATTGGCTACAGTGCAGACCAGATCACAGTCTAAAAAGGAGGAGGATAATCCAATAAATACTCATCCAGATGAGATGAGGAAGGCACAGGCGGAGGACAAAACACTCAAGCCGTGTTTCAAGAAATTGCCCAAATGTCATACACCTCCAGGCAAGGGAGAGTTTTATATGAAGAACAAGTTGATTTATAGGAAGGCTGGATCTGAATCCAATGGTCACGGACAGCTGGTCCTTCCCACTTCATATAGGACTAAAGTGTTGGAACTAGGGCATGCGATTCCCTTCAGTGGTCATACGGGGATCAGCGCAACAGGACAGCGTATAGCTTGTCATTATTTCTGGCCAAGGATAACTGAAGATATCAAAAGATATGTAAAATCCTGTCCAGAGTGCCAACGAGTAGCACCTAAGCATTGGACTGCACCTGCAACTCTAGGGGAAATGCCCATAGTGGGAACACCTTTTGAGAGAGTTGCCGTGGATCTTGTGGGACCTCTCACTCGAACCAAGAGGAGGAACAGCTACATTCTGACTCTGGTGGACACCTGTTCTATGTGGGGAGAGGCGGTAGCCCTGTCATCCATTGACTCTAAACATGTGGCAGAGGCATTACTCACAATTTTTACAAGGTTAGGCTTTTCCAATCAAATCTTGACTGATAATGGCTCTCAGTTTAGGGGGAAACTAACAGAAGAAGTTTTCAGGATCTTCCAGGCCAAACACTTCCATTGTAGTGTGTACCATCCCCAAGGGAACGGCCAAGTGGAAAGATTTAACGGCACATTAATGTCGATCCTGAGAAAGTTGGCACATGAAAAACCAGATACATGGGACCAGTACCTTCACGCTGCCCTCTTTGCTTATCGGGAGGTACCCCATAGTTCAACCGGTATGGCCCCGGCAACATTATTATTTGGATGGCCAATAAAAGGTCCACTCGAAGCTTTGTTAAGAACGGGGAAAAAAAAACTGATGAAAAAAGGCAGAGGAAAA